>VWZT01008680.1:10986-91174 GCA_013397055.1 Pachycephala philippinensis | reverse complement strand
TTATATATGTATGTGTGTTCGTGTGTGTATGTATAAAGTCCTGCCTGAAAGAAAAGCAAATATCAGAAAATAAAAAAAAACCTCCTGTGGTGCACCACTTTAAAAATTGAAATATTCCAAATATTGAGTTGCAGGATATGTTTCCAAAATGCTGACACATACAAATGGGACACTGCAACATTATCAGTAGAGACTTTTGGCATTATTCTGGTAAGAGAATTGATGTTTTGGTGTGATTCATATAAAAATGCCATTGCAGAAATATATCCTGTTGTAATTTCTTGATATTCTCCTTTAAGTCCATTTTTTCTACAAAGAATTTGTTTTGTGGATACCCAGGCAGCCCATCTTCTGACAGACTGAAGAGCAGGTATTGCAGGTATTTCTGTGTTCCCATTCTCTATGAACTCATGGCCTCTGTGTGGCAGGCAGAAGGGGTGTTTTCAATTCTAAGTGTGCATGCCTAATTTAACTTTGCCGGTAATTTAGCTAAGTTGTGCACTGAGATTTTTTGTGAACAAGTAATAAAATGCATGGACAATTTTCCACATAAACATTTTCAGAGTTACTTGCATGCTATCTGAATTCTCTACATGTTCATTCTCACAGATGAAGCCCCCTAAGTTTTTGTTTTTGTCGCTTTTGGTATTTTGTTCAGGTATCCTTGAGATTAGTTAATGAATTAATTATTTTCTAAATTGCCCTGTGCCAATACAGTTCGTAGTCAGGAAGCATGAAGGGAGGGCTGTTTGAAAAGCTGAGTGAAATAAGCAGAGCAAGTTCAGATGTGAGAGTGTATATACACAAACATATACATACACAAACCTATAGATCTATAAATTTATACTTTATATATATAAATTTTTTATATGTGTGTGCATGTGTAGACTCTCAGTTGATAGCACTGGATAGAGATACAGAAAATCACCCCAAATTTAGAAGGGTAAAACTAACACAAGAAATTAACAAATCTTTAAACTAATGGAAAATTTAAAATTAAATCTTACCAGGTGGAATATATTTTGAATTGCAAAGTGAAAGAGAATGACTCTAAAAATATTGAATTGTTAAAGAAAAAAACAACCAATCAACCAACTAAAAAAGATGTATTTCTTAGCTGGTGTCACAGATCTGGTTACCTCACTGAAACAGGTGCAGCAGAAAGAATCATTACCAAGAATGGAAACCAAAGTGATTTGATGCATGGGCCTTCTTCCTTCAGTACTGCAGGTTAGTTCACATGAAAATGAGCGGAAGTGAGTGATTTAATGAATATTATACATGGGATAAATCTGAGACTCCTAAATAAACTAATACAGTAAAATTAAATCTGGAAGCACAAATTCTTTACATTCCATATATTTAACTTATGGAACAGACAGTGTTGGAGGATGTTAGTGACAAAAATAACCAAGGAGATGGTTAAAAAGGCAGCAATGGGTATAATGATGACATGAGCTGGAGTACTACCAGTTACAAAAACCTATATAAATACCTAAATATTGTAAATCAGGGATTTTCTAACTTTGTATCCATATTTGGTGTCTTACCTTTATTCCAGGACTATTTGTACCATTGTCGGAGGCAAAATATCTAATTAGATAAACTCTGGGCTCATGACGTGAATTTCCGCTGTTTATCCAGCCCCACATTGCTAAAAGCATACAGTTACTTCAGACATACCTGCTGGCCACACCAAAGCCACGCAGGAATAACACTCCCCTTATTGAAAGAGTATTGCTTACACAGCTGGGGCAGCCAGCTCCAGGCAGCAGCTCTACCTGAGCAGCATTTGGGACCCTGAGCTAAACCAGACAGAGCTTCAGGGTTGGCACTGTCCGGTTTACAAACTGCATCAGTCACAAATAAGACTTGACTTTTTGGAAGCTTTGTTTTAGCAATTCACAGTTGAGGAACAAGAGTCACAAGTCATAAATTTCATACCTTTTTCACCACGATTTCAAAAAATCTGCAGGGTTCCTGTTTGGATGCAAATCCCAGTTGTTGCACCTCTTGTGATGCACATCAAAAAAACTTTTAGAAGGTGTTGATTTTGGCAGCTATTGTCAAGGCAAAACTTTCTTTCAACCCTCACCATCCCTGTTTGGGGAAGGCTCTGCTTCTTCTGCACAGAAGTCTTGGCCCCCACCTCTTGTACCTTTGAAGCCTAGCAGGAAAATTGGAAGTTAGTGATGTGATTTTTTTCCAAGCCCAACAGGTCCCTTTATTTCTTTGCAGTAACTCTAGTACCCTGTGACACACTGACAAAGGTTGCCTTTTCTCACAAATGCCTCAGAATAGTAAGATGTGACAAATTAAACTGCATTTGCCTTTTGTCTAGCATAATCCTTTTTAAAATTATTTTTATTCTATGTTTAATGTATTTTACAGCTCATTGGAAGATCCATGTTGGCAGCCCAGGTGAGTAAAGTTTTCTTCAGCTCCACAGACCCACTATTCACAGACTGTTGCCAAAAGGAGCTCATCCATATGGTCCCATATCTGCCCTCAATGCAGTGGGGATACAGAAACCAACAGATCAGCACTGCAGACCCAACCAAGCATGTCTTCCCCAGCAGGAGAATTAACAGCATAGGTCTAGGATCGAATTCAAGGGGGAACTCCCACAAGGAGCTGTGCAGGACATTGTCCCACAGCATCCAGGTGAGATCACCCAGCAGGGCACCACACAAAGTCTTCCTGGGTGAACTACAGTAACCTTGATGGGAATCTCAAAGAAACCAGTGCTAGGAACATTTAGTAAGACGTGGGGGTCTCCGCAAAACACCTCCTGACCCCAAAATCTTCACCTCTGGAGGTTGTATACTCCTCCTCCCCAAGCAAACAAATTGCTGCAGAAAACTAGTTTCCTCCTCTGCTATTTTCCTTCTGTCCTTCAGGCTGGCACTGCTCAGCCTCCACATTCAGGCAGCGTGCGTTTCCTCTCGAGCACGTTTAAGGAGCACAGACACGATCATTTAAGTGCACGCTTTACTTAGCTATCCTTAAGAACACAAAATAGACCTGGAAAAAAAAGACGGTGTCTGTATGCTCATTAAAACGCTTTCAGCCCAGGGCAAGGATTTGATCAAAAGGATTCCTGCCAATGGAAGGGCATGCTGGAGCCATTGTAAGAAGTTATGTGCGAGCGTCTGCCTTCCTTTCCTTTTCTTTCTTGTGCCCTGTCCCTTCCACTGCCACCTCCAATCTCTTTTCTTCCAGCTGGGGGAACAGAAGAGATTTTACTTCCTTCATGACAATTGCGTCCTTTGAGCAGCCAAAGCAAAAGGCACTTTGAGTTCAAATGAGACTGTGACTTAAACCAATATTAGCCAAGACCAACACATGTTTATTGTAATATAAGTAACCTTCATTCTGATCAGCAGGTTTTCCTCACCCCACTGCAGTTTTACTCATTGCCTCTTTCATTCTTCCAAAATGAATAAATGAAATGGCTGCACATTTTTATTCACAGCAGTGGGTTTCAGAACTTCAAATCAGAGAGGCGTTTTGATTTTAGAAATAAACTCCAGAGGAAACAGTTTCAGCCAGAACTTTCATATATTTTTTTTACCAGTTTAAGGTAACATCAAAACTCACCTTCCCAAAAAAATGAAACCTCACAGCATTCTTTTAATCCAAATTAAATAAAGTGTCATCCCTGTGTCCTCTTCCTTCATATTTAGAGGGAAAGAAAACTATCCTGCCCATACTTTAATGGTTTTGTCTGCAAATCCTAAATGCTCTGCTGCTGCAAATTTCAAATGATCTTATACAGCCAAAGTCTCTTTGGTGTCAGCAGCTGCCCAGGTAGCAACACAACCATGAGAACGCTGCTGATCAGAACAATGAATGCCTGATCTACAGATGTCATATCAAGGTAGAAATCTTGATGAGCATTGTAGTGACATTA
Organism: Pachycephala philippinensis; assembly: GCA_013397055.1. Classification (NCBI taxonomy): domain Eukaryota; kingdom Metazoa; phylum Chordata; class Aves; order Passeriformes; genus Pachycephala; species Pachycephala philippinensis. The sequence goes on along the minus strand of VWZT01008680.1, from coordinate 87,261 downwards.
CAAAGTGGATTACACATGCTGTATCTGGGTCAGAGAGGGAGTTATTTCAGTAAGGTCAACAAAGTACTTCTGGCCAAACTTATTTTTCAACATTTTGAGAGATGCGCTTTTGTTTGTTACTTCATGTTGCATCTAATAACAATGCTCTCTCTGTTCTCCTGTACCAGTCTGGAAGCAAAGTTAAAAGGGAGGCAAAACACTCCCATGCCTGGGGTCACACAATTTCAGAGATGGGTTCCAGCTCCCTGCTCTACATTCCTTCATGACTGGGGGCCCAGCTGCTGGTGGCCAGAGAAGCTTTTGAGCTACACGGTCAAAGTGTGTGTCCCTTGTGTCCCTCTCTCCCTGCCTGCACTCTCCACCCAGTGAGAGGATACAATTAGGACTTTCTTGCTTTCCAGGTGTGTTGGTGTTTGTCGAGGAAACAAATACACCAAGGTTGTAGGTCCTCAGATGCTACAGCCCACAGATAGAATAAGTACTAAACCACTTATTTTTGGCCATGTGGGTCCCTACCTGGCAAAGTGGTCACCGTTGAGCGCAAAACACGCCTGACCTTCAACCATCTTTCCCAGAGATGGACAACAAACCAAAGGCTAAGATACCATTCCTTCATGGCAGACAGGAGATGAAGTTGCCCTATCCAGGGAATGTGGCATTTCAAGGCTGTTGGCTTACAGTACTGTGGGTGGGAGGAAGCGATACTTGTAAGAATTTTTTTTATGGCTCTACCAATGCCTTTTCTTGTCTTAATTTTGAAATTGAAGTGGTTTTTTTCCCAGAATTTGGGGCAAACCAAACACCAAATATAGTTCTTGACATTTGACATCTTATGTTTCCAAATTCAATAGGCTCCCTGGGATGCTGGCAGCTGCAAACAAAATTGGAATGACTGTCCATCCCCTTCAGCTGTGCTGGGGCTCTCTATGCCAATAGCTCTGCAGCACCCACTGTACACACTGAGCCTCCTGGCTCCTCAACTCCTCTGCAGAGGACAGCCTGGGTCTTGTGCCTGGCTTGGTATGGCTTGGGCAAGATGTGCATGCTAAAAATATGCTATGAGATTGGCAAGAGAGCGATACCCTTCCGTTGAGATTCTTCAAGGCAGTACTTCAGCTCTGTTAGTCCTCACCCAACCCCAAAGATAGGGATGCAACTTGGGGATGCACTAGCAATCACACCTGATAATCCAGTGGACCCCCTTCCACCATTAAGGGCTTAGGAACTTTTTCCCAGCTTCAAGTCTTGACAGAAATCTAGTTTAACGCTCAAGTGTTACTCAGAGTGAACTCAGATAAACTGGCTTTTGTACAGGTCCTTTGCACCACAATAGCCTGCCTAAAACTGCAGAGGCAGATCTTAAACTGAAGCATTGATGTCACCTCTGAACAACTCAAATATAAAAGGAGATATATGCCTACATATATCAATAGAGAAAAAAAAATGTTCCAGTTATCTGACCTAATTATAAACACAATCCAATTGTGTTGTTTCTATCTTTTTAAGGAAGAAAAAAAGAGCTATTTCTACTCACTTGAAGAAGTGGAAATCCTAATACCACAAATCTTCACATTTCTGTAAGAGACGAAAATGGAAACCAGATCTGTAACTGAAAGCTGTAATTATCAAGGCTAACCTTTCCTGACTGAGAAATGCAGAATTAAAAAAGATAAAACATCAAGTTAAGAAAAAACATTCAAAAGCTTAAATAATTGAAAGCAAGCAAAATTGTTTCTTTTTGCAGTTGCTATCCTGCATGTCAAAAAACCTGTGAAATCCTTTGGGAGTAGTAAGAAGCCTATGCTGTATTTATTTCTCCATGATGACAGTATACTTTATTCCAGAACAGTGGTACATGTGTCAGACACATCTGGCTCAACCAGGATATGATCCAACACCCAAGGAGCACAACTAAGATTATCCCATTGACTTCTGTAGGCATTCCTCCAAGCTACTACACTTTTGGTGCTGCATTACTTCCCTTAATGGATAATTCTGAGCTCACATCTGTGTTCTAAAACGTTGCTGGTGGTACATAAAGAGTGAGTTTATTTGCTTTTATTATGGTGTATGGTTCACATTCTATCAATATAATCCAAGGTTTAAGTTTGATGTTAAATAACCGACCTATTTAAGGAGGGAAACTAAGGCCACCCCCCTATGTTTTAATAAAGCTTTACCACATATATAAATAACAGGCACAATTTGTTTCCATTAGGAAGATAAGCTTTCTTCAAAGCAGTTCGCTGTTTAAGGCTTTAAATTTTGCCAGCACTTGCACAAGGTTGCAACAAACCTTGACTTATTTACAGAGAGATGTCGAGGGGAGATAAAGCCACTTAATGATCCACTAGATCTTGCTAAATACATTTTCCTTCCGTGCCCTCTCTGAAAGCAGGTACGATAGCACTGTTCTTTGGCATATTCTTAAAAACTTGAACTAAAGGTTTTACAAAACAGTTAAACAAATGGGGTTTATGGCTTCTCTGACCAAAATAATCCTCAAAGCACTTAGGGTTAAAGACAACAACAACAAAGTCCTTAGGCATTTATTTGAAAATAACTATATAGTAAGAATAGAAAAGGGGACAACAATAGCATAAACAAACCAAAAGTTTGATTTGCTTTTGTGCCTCATTCAAGGCCAGGTGGTTTCTGTGACAGAAACTGTCAACTTTCAATTTTTTTAACTTTTGTCACATTTGCAGCAACAACAGCAAACAACTGCCCCAAATGCCCCAAGCATTGAGGAGAAAATATTCCCATCAACAGAAACATTTGACCTCTGCTTGTCTGAGTGCATTCCAGCTTTCTGTGTTTGTTCATAAGGACTCTGCTTGAGTGGACATCAGCTTGCAGCAAGGACTGACTTAGTAAAACCAATATGTTGCCATAGGGACCCTGATGTATTTATCAGAATTTCCCCTTCCCTTGTGTTAGGTTTTGACTTGAATAGGATAAGTATTGTAGCTTTGGGTTGTTTTTTTTCTTTTAATTAAGAAAAACAAACAAACAAAAAACACACAAAAGACAAAACCGAAACCAAACAAACAAACTGAATCAAACAAAAAAAAAAATCCCCACAAAAATACCCTCCAGTGTTCATTTCTCATCATTGCATCTGGTACAGTTCTCAGAGAGGCTGCCCAGCAGTACCTCTCTCTGCTCACCTTAGAAATGTGCAGCTACAGGTTGTCTTCTGAGCCATGTTGCAGGCCCTTGGAAGTCAATGCAAAGTGTCCGTGTGCCTTTGTTGAGGACAACACTGCTGCCCAGGAAGCAAGAGGGGAGTCTTCCTCCATCTCCTTAATTTCTTTGTCTGTCCCAGTAGGATTAGAGGTGATAACCTCCTACACAGACACTTAGGAGGTAAAATCTCAGCATTGACACTGACTGCTCCAACTCTACAGAGGAACTCAAAGTTAAGAAGTGAGGGAGAGTTTTAACTTGGCGTAATTTCAGCACTGTGTGTGACTGGTGGTGACTGCAGCAGCTCAGGCATAGTTCTGAACCCAAAGGATTTGGTAACTCTTTAGTAACCCTGCAAGGAACGTGCTGAGCACCTGGAGCATTAGTCATCACACATCTTACTCTAGATTCCTCCCTCCAGTTACTGCCTTGACCGTTTCCCTGGGGAAATGCATCTCTCTCCCCATGTGAAGTGAAGCTGACAGGGATGAGCCCTTTTTTCACCTCTGGGCTGCTGGCAGTGAAAGCAAAGCAATCAGCAGGGTCTGTTTGCAGACACGGTTTGAGAAAATCCCCCTCTCCCCCTCCCACAGGCTCCGCACACACAAGTGCCGCATGGGAAACAACAAACACAACGTTAGTCATTTCCTCCGTGCTCCAGCTGCTGAGGGTTTGCATAAGAAGAACCCTTGGACTTCAGATTATTTCTTAAAACACCTCTCACCCCAAATCTTTCAGCAAACAAATGCTGGACTGGTGCCAGCGAGGCCAGTTGAGCCCTGTTTCCTGGTGTGCCCTGCCACCTTCCTTGCCATCATCGCCCCTCACACTCCCAACCCTCACCCCACAACCACATGACACACCTGCTGTCTGGTAGGGACTGTGATTTAGAAGCCTTCTGCCTATGCTGCAGTCACGCAGATGCAGGCCAGACACTCAGGCTTAGATGCTTCTTTTGTGATCAATACTTAGGTGATGGTGGCATCTAAAAACTTCAGTTATGGATCAGGGCCCATGTGACACTGCAGGGCTGAGTGAAAAAGAAGACAGCCTTTGCCCCCAGAAAACAGAGAGTCAACAAGTCAGGCAGGAAATAACCTGTGTGGGAAAAAGGGAAACAGGTGGGATGAGCCAATAACGAACATATTTAGCAAAAAGTCAAAGTTACAGCCTCATAAATAAGACTGTAATTTTGATGTGACCCCTGCTCCTGAATCAGAAGGTGAAAGCACCATGGTCATTATGCTTCTGATGCTCTCAAGCATTTTGTCTTGTCTCTCATTTGTTCTGGCCTGAACCTGTTTCCTCAAGCCTTCCTTTGCCCTGCTCAGGTAAACATATTCTTGGAGAGACCTGGCACTGACTTTCACTGATCTGAGTAATTCCTGTGCTTTAGTATACAATAGTTGTTATCCCTGAGATCACCATCATGTTTGAAGCCTGCTGCCTCATCTCTTCACACCCAGGTGGGACATGTCCCCAGGCAAGTGGGAGGATGGCAGCATGTCCTGCTTCTGTGCCCACGTGCAAGTCTCTCCCTGGTGTTTCACTGTAGCATTTCCACAACATGGAGCAGAAAAAGCCAAAATGAACCACAGGATGGAGGATGGAGTGGGTGATCTCCTGGTCCTGTCAGCTGGCCCTTCCTGGGAAGATCAATCCACCGTTATAGGACTGTTGGAGAGTACTAGAGAGTTTCAAACAAAACAAAACCAAACCTGAGTTTCTGCAGCTGATGCAGTCACTCTGCTCCCTCTGTACACCATACTCTACCAGAAACTTTTATTTCTTGCCTTATTCTATGGCCCACATAAGCTTTCTTCTTTCTTGATTTCACTTCCTGGGAAGTTTGATATTGGGGTTGAGTAGTCTCAGGCATCATGCTCAACTAGTTTGGCCTACAAATGTGTGTCTCCTCTTTGTCACCACTTTGTCTCTCTTTGACCACATTTTCCATTTCTTGCTTCCATCAAAATATTTTGATGGAATAGTAAATTGCCAAAATTTATAGTAAATTGCCAAATCTGCATTACTTATGTTAGCAGGAAAGGCATGTCTTACTTCAACGCTAATTACAAGTAAGGTACTCTTCAGCAAATGTGTTCTGACATGGGGCAAGCTTGTAGGACCTTTCCCATTTTCTTTGCTATTTGTTTTTCTTCCTCTTCAACCCCCCAGCATCACAACCCCAGGAAGTTATTTTCTGTAATCATCCTCTTATGTGAGCACACCGAAGCAGCAAATTTGTTAATGTTTCTGGCTATGTCTACCTATGCCATCAATAAATCATGTTCACCACATCTCCTTTACTGATCCTCTATTCCTTACATACTTGAATACTTTCTTATTATTTATGTTAATGTCCTCTGCAATCTTACTGCATTTTTTACCTGTTCTTGCCTTATCATTGTTTACTGTCTCATTTTGCACTCATACTCAGAACCTCTTTAGAATACCTTACATGCAGCACTTCTCACATATTTCTTACATATTTGTTCATTAATCATTGGTCTTGGAGGAAATGTGATTTTCTTCACTTGCTTCCCTTTTGGAGCTACATCACAGATGTCTCCATCTTTGCTTCCTTCTAAAAAAATCTATCAATCTTAATATCAAAATTTTAATCTGATCTCAACATGACCATGGACTTATACTCCTCAGCAGAAAACAGCTTGCCAGGAACAAAAGAATTTAAAATAAATGATGACGATATACAAATATGGGTTTCCATGATGAAAACTCTCTGCCAGGCTCCTGTAGTCTGTGGGTATTGCCTCAGGGCAATATTCTAAGTCTCTTACAACAAACTCTATTTCTAGCTTTTACAGTCTTTTTTTACCTTGGGTTTTGGTCTCTGCCTTATATTTCCTCATTGCTGGTCTTCTCCTACCTCCCCATCTCTTCATGTAAGTGGAAAGTGGAGGTAAAATTCAGCACACAAGTAGAGACAGGGAGACATGGAAATACACAGATGTACCCCTGATATTCAGCTGTCGGATTCTATTGGTGTGCTAGGACCAGAGTGCCAAATACATCAGAACAAAGGCTATTTACAAAATATTCACACCAAAGTTGCAGATGCTAATCCTTGTAACCACCCATGCTGCTGAAGGCTGATGAGAACTAAACATGTATTCCAAAGCATGAGGGAGTACCCTAAATATAACTCCTCTGAAAACATTATACATTGATGTGTCTTTCAGTACTCATAGAAAACAGCTGCTCAAGCCAGTACTGCTTATGTGTGAAGAAACCCTCCATGCTGTATTTTCTAATTCTTTTATTCTGTTATTTCTTGTGAATTTGGGAAAGAGTCTTTGACTTGATTGCTAGATTAGGAAGCACTAAGGTAAGTAGGGTTTTCTCTGTGTAGACCAAGATACACCATCAGCCACTGGCTCATTTTCAAGAACCATGGAACAGTCTTGGCAATACTTGCTCGGAAAGCAATGGAAAATTTCATATTTTATATGATATATATGTCTTAGGATACTTTCTCATTTGCTAGATGTTCCTTCATATTGATCAATGAGTGACCAAAGGGAACAAAATCTCAAGCAAATGGTTTACCAGAATTCACCAGAAAACACTCAATTGAATGATCTAGTTGGAGCAATGCCTTTCATCAACACTGACACTCTTTATTGATAGGTACTGGAACAGATTTCAAGGGAACAGCCCAGACAGCCAGAAGCCCAGTGAATACGGCAGTAATGAAGGAGGTAGGAGACAGTCTGAATCCCTGCTTTGCCTAATGTAATCAGGGACTTGTTGCTCTGACATTGCAGGCTGAGTGTAAGCTTCATCTGGCCCCTTATAGATGCCTTCAACACAGGCTTCTACATCTGAGCTCATCATCCATACTGCCTTATGGCTGCTGGAGAGATGCAGGAATTTTTAGTACATGTTACTCAAGCCCTGAGTATGACTGCTGCTCTCCATCAGCTGTAAGTGGAGCCAGAGGGAGTGAATCAGATGGAGAGCTCTACCCCGCACACCCTGCAGCTGAGAAAGAACCCCCCTGGACACTCAGTAGACTCCACAGAATGAAACAGTTGGAGCAGGAAAGATAGATGGGCTCATCCCAGCTGCTACAGGTATGGTCACCTACCTGGGTCAGTGGCTGCCTTTTCCAGGTTCTTCCTGCTGCCATACTTCAGCATCATCTGCCCTTCTCTGCTGTGTGCAGATCACTTGCACAACACATTAGGAGTTTTATGGGCAATGCCATGTCCTGGTCTGCTCTTCTGCTTGCTCCTCTTGCTTTAATCTGAGGTGAGTGATGTACTTCACACCTGACAGCTCATCCTCTAGAATGTCCACACCAATGTGCTCATATGTAGTTACTATGTCACTTTTCATGCTGTGGTTATATATACGAATTTCCACGGTCCCCTAGAAGGCTCCATGGCAATCAGGTACTGCCAAATAATTTCCTCTAACTGACAAAAAGTTTACACTTATCCATACTAGGGGTTTGTTGTATGATCTGTGGTATTTAGTGGGATTTAGTGCTTTTCAAGTAAGGTATTTTTACCTCATCTACTGTTGCTAAAAGAGAATAAATTGCTCATCACATTCTTAATGCCATTGTTTCCTAGCCTGATTAAATCCTCCTTCATTCTTGTCTTTTGGGATAAGAATTAGTTTTCTTTAGTGTTTCTCCTTTTGCCACAGAGACACTTATTTCTTCAGAGTGCTCATGCCATAGGAAATAGAAGGCTAAGTTTTAGAACTGGAGCACCAATTGATATACTGATATACCTGAGAGGACCAAGGTGTAAAGGTATTAATATAGCTGCCAGGGACAGCCAGACAGCCACATAATTTAGAGCAGTGTCAGGGCTGTTCTAAAATATGCAGGTGTTCCTGACCCCCAATGAACTCTCCATTAGCCAAGGATCATTGCAACTATTAGCCTCTGCTGCTGTATTCCCTCACTAGTCTGAACTAGGATGAATTTCAATTACTGCTCCATTCCCTTCCCTTCCAGCTTTGCAGCCTCTTTCAAGAAATATCCCCTATCACATTTCCAACACATTACAATATTCCAGTCAATTTTCATTAGTACGACTTTCATTTGGTTAAATTTCTTCCCGTGTCTTACATGTTTGTGTTGCCTCCTCTTGAGCATTTTTTCCTGGTGATAGACTGTGTCACTGGATCCTAACTACTCCCCAACTTCAACTTGATTGATCGGACTTGGCACGTTTCCTAGAATTAGGACTGTGTAGGCTCACACTACACAAGCTTGGCTGTTCAGCTGGCCATGTGAGATGGCAATCTTGCATTACTTCTGGAAACCCATTCCCCCTCTTCACTTCTGCATCGTGGCTGTCCCAATCAATAGCCGAGTAATTAAAATCCCTCATGATCAATGTTCTATCTGTTTTACAGACTTCTCTTATCTGTAAAAACATTTCCCAACCTACTTTCTTTGCTTGCCCTGGGGGTCTGTAGCAACATCCAGGAATAGCATGACTGCATTCATTGTCCTTCCTCAGCTTCTGCCCAAACAGTCTCTGCTCTGACAGGCAAAACATTTGTAGTGTTTCCTGCTGTGGACATGGATATATACTGCTGTCTCTGTTATGATTGAAGAACACAGCCTGCCCCCTTTAATAAACTTTGTATCTCCTTACTCTGTTTTCAGTCCATTCTAGCTCACACATTCCAGGAATAGCACGCTTAGGGTTGGAAATGCATGTTTTCAACTGGTGACCTTATTAATATGCTCACAGCATTTGTATAGAAGCTATTTTCTCCTCCCACCTTTGCTTTACATTCTCATTATCTCCTACAACGACAACCAGCGGATACATTACCGAGAGATCCATGCATTCCCTCCTTTAAATTCTTCTCCTCCCACACCACTAATCTAAAAAAATGGCTAGATCATTTCCTTATTAGTGGACAATCTGTTTGCTCCCATAGGGTGTGGAATAATGCAGGCCATCTCTCCTTTGCCATTTTGCTTTCTCTGTTTTGTTGTTTACAACATGCCAAAGTCTCACATTCCTCCTTCTCTTGATCCCCTCCAATCAATCTAATCTATTAATTTTACTGTGTTAAAATGAGCCACTTGCATACTGGAAAATACCATTCTGCTGCTTTCTTCTTCCCCGGGCTAGCTGAGGTGTGTAAAACTTGCTTTTTACAAATACTTGTATGTCTTCCCTCTATGTAATTTATAAAAATCACCATCCATTATGCTACACTTGTGTTAAATCTCTTTTATCTGCCATAACCCACTGAATAAAAATTCCCCATCCCTTCTCCTGGGAGCATTTAAGTTGTATGCATTTGTGTGAGGATTTGGTGTTTTAAACAACTGTCTGCAACATCAACTCTGCCATCAACACTTCTCTGATCTAATTGTGCTGCAGATTTCCCCATGCCCATTTCATCATTTTGTGAGACCATGTCTTCTGAATCATTAAAACTCTGGAAAATGTTCTAGGCACTGGCACAAGCCTCCCTCTCTTTATTACACTTCTTTCCTCCTTTACTACCACTTTTCAGTTACCCAGCCACTGTCCTTTATATCCTCGAGATTCTGCTGGAACAGGGCTGCTTCTCCAGCACAAGGCTGCGCTTCCAATGCACTCATCCTGCAACTCGCTCACAGCTGGTTCTCCTCCTCCTCTGTCACTCCTTCAGAGTATGAAACCAGCCATCTGTCATCAGTGAACCTCTCATATTCATTGATCTTCCTCAGCACATCAACCTGTCTTTCTAATTCCGCTCCCCAGTTTCTTAGTGCCACAGCAACTGGCAGCACGTGTACGTACGTACGGGTGTGCACACACACAGGGTATTGCTCTGCCTTTACCAGTCCCCACATTCAAAACACACAGCTGAAAAAAAAAGAGGTTTTTTAGCTTTTTTTTCTGAAACCAGGGCAAGGAGAGGATGACTGCAATTCAGTCACAGAAAGGAGTAGACAAATTGCACATTATTTCATGAAACAATGAAGAAAGAAGAACCCAAAAATAACATGAAGCATCCTTGATTCTTGAGGAGCTGCATTTATGAGGAGTGGTGCACAGCCAAGCACTAAAACTCCTAGAGAAGGTGCTGCGATGATTTATAGAGCTTCCTTTCCCTTCTAACATGCAGTGCAGTGCGGGGTGGGGTACAGAAACAGAGCTGGGCACTCCTTTCTCTCTCTGACCAATATGGATCCATTCTCTTTTGACACCACCCCCAAATCCTTTTCTTACTCCACCTGTGGTCCATTCTCTCACCCTTGGACCGCTCTTGTGCTGTGTTTGTACAGAGCCAGTTCAGTGGCCCTGCCTCATGGCTAGTGCTAGTAGCCACAGTGGAGTGAGAAACAACAACAACAGTAATAACACTAGTATCAAGTCACTGTGAGGTCAGTCCTTCCACAGCGTAAGTCAGAAGGAGCTACTACTGTTATATGGTTTACCAGACTGGGGTTTTTTTGAACCTCCTCTTATAGCTAAGCTTAGGTCCAAACTGTACTGGTGCCACTAACTCAACCCCAGACTGCTCGACAAGAAACCAGGCTGGCTGAAAGCTGCATCCAAGCCTCCCGGTTTCTTGGATCTGTTTCTCTTAAAGGATGCAATGAAGTCCTCTGTTTCATGTGTATGGTTCTGCTGAAATCAATCAGACCCTAGGATGACAGTGACTACTGTTCTTGCATGGCACAAAGATGTTTATGTTTTCAAAACAAAAAAAATCTCTGAAAAAGTGATTCGTCTTCTTTCACTTCCACTAAATCATGCTGTGGTCTTGTGATTTTCCTACAACTGATGACATCAGGTTAAACCCTACAGAGGCAATACAGCTCACATCAAACATCATGGGCCTGTTTGTAATCATTGCAAAGTTGTTCCGTGTCAGCCTGCCTGCTGCATATGAACGCTATATTCCTCTGCAAAAAATCATTGACATTTTTGGTAAAGACATTTACTGCATATGATCAGGGGTTGATTGTTTTTTAAGCCTTGGGTATCTTGTCTGAGTTATTTTGGTTTTTTTCTCAAAACGCTAAAACTGATTAAAACATATGATCAGTTAATCTTTGTCAAATTCTATCCTTATGGTAAGACACCTTTGCAGTTGTATAATGGAAAGAAGAGGCATATTGTAATACTCAAAGCCCTTGTTTTGCACATCTTTGCCTTGTCTTACTTTTTGTTGAACCTTGACCTTAACTGGTACCTGTGATCCTGCTAATTCACCTACAGAAATTAGAAGAGAGAACTTGGCCTATGAGGAAGATGTTTCTTTTATATAATCCAATTTATTTACCAATTATATCCAGAAATTCTTGTTTCTCCAAGAAATTGGGAGGAAAAGAAACTCCCCCATTTAAGAATTCAAGCCTGTCTCGCAGCAAGGGATTTGGTCAAATCTCTCTTCAATTTCTTCCAGAACCACCTCACCCTGCTTCTCTTACCACTCACCATCTGCTCAGCACCCAGATCTCCACATTTGCAATGAAAAAATGCTTTGGCCTGCACAAATTCAAGTTGATTGGCTTCCCCTGAAGCCTAATCCCTTAGGTGAAGTCTTTCACTGTCTTTACCTTTCTTCATAAGGAAAACTTCATCCATGTAACACCACTGATATGTGGCTGCAAACCCATTTGCCTTAATGAGGTCAGCAACTGCCTGTGGATGACAGACAACTTGATTGCAGCCATTAGCACATTCCAACATGACAAACACATATTTTTAGTGAATGTTTTAGTAAAAGGTGCTGGGCTAACATTTCTGTAAAGTGAGGTTCTCTCTTGACTTACAAAGTCACTCTTACACACGCATTTTGCCTGTTTCCCTCTTGTCACCTACTCATGCATTTGGCAGCCCCGGTGGCCAATTTCAGGCAGCCTGATTTCAGCTGCTTGTCTTTGTGCCTCTACATCTGCCTCTGCTGGCAGGCACAGGTTGCATCTTGAGCTGGGTCAGGGAATTGATCTGGCTGAAAAGTAACAGGAAAAGTCAAAGACTGTTTTCAAGAAAACCATTTTCTGAGCTTGTTCACCAGAGAATCGTGGGCAATGGCTGGGGGCTTCATGCTTCTGTAAGACTGTAGTCTGGGATGAGGTCCTATGGAAGTTTTAACTAGTCTAGGACAAATTCTGCCACATTCTGCTCCAGCTGTCCCGTCTTCCCATGTGTGCCAGAGGGCTGTGGATGCCACTAAAGACAGTGTCACACGTCCAGGAAGAAGCTGAGATTTCCCACTTACTTCTTAGAACAGTCCCATAGCTGGCTTTTTTTAAGACTAAATTCAAACAAATTACAATTTTTTCCTCCGCACCTGGTTTCTGTCAATAAAACTTGTTTCCAAATTTCTGTTCTCAGATTGAAGACTCTTTCTGCAAAGTTTCTACCTGAGAAAAATCTGATTTAATTTTAGCTCCTTCAGTAAGTCTGACCCCATTAATATAATTTGACTGACAAAGATTGTCCGTGCTTGCAGATGGTGTACTCAAGTAGTAAGAGAACTCTTGTAACAAAATACAAATGAGACAACCAAAAAAGAAGAGAGAAGATCAAAATCTCAGTCATGACCAAGAATATTAGAGAAGTTTTAAGCAAGGACTTTACACAAAGTCACGATGTATAGCACTCACAGAAACATCATCCATGTCCACACCTGATCTTTCAAGCTTGGATATATTGAACTGCTTCAGTCAAAAGAAATAAGAGTCCTAAAACAGTTATGACCAGTTAGAGAAAACTTTCCTCAATTTTTCTTAGGCCTATATTGGATTTTCTGCTGGGATGAACTGCAGATGCTTAAATAATTTGCCTGATGTAGGCAGCACATGCCACGGGAGATGTTGTAAGGTATTCTACCTGGTGGCCACTGCTGCTCCAGAAGAATTTGGTCTCTCATTATCATGCCAGCTGGCTCCAAGGGAATATCTCAGACAAACATGGGAGTCTCAAATGGCAGAAAAAGACTGGGTTTAAGCAACTGAATTTCTCCCCTGTGCTTAAATGCCTATTGAAGTACAATGTAGTTGTGGGGGAGGGAACCCTTTCACCTTTGTCTCCAGGTGCAGATATGTGCTGTGGCAATGGGCACACACGGAAAACCACAGGGAGATGTGCTGCAACAAGTTGTACCAAGGGCTCTTTCACAACTCACCAGCCAAGTAAAAATGAACAACAAGAGGTTTGGGAACTGATTCTTTTCTGTAGTTGCAATCCACTCCCTTCCTCCAAGGCTGAGTGTGCCAGAAATTGAGCCAGCTCTCGTACCCTGAATACTTGCTTGGCTCAGGCCCAGCCATCGCAGAGTGAAACTGGGCCTTCTGCTAAGCGGGGTCAAGACTATCTCGGCACTGCCCTCGCTTCTCCGTGAGTCTCTCCAGTGATTGTCCTTGCTTTCTGTCACATTAGAGCAAGGATGAGCAAGGATCTCAATGTCTTCAAGCATGGCACTGATGTCTTAGGGACACCGGGTCTCCCAGTCTGCTGCTTCCACCCTTGAGCAGCAAGGTGCAGCCTTACAGCTCCCAGAAATCTGGTTCATCCACTCATGCACGGACACAGGCTTAAGTGGTGTGCTCTCTACTAGGAATCAATAGCAGCATTTCAGCTCCTCACTTCTTCCACTATCTTCCCACACACTTATGCTTCCCTGCACGTTACAGAAAAGCTTACCTTCCATCATTCCCAGTTGTTCCTCTACCTCACTTTCCCTTCAAAGCTGGACACACAGCTGAGATCCTTGCAATTCATGGAAATAACCTCCCTGCAACAACATTCACCCAGAAGTGCACCTATAACTGATGAACACTGCTAGGACGGATAGCTCAGGGAAAAGAGAGAAATATGTGGGCCGTGGGTGGTGGAAGGGAAGAGCTGATGGGTGGAATAGATTGCTAAACAATTTAATTGCTTTTTCTGTTTTGCTGTGGAGGAATATGCAGTGCAGCAACCTTAGCTCAGCTACTGAGTTTTTTTGTGTGTGTGCAATAATATACATAATTAAACACAGGTATTTGCACACTTAGTTCTGCATTATTTAAATACTCCATTGTAGATTTTATTGTAGTCATACTTTATTTCCACCTATAAAGAATAAGCCATGTAGCTCACGTGGGTGCCAGAGATCTCAAACAACTGGTCTCTACAAACCCTGGAGGGAATGCTAAATTGAGCTGAAAACTTTCATTCCAGCATTATGCATCCACTTTTCCTGTTAACCTGTTTTTCCCTCAGTCAGAGGATTTGGGGTTTGCTCCAGGCAATACCTTCCCAGGAAGGAGAAAGTATGTGACAAGATTCCTGTTCTGATTTTAAAAGCTATCCAGAAAGAGAGTGTGGGAGGACACAGATTGGATAACAGTGATTTTTTAAAAAAGGGAGAAACCCACTTCAGCAGTGAAGGTTGTAGGCTCAAGGATTTGTTGCACTCCAATATCTAGAGTCATGAGGGGAGATAAATACCTAAGTAGAGGAGTCAATTTGGTGTATGAAAGATGGGACCTCATATCTTCCATCTGCTTGCAGTGACTTGAACCTATACATTTTCATTTCCACAGCTTTTTGCTGACCAGTGGTCCATAACGCAGGCTGGGATGCTGGCAATACTCTGTTAAAGCTGTTTCACTACACATGGAAGACACTGATATTCGCTTGGCTGGAGGAATAAAGGAACATGACTCTAAAATTCCCTGGTCATATCAGAGTCCTAGCCAGGAATTCAGACTAGATAAAGCAGAGATGGGTTTTAGGGAATATTTTCTCATATTTAATTTCAACACAACACATATTGATAAGAGCTGAGGTGTCCACTCAGAATTTTAAGACTACTCACATAGAGCAAAGTCAGTAACTTGTTCTTCACTCTTACAGCCCAATACCTCACTTAAAAGACCTCTGATATTAAAACAGGGCTTCTAAGAGTGGCAGTCTGAAGTTCCTGGATGAAGAAAACACCTTGCTACTTCAGCCATTGGCTATCTGATCTTTGAGATGGCCAGCACTGCTGCTTGTACCTTGAAGGTACAGGGATGAAAAGACTCACTGGTTAATAATGTGAAACCAGGCCTGGAAGCACCACGGTGCTCCAGGGAATGATACACGGTAGCAGTACAAACTCAAGTAATAGGGCAGAAAAATACTGTCAGATGAGGAAATGTTTGTGAGAATTGGGTATTGGCTAAACAGTTCATTAAATCCTTCATAGTCCCATCATTGTTTCCCATTTCTTGTCTCAGTTCTATCTCAGCCAAGAACAAGTGGCTGTAAAGCAATTTCCCAGAACCAAGAATGCCAAAATACTTCTCAGTTCTAGTACTTCATTTCTATTTTACTTTGGATTAGATATGAAGTGGTTGTTTTTACGTGAGTGAAAGAATGTGAACAGAGGATGAAATCAAAGTGTGGTTGAAGTAGCTACAGCTGCCTTAGACTCTGGGGAAAACAGTGCAGTAGGAGCAGACATAAAGTCGTAACAGAAGGTATGAGAAAACAGCCAAAAAGTCTCCAGTGTTGGTTTGGATGACAGAGATTGCACAGAACTCTTCCCACAGAAAACTGTATGTGCCAATCCCTTTAGCACTCCTGACTTACAGCTAACATGGGTCATCAACAGACAATTCATTTTTGGACAAATCATGATAGATTTCCAAAGCTATGTGTAGGAGGAAGAGGACTGAGCAAAGCTTGTGTGTTAATCATCATTCTGACAAAAGGCATCTATTTGATCTTTAATACTTGGTCACAGGCTCCGTGTGACACAGTGGACGTTGCAGAGAGATGATGAGTGTGGATCTCATTTCATTATCCATGTGCTCATGTGTACGGAGAGACAGTTCATGCAGCCATCTGCTCTCACTGTGCAGTCATGCAACAGTTTTTCAGATCTTTGTCTTCTGATTGGCCTTCTTTCACTCTAATTTTCTGTCTTGTTTGAGCTAAGAAGGACAAATGACTAGAAAGAAGTGCTTGCTTTTGTCTGTCAGCTCACAGTATCACAGTAGTGTATTTATACCAGTAGCAGCTCTAAAGCAATTTGCAAGTATGAAACGGGACAGAACGGCCTTAAAGCATCCCCAAAAGGTCTGAAGAGAGTTATTTTTGCTTTTTTTTTTTTCCTTTCCTTTCCACCTGCACTCTGTATTGGCATATATGCCTAAAGAGGAGTCAAAAATAAAAACAGGGTATACACTTACTCTTCAAAGCTGACAAGTGATATAGAACAACCTGTATTTTGACTCCATTAATTCTGTCTTCCACTTCATAATAATAAGTAGATACTGTCCCTTATCACACCTCTCGCCTCTCTGCCTCTCAGCCAAAACCCACTCTGGTCCCCAGTTTGTGCATACAAAAGAGCTGGTACAAATAGTACCTTCGCACATTTGAGGTCATTCTTACCAGATGTTAGAACTAATTAGCGCTTTCACAGCTTTTGGGCTTTTTTGCTGGCTACTGCACTTGGTCTAATAAGGTCAGTTAAAACAAAGCAGGTTTGTATAGTGAAGTTCCTTTTCAGCCCAACAGGGAAAGCCTCTGAGGGTGTTTTGTCTTTCCCACTCTATATCAAACCCTGCAGCTTCTCAGACGTTCAACCAATCTTAACTTCATCTTGAAACAAAAAACGGTACCAAGAAACCCAAGCTGAGCACATAGATTTGCCTGAAAAAATTGGCTAGACACAGACCCAATGGGATATCCAGGAGCAGTCTGTATTCTTCTCACTCTGTGCACTTTTTGTGCTGGATAGACAACTCGCTAACAACCTGTATGCCAATTGCTCTAAGGAGAGGAAAGGACAGGCTCAGGGATGAAAAGAGACAACCAGACAGTTATAATTCAGACTTTCATAGAGCTTTTAGACTCAGATGCTCCTGAAATTCATTTATAAAACCATGTGAACTTTCTCACTGAAGGAATATCAGCAGTGATACCATTGTGGGGGAAAGAAAAGATCTCAAGCTTTGAAAATATGACCATAAGTGCTTTGCTGAATAGTGTTCAAGTGGGTTTGAAACTAGGCAAAATGAGTTTGTCTGTCCCTACTTAAAACCACAGATTAGATAAGTATGAAAATATTTTCTCTGCTAAGCTATCAGCACTTGGCTTCTCTTTTAATTATAGTCAAATAATGTAACAAAGGGTAATTTCCATAACATTTATGCTAACAATTTCTTACATTTTACATCACAAAATTATTCTGAACTTTTATCAGGACATGTACAACACCTACTACTTTGTACTTTACCTTGATGCTGATGTCTCTGAAAGAGCAGTAAAAGAGAGATACCTGTTAATTGCCTCGCACCTTGCCTTCAGAGAGCTGTTCAGAAAGACTCTGTAATTCTTGCATACTTTGTACTCTTAAATATAACTGCACAGGTCTTTGCTGATAAGCCATCTCACAATCTGAAATCACTTGATTTCTGACAATGTGTTGACTCTATTGTCTCAATTTCCACTTCTCAGCCTGGCACTTCTTCGGCTGTACACACACTGGATTATCCAGAGTGAGTAAACAGCCGATCCTGAGAATCACACCAGTTTTCCTCACTAGAAGACTATTCTGAAAAATGATGAAGACCAACCACTTGTGCTAGCCTTGAGTTGTGTCCGGTTTTCTCCCAAAATTTGAATCAGGTGCTTCCTCTGAGTCTGAACAAATAATGGCTCATGTTTCACAGATGGAGCTTTATTTCAATTGTCAGAAAACTTTAAATTAACAGAGAAATGCTTAGTGAAAATATTAGCGGCATCTTTTTTAGGGGAGAACATTCGAAACTAAAGAAATTATACCCTTGAAACAAAAAGGAAGAGTGAAGGGTCTTCCACGTTATTATTTAGAGAAATGTCATAGAAAACCAAAGCATGAAATATTTATAAACTCTGCTTTGAAGACCCCTATAAAACTGCCACTGAGTTTCTTTAAAATGAATATGCAGTCCATGATTTCAAAGCTTACTGTATCAGGTCCTCAAGGTCTTTTAAAACAATTCATTTTCACTTCAGACATGAAAAGGAAAAATGAATGTAACAAGTCTCAAAGAAGGCTCAAATCTTTGCATTTCAGGTTATGGGTTTGGTTTGCTCATTTCTATTGATCATTTATGTACTAATTCTAAAATGCTTTTCTCATATTTAATGTCATACACTAGAAAAATAGTTCATTTAGGCTACATTTAAGGAAATAACATGTATTTTTTAAACTCATAAAATTAATTTGGAGGAGTTCCTATACTTAAAAAAAAAAGCATCCAAACCACATTGCTCAATATTAGCAATAATGCTGTCTAGTAGATGTCTCCTCAAGAAACTTTTGATCTAAAATGTTACTTTCATTGTTGTCAAAGCTGAACCCTATGTAATTGTCCCCTCCCTTACAGTAAGAACAGTGTCCCTCACACAGCCTGAGCCAGTGGCAACAGACTTGTTAAAAGCAAAATGTTTTAGGTCAGGTCTGTAAAAAGGAGTGAAGGAAACATTTAAATTTGAGACAAAATCTCCCATTGCTGCATTTTCAAAGAAAAACCAATCATTTGCAAGACAAATCATCATTTTTTCCTCGGCAGACAGGGATTTTCTTTCTGAAAGGATATTAAACTCCTAATATGTTATGCCCTATCTGAAGCCCTGAACTCCTCTGTTCAAAGCACAACATCAGAGAAGCAGTAGTTCTTTGTTTAATGGAAACAAAATCCCCAGAAAACTAGGACTGTTCATCCTCCCTTCTTAGAGCTTTCTTAGGAGCTTTAAGATATTTTTCTGCTGACGATTTTGTGCATTTCCATCTGGAAGGCAATGATTTATTTTTCCATTTTCTGAAAGGAACTGGAGTGAACATGGCTGTTTATTTTTCTACTTAGATAGTGCCTTACCATGCCAAGACAACTCTGAGCACCAGCCTCATCAATTAATATCAGCACCACTCTGAGAATGGTGTTTGCTAAGAAACTGTTGCTACAGAACAAGCAAAATGAGGACAAAACATTGGGCCAAATGCTAGAAGAGGCAGAGGGGAGCCAGGATCTGTGGATCCTGGCCCAGGGAGCACAGACGGGGTAGTGCTGTCTCCCTGGCATACTCCCCTCCCTGCAGACCACCCCCCTCCCCACCACCACCTCCTGGCTTTGGGCTCTACACCTGGGTGGGAGGGGCTGTGCTGGGATGCCATTCACACACCATATGGAGCCTTCCTCCATGTGCAAACCAGCATAGCTGAGCGCTGATTCAGCTGGGGCTGCGAAACCGCACCTCGCAAGGCATCTGTGGTGCTTTGGGACATTCCTGCATCTAACCAGGGCAGAGCCAGCCTTGGAAGAGACTCCCAGGAACAGCTCCGTGCACCAGTTGCCCTCCTCATATTTAATAAAAGAGAGGGGAAATAGCGAGCTCACCTTCCCAGGTTACACGTGGGGTACACTGTAAGCTGTAAGTGTTGCTGCTGAAATGCTGCTGCACCGGCAGCGTTTGGACAGAAAGTGAGTGCTCGCTGTGACATTTGCCACTGTGTTTTTTCTTCATCTGGATGGGAGGAGAGAGGTTGTTCAGTGGACTGTCTTTTCTCTATATTAGCACACATGTACGAGCCCAGCTATGTCTCATCCATGTATTTCTTTTCCCCTCTCTGTGGTCCTGTATTCCTGCAGCAGTCCCACCAGAAGTGCTATGCTGGTGACCTTTAACAATTGCTTTGCTTGATCCCCACGAGTAGTAGAGTAAGGTACCCTTTTTATGCCATCTGCAGTGGTGAATAGCAAAGAGAAAACCATAAGCTTTGACCAGTGAGACACAAATGCCTTTTTGGGCCACAATTGTGAGCGAGGGCCATAGCTGTGAATGATGACAATCAACTGCTCATGGAGGAGTACACAGACTAACCAGCAAGGCAAACAAAATAAACACGAGCAGAGAGAGGAGGCAGGGGAGGAGGGGAAAGAGAGGCTAAAAAGCAGGAGTAAATGATTTATTTAAGATCCCACAGGAAGGTACTAAAAGAACCAGAGATAAGACTCTTTTCTTACCTCCCAATTCAGTGTTCTGTGTATTGGAGCACACAGGCTGGGCTGTTTTGCTGCTATAACACACCACTCATTGTACACTTCAAAGTTGATATTAATATTTTCTCTGCCTCTTTACACGATCCCATAAAAAGGAATCTTTCTGCCTGAATGTAAAAACTATTATCAGGCATGCAGTTGACCAAATTCTGCCCAGATGTTGCAGCGTGGTTGCAAACTGTATGTCAGCTGTTCTTTTTGCTGCTCACCATGCAGTCAGCCTGTTCATCTGGCCATATGGAAGATCCATGGGAAAAAAAGAATAGCTATTTGTGCATTGGTATTGAAAGTCAGAATAATACGGCCTCTAAGATTTAATGGGTACTCAAGCTGGCTTACAAATAACCTGCTTTGTCTGCATTATTTTGTCTATGTCTTTCCTTATGAAAAACAAAGAATAGAAAAGAAAGATCAAAGATTTCAAAAGCGGCTTTGTTTTGGAAGCCAAAATGCCTTACTCCCTTCAAACAACAGGGAAGGCTTCTATGTACGGGCTTCAGACTCACACTGCACCTTGGCCCGCTGTAGTAGATGAAGGCTCCACAAGAAGTATTTCAACTCCCCGTGCCTCCCCACATCCTCTCCTTCCCCACAGACATGGAGACCAGCAAAGCCTGAGGTTCAGTCCTCCTGCCAGCCTGCCTGGAAAGCCTTCTGCACTGTGGAAATAGCAGCAGCTCCCGAGGGAAGGGGAACACACAAATTATAAGAAATAGATATTTCCTGTTAAACAGGATAAGGCAGAAGTTTGTAATATGATTCCCAGACATCACTGAAGACAGGGGGAGATCTGAGGTGGAAACTCAAGCTTTTTATCACACCGCGTTTGCACAGTACAATGAAGCTCACATCTTGTATGCTGGAGGCTGATGTCTTGCAGCCACCAGGGCTTAGGTGAGCTGGAGTTGCAGCTATGCCAGTGGTGGGATTGGGGTGGGGAAGAAGATTTTGGAGGCTTGGGCACTGCAAATTTAATAAGAGCCAGATTGGGTACCTACAGACCATACACTGCCAGGAGCAACTTCGAGTGCCTCAGCTGGGCTGGCACCAGTACTCACATGCTTACACCACTGCCTGGAAGCCTCTTTTTATCCCTGTTGACTCTTTGGGCAGTCTAGGTTCAGAATTTAAGCATGACATTCACAGTTTAAAGCTAAACTATGAAAAACCATTTTCTTCTTTATGGGCAATGCCTCGCCATGTCAGAAATCTCTTCTTCTAACCCCAGGGACCTGCAGGTACCAAACTCTCCAAGACACAGCCTTCAGCAGTGCCTGGCCTGGGGAGCAGGGTCCATCCAGAACGTCTTCGCACGTGTGAGCACCTGTTTGTACGCAGTTATCTGCTTTGCATGTGAAAGCCTGAGCCTGTGCATGGCCACACGGGCGCAACTTCAGACGTTTGATAATTTGGCCCTGGCTGCGCTGTCAGCTGCTGTCACTTTCTGTTTAGCGCAGCGTTCATAAGGCAGCAGCTAATGGGGCGGGAGCATGGGGAGGAATTCTGGCAAAGACAAGTCGCCGGGATATTTATTTGGCCGTCCTTATGTAAAAGAGTGCAAAAATGGAGCAGTAAAATATTGTAAAACTTAAGCTGATACTTCCACTAATTCGAAGTGGCAGTTTTTAAATAGGGTTGCTTCTGTTTGTCACTTTCAATCATAGAATGCCGATAGTGGTACTTAGAAGGACTTAATAGTCTTAAGAAAATAAACTGTCCCCCTCCCCCCAGAGCAGAACAAACAGAGCCATATTGTCATGCCTTGAGATACATCAAGTGTGCTGTGCAGGGAGGGGGTGGCTGCGCGCTTCCTCCTCGGCCGACGCAAGCGAAAGTGACAACTTGTCAACTCTCTCGTCCTGTTCACTTTGCGTCCTGCTCCGTTTCTTGTGCTCTCTTGCCTTTCCTTGTCTGCTCTTCCCATTTCCAGCCCCGGTCTTCAAAAGAAAAGGGCGCTCCCGTGTCGGCAGCTTTTAACTGTGTTTTATTTGTGCACACCCTTTTCCTGAATTAAAAATAACTCCTTTCCCCCACTAGTTTTCACATGTTCACAGGACTTGTACGTTAAGTGAAGCAAGGCACAGGCATGACTTAGGCTTACTGATGGAGGAGAGCCATTTTTCCAGGTAGGGAAAGGCAGAGGGGCAGGCACTAGTGCTTCATCCCCTGCACACAGACCAAGCCAGAAACAAGCAGCAGACCTGCCGTGAAGCAGGAGGCTCCCATGCCGTGTCCTCTTTCCCAGCAGCAGGATGAATCTGTGCCATTTGTGGTTGCTATTGAAAAGCCCCTGCAAGGTGAGGGCCAGGGCCTTGCCTGGACTAATCCTGGTCTTGCTAAAGGTCCAGGGATGCGCTGCTTGCTCAGGTTTATGCTAGATGGGGACCACTGGGCAGCAGTAGCAGTAATACCAGAAATGTACTACACTTTTCACATGCCCACCTCTTATTCTTCGTGATACACCCTGTTCCACTCTGACCGCAGCAAAGTGCAAATCCAGTACCTTCTGTGGGTGGGCTTCCCAGATTTTAGTGAGGGAGGTGAGGCTCTGCTCTGCCTTGAAGGATGTGCACAGATAAAACCCAGGTGCTTCCTCTTTAATATCCTTTGTCAGCTCCCTCCATGACCTGTTCAGAATCACCGCCCGAATGACTTTGCCAAGCAAAGGCAATGGAGTCAAACCAGCAGGGACTGCTGTAGGAAACCTGCAGGCAGCAAGCAGAGGGGCACGGGGAGGGGGTGTCCCTCCAACACTGCCGAGGAGCTGTCTCAGTATGGAGAGCATGTTGGTAGGGCTGGAGAGGGACTGTGCAGCCAGGAAACACAGAGTTCACCTGGGAGAGGACACAGGGGTCACTCCAAATCTCTTTCACATCAAACCTCTTTTCCTAATAAATAAACAAGTAACAATAATAATAATAACAACAACAACAACAAAAGCTGTACAATTGAACAAAAATTTCATTTGAATCAGAACAGAGAGAGGCAGATTTGTTTTCCAGAGTGAAACTCGGTCTAATAGCTAAGATAAGAAAATGTGTGTGTCTGTGTGCGTGCGTGTGTGCAAATCCAGGAGGGGGAATCAGATAAGAAAGAACGATTAAGTTCTTGCATGAAAGTAGTTAAGCTGTCATCTTAAGCTCACTCTGTCAGAATTATTGCTGTTTGTTCATAAGACTACTAGGGAACAGATGTTCACCTGGACAAGCAAACCTCCTGAAAGGAAGATATCCATATGTGGCAGTGATCAGAGTGTGCTCTGATTCTTAGAAAAAAAAGTTTTGTTTCCTGGTATGGGTTGAAGCATAGTAAAAGAGTGATAGGGAGAAAATAAAAGGTACATGGAGAGGAAAAACAAAGGGAGAGAGTGCAAAGACACAAATAAAAGCCAAGGTGAAATTACAAAAGCTAGGGGGAACTCAGGGACATTTCTTGAACATCAGTAAAAGCATTTGTAAGGACAATAGCTACACAAGAGACAGCATAATTAAAAGAGCACAAGCAGGAAAAAGGGTTGAATTTCTTTTCACAGTTTCTTTCTTCGTGTTTTTTCAAGTTAGCAGGCAAAATGTGCAAGCAGTGTCCATTCTTCTCTACTTCCTAATGTATTTTCTTTGCTTAGTCTTTTGTCTTATTCATCTAATGGATTTAGAGCATTGGGATTCTTTTGTGTTGAAGTTTCATGAATCAGCCTGTCTGCTACAGCCTGGGACAAGCACATCCTCCAAACACAGTACAGAGTATAAACCAAAGAAAACACAAGAGACAGGAAAGACACAGACTCATGGGTACCTTAGAGGTAAGAGGAATTTCATCCTGTTAAATTTCTAGAGGGCTGCTCACTGCAGCATGGGGCTGCCCAGGGCACAAGCAACCGGAAGAAGTAGAAAAGCAAAAACTCAGAGGGGAACTGGGAATGAGGGAGGTGATACAGAGCTGAAGAAAGATTAGGGGCAGCTGCATTAACTGGGGTCCTGCTCCCTCTGAACTCACCATCTGGCAGCTCCAGAGGTGCGGGGCCAAGGAGAGCCTGAGGGAAGGTTCACTGTTTGGCATTTCTCCTCATCTGACAGGGAAACAGGACACAAGCCTCTGCCCCACCAGTAAAGGATGTTTAGGACCTGAATAATACTGTGGGGAACATGCAGTGGCCATGTTCACATTTAGTATCTTTTTGAATGAAAAAAGCTCATTATATTATGGCATTGCATAATCATCCCTGGAAGATACCACTTCTTCAATTACTACTTTGCAAGAATTCTATTAAAAGGCAATAAGCCAAAGTGTAAGTTAATTTTGTGTGTTTTTTTCACGCAGCCAGATCCCCTTGTGTTCAGAGCAATGGGTGACGAAGCTATAGCCTAAACCATGTCAAGCTGTTCTGTATACTCTGCAGTCAGTCGGATATTCCTTCTGCTGGAAAGATCACTAATTATTCAGTCGGCATTTGCCTCAATAAGGCCTCAAGATTTGGTCCAAAGACAGCAAATGTTCCTTCTTGATTATTTTTGCAAATTAAATGACAAGAATTTAGAAAGAGAGCATATGAAGCTTATTTGTAAGACAGATGTTAAACAGACTAGCAGCTTCCCAGTATCCCTCTAATACTTATCCCCAGTACCAAAATATATTCCTTTAGCCTTTATAATGACATGGGAGTACTTAAGACTTTATTGATAGTATCCTGAATGGCTTTACAGGTCAAGAAGCACGAAATTATTTATTCTATTAATAATATTTACAGCAGATTCAGGACATTTCAGAGTGGACAGAATTTTTCCATTAATAATTTGCTCACTGAGAAATGCAGTTTTGAGTCAATCAAAAGTATTCATTAATACAAAGAGTCTCAAACGGGGGAGGTTTTTTTAAAAAATGTCTTATTTTGAAATCACCTCTTATATCATCTGACCTATAATAATCCTTCCTATCTTTTGGGGGTGCTTGGACTAAGAACTGAAAATCCCAGGTACTCATACAGCTCTGAGCCAGCTGAACCTTTGAGCTGTCTTGGGGCATGACTGTAACTTCCTTATGGTGAGCGTGGGGTGCCCCACTCCAGCAGGAATGGGACAGATGTGTGCTTGGTCCCTTCCCCCACTTTTTAAACCTACTTCACCTGCTCACAGCAGCCTGTGAAGTGTGTGAGATTTCACAACCGTCAGCACACAAGTTAATGAACATACATCGCCTTTCCTCCCAGCCCGGCCAGCAGCAACAGTCATAACAGATTTCAAGATACGGCATATCACAATTGTGGAGCAACTATTTGTTAGCCCTGGAGTGAAGTCAAAATATTGCTCAGCAATGTTAGGAATAGCAACTGGTATCTGAACAATACCAGGATGCTAAAATAGATTTATTAGCTTTGCTTAATGCAGTGCATCTAGCCTTCTGAAAAACAGTAATGTAAATAATGAGGCATTCTGCGTAATTTTTTCTCTTTGTGCACCTTCCATATAAGCTTCTGTTCTGTTTACAGATCCAAAGATGATTTTTCCAATATCCAGCTCTGCTGTATCATCCCAAGACTTGAAAATCTATCTGCCATCTCTCTGCTAGTAAGACCCTCAGCAGTGGTATGATTTCCTGCTCAGACCTTTCCTGGGATCTGCGCTGACTTGGAGGCCCAAGAGAGCCCTGCTCGCTTCTCCACAGCTGCTCTGGATGTTGACACACCAACAGACTCAGCCACATTAGACCTAAGTAGTCCTCCTAGAACTTGGCACACTCTGTTTTCACTGTGATGAGTACAAGGCCACTATTTTCACATGGCTGCTCTGTTACATTTTAAACCAAAAACACCTTTTTGCAGGGAACAGGAAGAACATACAGCAGGCCTTTGGTTGCTGTAAAGGAGCACAGTTTTACTAAACTCAACAAGGTTCCATCAGCTTGCACAAGCTGAGAAACCATCTCACAAACCAAGGGAACAGTCACCATGAAGCAACATATGAGACTTTTTTTAGGCTCAAACTTCCAAATACTGTGTGTGCAATCTTAATTGAAGTGAGTCATTCTTCCAACACTCACAGAGCTCCAACACACTCCAAGACACATAATGAACTTGTCCAGGCTCAGAACATTTGACACTGAATCTGTCACGGATCAGATTACTTCACTGTCCTACTTCTGAAAACATGGGGACCTTATCTCAGCATTCTTACATGCCCGTCTTGAAGAAGATAGCCAGGGCTGTCAGTGTGCAGAGGTGATGGGTGATGCTCTGCTCAGGGGATGGCACTCTCTGAGAAAGAATTCCTGGGACACAAAGATGTAGACAACCTAAATACATGTTGCTTGTAATTGCCAGCAAAACCAGAAACTTCCGTTTTTTTCTCTTCATATTAGTTCAAATAACCTGATTTTTAATCCTGGACAGTAATCATGCAAAACCAGTGTATGCCCTCTGTAACATTACTGCAATTAAAAGGATAAATATTGAAATTCTGAATGCTTTTTGTCATAGAATTACCACTGTGTTCTTTAAAGGCTGACCTGAAGCACATATTAAGCTAATTTAAAAAGTGGGGAAAGCCAAAGAAAAAAAATACGACATTTTTAAAGGGAGGTTTTAGTTAGACACACAAACATGGGTGAACTTTCATGTATCTCTGAGATGATATCTTTACCACAGCCATTCAAACCACTGTCTTGCAATTACCAGCAGTTCAGCTGATGCTCTGGTTTTCTCCAGTGTGGAGAACTAGGTCTTATCACATCCTGCCTGTTTTGAGCCCTCTCCAACTTTGCTCCTTCCAGCAGCAGTGTTTCTCGGCCCATTCTTGATAACACCAGGGAGAGAAAATGGTCTGGAGGAAGAAGAGGCTATCACGGCATTTGAATTTCCCAAGAAATTTCTTCATGCAACATTTTTAAAGGCTTGTGAACAATCCCTGTAACATCCTGACTTTTTTCCTTACTGATTAGTATATCAATGCTGGTCATTTCCTCTGCCTCCCCCCAGCCCTCTTTCTTATGCTACCTAATCCACCTATTCTTATTTCATTTTGCCCTATCCCCTCTCCCCTTTGACCCAGATTCCATCCATTTGCAAATGCCTTCTTTGATATCCACACCAGTTCTTTATCCGCTGATGTACCTCACATCCAAACCTGCCTACCAACCTAAGAAGCCATCTCTTGTGTGATACCAGATCAAAAAGGTTTCTTGAGGATCACATGAGTTGTATCCAGGCCTTTCCTCCACCAGTCTTTCAGAACTCCCCTTAAAAATTCCAGTAGGTGATCTCTTCTATGCACCTACAGGCAGTATCTGCTGTAATATCACAACTCTCTTTTTCCTTCCTTCAGACCCTGATTTATGATTCTTTTCTCTTCCAACTGCTACAATCAATCAAACCCATAGACATGCAATTTTCCAGATCTTCCCTAGACATATTTTTGAAGTACCAGCTGAATTTCCTGTAACCTGTGATACTGGTACTGTGGAAAATGCCAAAGCATCTTTCCCTTGCTGCACAACTGTGTTTCCAAAGCAAAACTTCCACGTTATCTTGCCGAGTGCCATGCTTGTGAAGATAACCTTGAACATGTTAATGGACCATAAACCAATAGTTATCTGACATGGCAGTTAGCTGGAAACCGCATCTCTGAGAGGTGTGGACAGTCCCATTTCCCTCACTGGTGTGTTAATGCTGAAACAAAAATTGACAATTTAAATTCCAACATTATTAATGATTCCACTGATGATCATTTTAGCAGAAGCATCCAGCCAATGCATTTACTCCACAATCCCAAGCTGCCTCCCGTGCCTTCCCAGGTGCCAAAAGCTCCAACTGTCCCCTACCCCACTGCCAAAGACTTCAGCTTCCCCATGGCAACTCCTACAATGCAGTTCTGTATTGTCAGTACAGCGCCGAACCAAGCAGGGAGTGAACGTCAGGAAAATAGCATCAATTAAATTGACTTCAGTATCAAAATAAATAATACTAATTGTTTTATTCATTTAGGTACTTAGTTGAGTAAACTTTTATATAAATTTAATTTAAACAAATCTGCTATTGAGCTGCAGGCTGCTTCACCAGAAGGCTGCAGGACTAAGGATGCTGCCAAATAATTGAAGTCCAGTTTGTTACAGAGTCCATAATCCCCAGAAGAGAAATACTGCTTTAAGAAGCTAACTCCTACATTATATGCCACTTTTTTTTGTTCTTTGAGGGTTTTTCTGGTTTGTTTTGTTTTGTTTTGGGGGTTTTTGTTTTGGTTTTTTGTTGTTATTGTTGTTTTTTGTTTTATGTGAACACTTCTGATGCAATCCACAGCAAGGTGAGAAACATTATGCCACCAGAATCTTGCCATGAAGTCCACAGAGCCCTTAGGATCCACAGAAGCCTGAAATCTGTAGCCTATCAGCTCTCTCCTTCGCCACATATTTTCCTGCAAACAGGGTCTTAAATATGCCTGCCTGGGGTTATCCTACCTTTCTTGATGTTTTTTACTGAAAACAGACTTCTTCCCATCTGAACAAGTTATTTTTCAAATCTTCAGATATTCTAATTTCTTAATAACCTGTTCTGGCATGATTCTGCTTTCTTTTAGTGTTTCTTTCTCCTCCCTAGGGAAATTTATGCTTGTTTCTGACACCTGTGTCTGCCACCATTACCTTCTTTTCAGAGCACAAGAGCAAGAAGTGCATTGAATATTTTAAGCAATACCTACGTTTCCTTTCAATAATTTTTCTCTGCCATGTCTTAAAGGCCCTTCTGTCTCTTTCACAGGCCTCTTTTTTCTTGTGTACTTGAAAAAAGTCATCATTTTTCACAACCTCCTGTGCAATCTTTTTTTTCATTCTCTACCTTTGCTTTTCTTATAATTTTTATTACTTTCTGAACTTCACATTGTAATCTTTCTGGTCTGCCCCTGTACTTGATGTTTAATACCTCACGTATGCCTCTTTCTTACACTTGATTAATTGAGGGTGGGCTTGTTCATCATAGTGTGAATGTATTTCTTTCAAGCCTGCATATCAGATGGCCCTAGGGTATATATTAATTTCAGTTCTGCACATTTTCAGTTTCTCATCAATGTTCTTGTCCTCTCCATTACTTTTCATTCAGCTCCTCCCACAGACTTCTGAAACTCACACTGAAATTTTGGAAAATCATCTGCAAGCCCAAAAGAAAAACTTGTGACATGCAACACCATTGTGACCAAGTTACGCTGGGTATACCAAGCTCTCAGCCAATTTCATGCCTTTCCCAAGCCTAGGATCAACAGAGATCAAACTGGAAGTGGAAGCACCTTGTGGGCTGAGGGTGTCTTCAGCCAGAGGAGGATCACCAGACTGGAGCACATCACTGCACTGCTCTTTCTGGCACTGTTGTACTCTCTCCATGTATAAGGATGTGGGCAAGTGGGCAACATATCAGCTAACTACATCAGCCTATCAAGGAGATGGACAGCTCAGTGCCTTGTTTGCATCACCAAAGTAGAGGAAAACAAGTTTCCTGGGTCAAGGCTTTGTCCTATGACCTGGTCCTGAAGTACTTCAGATCACCTCGTCTCAGAGCTGAAATGGGAAGTCACTGAAATGAAATTTTAGAAGGTCTTTGAGTCTGCATCATTTTCAGCAGTGATGCCTAGAGCAGAAAATAAAAAAAAGATTTTATTATAAATCTAGATTTTTATCTCCACTCACTCCCACTGAAAGCAGGAGTGTCAA
Organism: Pachycephala philippinensis; assembly: GCA_013397055.1. NCBI lineage: Eukaryota > Metazoa > Chordata > Aves > Passeriformes > Pachycephala > Pachycephala philippinensis. Next base: position 57,356 of record VWZT01008680.1, on the reverse strand, counting down.
TTATGTGATTGGGACCTGCTGAGCAAGGCAGCAGACATGGACTTCCACAGAGGGCTTCACCCCTGTTGTCTCTGTAGCTGATGCTCCTCTCATCTCCTCCAGCTCCACATACAAGATCCAGCACCCAGAGGTGCCATGAAGACTGGGAGCCTCCCATGAGGGCCTGTCAGGAACAAGCAGCACCCACAGCCTGCAGCTCTTGCATGTGTGATACATGGACTAGCTCTCATGAAAGTTATCTAATATTTGCTAAGTATTTTCTAATATAATAGAGATTGATTTTCTTTTTAGATACAATTTTTCTTAATAAACACTGCTCACATGTGCAAACCACAGCCCTGGCTGTCACAAGAACTGGGGTGAGTTGGTCAGGAGCTGCTGGTCACTGCTCTGGGACAGGCTGGGCATCAGTCAGTGGTAGGGGAGCAAGTGTGTCATAGATCTTTTGTTTCTCTGGAGTTTTATGTCTCAGTCTCCTTCTAATTACTATTATTATTATTACTGTTATTATCAATAATATTATTAGTATTACATTTTACTTTGTTTCAACTATTAAACTGTTCTTATCTCAACACATGGGTTTTACTTTTTTTTTCTCTGATTCCTCTCCCTACTCCAGTGGGGGGAGGAGTGAGTGAGCAGCTGAGTGGTAGTTAGTTGTCAGCTGGGGTTAAACCACAAAACTTATTATAAGGTTATTACATGTTTTATAGATGGGCACATAGAGTACAAGCAGTAAAATTATCCTAACTCTTGTAAATGTGTACTGCAGTTAAGTCCCTCCTCCTGTACAGATAACACAGACCTTTTGATATATTGTGAGTTCAGTGAAATAGCGCAGAACAAAAGAAGTTCATCGTATAAGTACATCTTTGCGAGAGTGGTAAAGTTTTTTACCACACATAAATATTGTTGTGCTATTTCTTATGGTAGATGGCACACAATCAACTAAATTTTCAGCTTTAGAATAATGTTTATCTCCTTCCTTCTTCCTATCCTTTTTTTTTCTGTGACACAGAAAATTCTATATAAAACAGAAAAAATTGAGAAACCAAATTGTCAGGCTTCAAATAAATGCTGATACTTTGAATTCTGAGACTTAATCTTGCCCATTGTGGTTTAAGTCTTGAGACACCCTCATACAGACAGATGACAATTTGCACAAACTTTCATTCGGGTTTGTAGCATTCTGTACTACCAAATAACACAGATTTTTCATAAGGAATAATTTTCTGAAAGCATCCTAGCCTTTCTTTCCTGGAGTTTCCATGTGAGATATCACACTGCAGCTATTCCCAAGGATTATTTTTATTGATGTGGTTTATAGTAGGCCTTTTCTGGGAACTCCAGCCACTTGTACCTAAATGCAAGAAGGAACATAATCTCTACCTCAAAGACTTCACTCCCCATTCAGCTGAGTTTGGGGAGAGACAATTCTGCAAAGAATAGGTTCAAGTAATGAAACACATATAAAATAAACAAATTGGGGAAGGGAAAAAACACAAAAAACAACCCATCAGAAAACCCACAATTTTTTAGCGCCTAAGAATTGCATTTAAAAAAAAATTGTCTTCAACAGAGATGGTATCTTCCTGCCTCCTGGAACCAAGGTAAGAGAAAAGTGGAAGGTGGTTGTTTAAAGAGATGCAATATGGGTCATGTTTGACTTGAGTGTGGCTAAAAAAGCCCTGCTCACTGTCACATCTGCACACCCCCTCTCAACAGAAGCAGATGACAGCCTAAGCTCCTCCAGTCCTTATGGCGTGCAGAAATTCACCATTTTTCCCAGCTATTCTTTTTAGTCTCTTACAAAGTTCAGATTGAGCCCTGAGGGCACTAACAAAGGAAAAAATGCTTCACAGCATTTTCCCCTTGCTATTGCTTTGGGGTATGTGTAAGATGAGATCAAGTCAGTATTACATGAGGAGCATTCTTAATTCACTGTGTGGTCTGCAGGCAGACTGGGATTTGATGATTTACTGCATTTTGAACAGAAGCACTGTGAAGTGAATTCAGGAGGTTCTCTAACACATCAGCTGGGCATTTGCCATACAGTCTTCTGGTAGGCTGGGAGAAAAGAAGGAAGATTTAGTTGTCTGCCTTTTGCTGCCTCCACCCTGAAAACTGAGAGGAGCCTGGTGTCCTGCTGCAGGGAGAGAGCAGCTTTTGCTGCAGCTGGCTGCCCTCCTCTTTCCGATCTGCCCCAGGAGTAGGGGAGGTGGCAATGCAAAGGTGCAGGCACACCCCTACTGACATCACTGCCTCTGGTCCTTACAGACACATCTTGGGACTGCATCGTGCTAGGAGCTCACCTTTAAAAGGTCAACATAACCAACATCACCATGTGCTGAAGTTAGGAGCAATTGCTGGATTGTGCTCAGCAGCTTACGGTGTCAAACCTTAAATTTGTAGGTCAATGTTCCTATTTGCAGTTGCAGATGCAGATAAGGCACGTCCCTTCCATAATTAAGAAGTGTTTAATGCAACAAACACAATGCCCGTCTCTCGGCAACAAACCCCTCAGATCAGAAAGCCACAGACACAATTTAGTCACCAACACAGCTCAAGAGGATCTGCAAACAAGGGAATTCCTGTCCTGCTCTGATATAGTTCATCCACATGCCACTCCTCTAAGGTAGGCCTTCTATCACTGTTTTCAGAAGCGAGGCGCAGAGCCACAGAAGTTTCCAAAGTCATCAAGGAAAACTGAAGTGGCAAGAACTAGATCACAAAAACAGTATCAAGTGCCCCACGTCCTTTTGTCAGTATCTGTGCTTTTGCAACCAGTTTTCTCTCTTCTTTTCTTCTCCCACCTCTCCTTGCCACTTCTTACCATATTGTCCTTCATTTGCAAAAGACCTGACTAACTGATTTTTTGTCAGACTTTAAGGCCGAAAGAAACTCATGTGAGCCACTAATCTGTGTTTTAGGAAATCAACACTTCAGGCAGCAGTTCCTGCAAGCAAGTCCACGGCTGTGGCCAGGACTCCACCTTTAAAACGAGAACTAGCATTTCTTTGTCTGTGTTCTGCTCATCTCTTTTGATTAAATTTTTTATCCCATTTCTAAATCAAATCTATTAAATTTTTAAGTGGTCATTAAAGAGAAACAGTGAACCTGATTGACCCAAATTCATGTTAAATTTGTAAACTAAATAAGCTGAAGAAATTGTGCTGAATATATGATTTCTGACCTCACTCTGTTTACATTAAAAGCATCTCTTTATCATCAGACGTAGAAATCTAGAAATATTTTAGAACAGTTACATAAAATATTATCTAGTGCTCCACTCTTGTTAAAGATTTTCAGGTGCAGACAAAAAATAGACAACCCCAAAATGAAATTGGATATTGACATGCAGTGAAATTTCTACATTGGATTTCCTCAGAGGATCCGTCTCTGACCTGCTATTTGGAACACAGTATCTTTAGAGATGTCTGCCTCTAAAATCCTGAATGATTATTGGACCTGTCTTGTTATTAAACAAGTCATTAAATCCATAGTGTTTTATAAACAACAGAAATTTTGTTGTTTCAACATCTCTGCACAGATCATGAAAAGGGTCCTGGTGATCACTGCCTCTCTGGGAGCTACATGACTATTGCAGGAGGTGAACATGAAGTGTGTATAAGCTGTCAAGGCTCAGAAATTATTTTCATAGTGCTCTATCTGCAATGAAAAAAAAGAAAAAGGTATAATCTAGAAATGAGGTAAAATTACAGCATTATAGACTGTAACATAAATATAGGAAGACTTTGCCCCCTGCAATAGCTGAATGGAAGTCAGTCCTCAACAAGCAGGGGTGGCTATTGCCCCACATAGATTTATTTAGTATGCTGGTGATTCCTTCCCCAGCTCAGGTATATATACACAGAGCTGTACAGACAAAATCTAATCAGTTTTGCTGAATAAGGACAAAATTCTGAACAGAAGCCAACACATAGTTTAATTCTCACACTCACAGCTAGCACTAAAGTGTCTGTGTCCTGTGCCTGGCTTGCAGCTGCCTGTGTAAAAGAGTTGCCCATTATTTGGAAAGCAAGCTAAAAGATACAGGAAAAGCTCATCAAAGAGTCAAAGCATGTTGCATCCACAGTTAAAACATTTTAAAGGATCATAGTTATTAGAAATTCAAGTTTTTCAAGTATTAAAAATAAATCTTTAATTCCCCTACAGATTCCTAGTATCCAGAGTATTTTATAGAAACATCTGGATAAAGGAATAAAGGCAAATCCATTGTGTTTCTAGACATTCCTGGAGCACTGATGTTCTTGAGATTATGCTATTGGATTACTGGTATAAAAATAATAAATATTTTCAGTACTTAAAGCTGTAATGCTTTATGTTGGATTTGAATTTTGGTCTCATTTTAGTAAAAGGTGGATGGAGATTCAGAGTCTCTTCCTTAGCCAGAAGGATGCAGGGAGTTTATTGCTTAGTGACCTATATTTTTCTCCTCTACATTATTTGAAAAGTTATTTAGCAACTTCCCTGCTCTTCAGTCAACCTTTTAAAATAGCTGTCAAGACAAAAATATGGTTAAGACTCTGTTCCTCATTCCCATGACATATGAAAGCGAGGTTTTGTTAATCTGTGCTAAGAATGCTGTAAAATACCCTGGTCTGCACAAAATGCATTAATTTGTGTTTATTGTTTTAAATGAGGGGCAATAATGCATCCAAAAAAAAAGCTGTGTCTCACACAGAAGGGGTGAGAGACACACCAAAGTGAGATCTGTGGATATGTTTTCACAAGGTTTTGCAGTATTATAAATACATTTTCTACAGGTCACTAAGCTAACCAGGAACTTAATGATATAACTGGCTCAGGCTCCTGTTTGTTAGCAGAAAATGTATACAAGCCTTGCCAGAGGTGCAAGGACTGAGCAGTTACACACTTCAGCCTGTGCCCAGAATGCTGCTCCACCATAAATATATGGTATGGTCACAGAGCCACCCCGAGCCCTTCCCTGACTGAGAGGAAAGCAAGAGGTGCAGAGGCTCAGAGGGGGCTTTCAAAGCTCCATTTGTGCAAGGTCTTCACCCTTCCTGCTTACCATTTCCCTAGGGAGCAGCAGTGTGTTGTGGAAAGAACTGGTAACCAAAGACAGCAATGCAACAGCCTAAGCCCGATGGCTCCAGCCCAGTTTTTTCACTTTATCCCCTTTACTGTTCCCTCTCCTGTTGTTGCCTTTTTTTTTTTTTCTTTTAACATGCAAGTTGCCATGAAAAATTTGTTAATGAAATATTTGCTTAGAAGTCTGCTCTGGGCTAGGCTGATAACCTATCTGTGTTTGAGTTTGGCTTCCCATATTCTAAATACTCATCTTCTCTCTGTTTAGCTTGTTGATTGGTTTGGCAGGAAAAGCAGCCTTGTCATCAGTGACCAAGGTCAAACCAAACAAAAAGGGACAGGAGGGGGGGAAAAAAAAAGGAAAGAAGAAGTTGGACGGATGAGCTCAGTGAGACAGGAGTGGAATATCTGACCTCCTGCAACTTTCCTTTGGGAGATGGGTCCTGATCTGCCCAGGAGCCTGCTGGCTTTCACAAGGTCACAAGAAATCACTGACATCATCAGAACCAGCACTTGGAAACCACAGGAGAGATGAGAGCTGGGAGTCAGCCAGAATCCACAGTGGGAAGAGGTGGACACGACCACACCAAGGCTGGGTGCAAATGCCCACAGGAATGTCTCCTGAGAGCCCTGGTGCAGAGCAAATGGAGTGCTGAGTCAAATATCTCAAACACTTAAAATTAGAAATTAAAGCTCATGTCTACATACACAAGTAGCAGTCACCTGTTCCCAGAGGTGCCTCAAGCTCTGTTTCAGAGAGCACTACAAGAGCACAAAAAACAGGAGTTAGTGGGATTTTTTTTCCTTGAACATGGCTAGGTATGGACTTACACATCTAATTCTCCAAATAAAGTTCACAGATTTTGGCCTTAACCTTTCAGTTCTATTCCTAACACATGAAACAAGAAATCTGTGGAAAATGAGTTGGGAAGTTTAAAGAGCTAACCCAGATACATGTAGGATGTAAGCACATGCTCTCAGCAAGGCAGTGGATACCTGCCTATCATGCCAAGTTCAACCGTGTTTGAGGGGAGTTTTACCCAAAAGTCCCAGCCCACAAAATTCGTTTAATGCCCCTACAGCTATACAGCGCATGCTACCTAAAAACGCAGATAAATCACTGAAATATGTCCACAACTGTATGAAACTCACTGGAAAATCCTAAATATAAGGTTATGCTTCACTACATCACCCTTTAAAACCCCCCTGAAAAATATTTTTATGTTTATGTAATTCAGTGTGAACAGCAGCGTGCAATTTCACAGAAGAGATGTGAAACTGCAAGGGAAGGTTATATCGTGGCTAAGAAAACTGAGATCAGCTGTACTGTAGTGTAGCAGTACCTTACTGTAAAGAAAATGTACTTTTTGGTTTTTGCATACAGTACAGCTGAGGTGTTCTGAAAGGAAGCTGCAACAGAATAGACCTGCTAAATAAAATACCTGGCAATATTGTTATCTGGTACAATACATTCATGTTAGTGGCTTTACAAATGAATAAGACGGTGCCAGAGGCTAATAATTATGTGACATGAACTGACTGTTAAATCCTGCAGTCTTTACTCAATATTTATATAGTCCTGACTTGTGGGGAGTTCAGCTTGATAAATGTCAGAGTAAAAGAAGTAGAAGAGAACTAAATCTGTTCCCAGGTTTCTCTTTAATCTTGTTACTTTCCTTCCCACTAAGGAACTAATTCAGTGATCAGTGTGTTATTCACAGGATACTGGAAACATTATTTTAGCAGAAGTACTTCATCGTTTATAGCACATGACTATAGCATTTGAGAAATTCAGCTTCACTGACCCAGCTCGACATACGAGAGAGAGAAGTCCAACTTCCTACCTGCCAACATGGTCTCATTAACAAACTGAATAAAAAAGGTCCTCACCACAGTAAAGAAAACAGATGCAGAAAGATGCTGCTTTCTGAAAGAAGGTGATGCCAATTTATCCAGGAAATAATTCTTCTTTCTGCATCCCAACCCACATGTCTCAAAAAAGAAAAAATTTTTCAAGGAATGCAGAAAGCAAAACAATTTTTTGTACACAAGGTACTGGAGACAAGGTTATCTGACAACTGTCCGATTTGCATAAGCAAAGGCCAAAGGCTGCACAAGTACATAGACCTCTATTTTTAGCAAGAGCAAGTAGTTCCTTTGGTGGATCGACACTGAAACATTGTGGAGGATGATTTTAAGGATGGGGTGCAGGCAATGTCTCTGAAAATTAGGCCCTGTCAAAGATGCACCACTGGGAGCTCTCAAAATCACCAGTTGTTCTTCATCCTTTGGGGTGGGAGGACCTGACCTTCCCAAAGGGTTGCAGGATGAACCTCATGAGACAATTTCAAAGGCCTCTCTAATAATCTGGGCCTATGTGTATGGTGCTGATTTCCACTGCAGAAAGATTTACTCAGGATTACCCAAGGAAGATGGAAAACTGGGTAACAAGATCAGAAGAAATGAGATGTCCCTAAATAAACCAAGGCTCTGGTGTCTGACATGTGGATTTAGCTGCCCTTCGCCAAGAGTGCTTTAATTTGTATCACTGTAATCGGGTTAAGAATTATTGTAGCCAAAGTAATTAGCAGCAAGCTACCAACCAGCTTCTTGACACAGAAAGCAAACGGGTTTCTCCTCCAAGTATTTGCCCCCCTGAGGGCTGGGAGGTAAAGAGGAGAAGGAGGGAATTAGGGGTGACCTTGCATTAATGAACAGTAACATGCTCCTGGATCAATGGGCAAACCTGGCATAGCTCAGAGAGGAAGCAACAACTGTGTCATCGAAGTATCTCTGATATCCATGGGGGTTTTGCAATGGATGCTTATGCAAAAGAGGTAAACACAAATGAGGCTGGTGCAACAGAAAAAAAGAGCTACAGGAAGAGAGAGAGAAGGTGTGAGGATGTAAACAAAAAATAAACAGAGAGATTGCTGTGGGGTGGTTTATTTAAAGAGTCCCTACCTTTGCATTACTGGATTAAGCATTTTGACCAAAGTTTGTAGAATTTATTTTGGCCAAAAATGACTAATATGAATATTGGCCTCATGCCTGAATAAAGGAATGTAGTTTCTCTCTCTAATCAGGTTGCAACAGATAAAGGCTAAATAGAAATGAGTAATTCACCGTGACTCAATATTACATGGGCTGTATTTTAAGAGCTGAATTTCAAGTGCATTTCTGTTCTTTATTTCAGCTGTGCTATCTTTCACTCACCCTCGCCACACTGTGTGTCAGCCCAGCTTGGCAAAATGGGAATAATTTTCTTCTACAAGCCTCATGTACTTTTTAGGAGAATGTCTTCCTGGAAGCAAAATCAATTCAAGTATTCAGGAGGCCTCTAGTGGCTTATAGTTTCAGAAGAAGTTTCCCCTGAAGCCTAGTCTGTGAGGCTCAGAAAATATACAGAAGGTCAGGGAAACAAAAGGGACTCCCCACTTGTTGATTAATGTCATTGACAGTAAACAGCAAAGCTTGGTCTCTGACTTCAGTATCTAGGAATCTGGCCTTCAAGGCCCGAGATACATTTACACAAAACACTCAGAACGTGCAGAAGAGAACAATAGGGTCTCAGGCTTCTTGGTGTTTTGCATGTTTCTAAGCATATACTGGGAAAGAATTACAACGTGATGAGCCCTATATTTGAAACAGCTGTGAAAGGGGAGCCTATGCCAGTTTCATTTTGATCCACAAATATAGATGCTTTCTATTACTGACACTAGACTACGCAATAGGTTTCCAATGTGGTGCATGAGTGCGTAATCCTCCATTTGCAACTCTTCACCCAGTTCCCACACCAGGAGAAGCAGATATGACCAATCCTGACTGGGTAATTGGCATCAAGCAAGCTATGGCTGTTTCCAACAGCTGAGGCTCTGCCCTGTACCCTACTACACACAAATATATAATATTACATATTAGGTGAGAACCTGGATCACCTGTAGGATATTTTTACATGCAGAGTTATTAAAATGTAAGAGAAGGGTAATCACAAAAGAAGGTGAGAGAAATGAAGTCCTGCTGCTCCTCTGGAGAGTTTTGGCCTAGACAGTCAATGCTTTCTTCATCACATATGTATTTCCCTGGGCCTATTTTTATATGTCATAGGATAGTCGAAGAAATGTCCTTAATTCCCGGCACTTTGATTCACCTCCACAAACTAAGCCTTGTTGTAGGTGACTTAGCAACCATGTGATCCACCTATTATTAGAACAGAGTTAGCCCTCCAAGCCCCCAAACTCCTGCCTCCCCTTGTCCTTATATATATCTGTCTCCTAGCAGAAAAGTGGCACATGACCTCCTATCCTCAAGAATACTTGGCACAAGTCCCTACTTCTCAGCCGAAGCTATTGTTCTAGGAGAGAATGACACAGGCGTGCAAGAGTCTTGCTGACACTTTTGACTTTAAACATGAAATGCCATTAATCAATCAGCTGCATCTGTTTGGAAAAATTAAGTGGCTGGAATCAAGGCAAACACAATAAATAATCCTTAGGCAAACAGGAAAGAAAATAAGGGAAGACATGCTTTTGACTTCTTGTTACTTCAAATTCATTTGATTTGTCTTTCACATCCTCCTTACAAATATTAGGGCTTACCGAGAGTACAGTATGAAGATACCAAACTCTAAAGGCTTATGCAAAGTACTGCTACCAAATTAAAGGTGCTAAGCTTGCAAGATATAAGTGTCTGCCATGGAATTCACACATGACATGGCAGTAGAGGGGGTCTGAATTCACAGATGTGAGCCAGACCAGACTCGCAAAATGCCCAGGCGTCACTTGAAAGGTTGGTTTCTCTTGCTATTCAGCAAAGTTGCATATGTGATTTATGGTCTCAAAAACATGTTCATTCCTGCTACAGATGCTTCAGAGACTTAATACTACATGGAATCATTCCTGACAGGTGCTCATAGCCATCAAAATAAGCATCTAGTAGATTCTGAACAACCCATAGCTCCTTGCAAGGCAGGCAGCCACACATACTGCACCTCAGGATTTAAGAGCCTGTTGCTGTCACCTCTTTGCAGGAGTGAATGGAAAAATATTAAGCTGCACCTTGCAGTGGAAGAGTATCTATCTCTGCCAGGAGGGAAAAACAAGGAATAGCTGTGAACAAGGCATCAGGCTCAAGAGGGTCCTTGACTTCCACAGGGTCTCTTGTTTTTTCCACAGCCTGGAGTCCAGGATTACAGTCCAGTTTTACTGACCCCTGAGACCGGTTCAACAGGGGAAGAAATCATGTGAAACATTGCTCCCTGCTAGTGAAACAATGTTCAACCCTTCCCCAAACCAGCAGGCTCATGACCAGGCAGACCTGAAAGCCTGGTGTGAAGAAGACAGAGAAGCCTCATCCCCCTCCTCAGCTGTGGGGACGAGGAGCACTACTGCTGCTAGCCTGCACAGGATGGGAAACACAAACCCAACCAGTTTATAGTGTGGGCACGTTCAGAAACTAAACTGAGCCCACTCCCTATTTCACACAGGCCATTAAAGGACAGCCATTTCAATCCAGGCTTATGACACCCTCAAATTTCCGTCTCACTATCATTCCTGCAAGGATCTGCCTGAACATTGTGAAGTAATGATATAAGTGATATGTATGGGTCAGAATGACACAGGAGCAGGGAGTGGGAAAAAACGCAGGAGCAAAGCATTGTGAGGCCATCTCCATTGCTAAAACACAACATGTGTTTGGCTGACCAGAACTATTTGATTAGTCCCAATCTGAAACAAGAATTTGTTTCAATTTTTGAGCTGTTTAATCCTTTTGAAAACAGCACTTCAAAATGAAAATATCGCTTTGAACTCTGTACTTGCTTTGTACTGGCTGAAATACGTACGAGCGAAACACTTCAACTTTACAGAAAAACAAACAGAAAACTGTGAGGCGAGAGCTAATCTATAGATATTTCTGGTTCCTTACACATTCTGCATTTCATTTGCTCAACAACAGAGCTTGCCAATCTCCACGTGTTCCTGGAAAGCAGAATCAGTGTACCCATGGCTTGGCCATGGATGAAGATTCAGCTGACCTAAGTTTAACTTTCAGCTCTGTTGTCGTCCTTACAGAATGCACTTCACCTGTGATGCCTCTCTTTCGTCTTCCACCATCATATTTAGGGCAGAAATACTCTATTGCTCTTATGTGTTTCTGCCATGTAAGCTGCCACATCATTCCTGTTACTGGTAATATTATCTAGATAAATGAGAGTTTGTAGGAGGAGCTAATATCTTTTATGAGACTAGCTGATATAACTGACAAAAGTGAACAAGTTGTGGGGTTAAGGGTCCTTCAGGTACACTAGAGAATATGGTAGAGCACTCCAGTTCCAACAGCATCACTGCTACTGGATAGATAAATAGAAACAAAATAAATAAATAAATACAAAAAAATGAAGAGCACATTTGAGATGTCCCTGTCACTTCCTCCAGAAACAACAGAAAAAGGAATAGAATGACATACATATTTTTGAAGGAAATAAAAGGTTAAGAAAATAATTGTGGAGAGTCTTCTTTATCCCCCAACCCTTTTGTATGTGTAAAATGAATCTGCAATAACAGCTCTCCACAACGCCAAAACCCCAAACTGCTGTCAGTCATTCCACTAGTAGTTGCCTGGGGCAACTGCTTTCACAATTATCAGTGGATTCACGAACTTGCTGCAGTCAGGAATGATGAAACTGATTTTTTTTTCAGTGGTCAGGTTGCAAGTGAGGACAAGAATACTCAGATGTTCTAATCAGCAACACATAAATATATGAGAAAACCTCTTTATATCAGGCACACCTGATATAGGCCATGGCCAAGGCCAGGCCATGTCAATTTGACAGATGTATGCCAAAATACATGGATCACAAAAACGGAAACTAGATCTGTGACTCTGGTGTTCCAAACAAAGCAGTGATTCCAGTAGGACTAGCATGAAGTTGGTACAGAAGACAGCACAAGTTAAAAGCCCTTGATGGTACCTTAGCATATTCTTTTGACTTTGCTGGTAACCTAATGTTAAATAAGCCCTTTCCTGCAGGAATAAGAAGCTTGGTTTACAATTCCTGATCTTTTAAAGAGCCCATTCAGGCATGAGCCCTCTTGTACCATGGGCAATAAAACATACTCGGGGTCAACAAGTTTACTATAGGAAACAGCTAAGGGTTTTCATGAAGGAAAGCCAGATCCTGGATCCCAGCAGAGGGTGACATTCCTATGCACTCATCACTTCTTTGCCACAAGTGATTCACAAACTTAATCTCTGCCACAGAGCTCTTCTAAATACAGGAAAACTAAGGTTACACCAAGTTTAATTCAAGGAAAGAAACTTCCCTAATGGATACTAAATCACTTCAACTACTGCAGTAGTCATCTCCCTTTAAGGTTTACAGTGTGTTTGAGTTTTTTCTTGCTGCAGTTTTAAAATTAGAGTTTATCAAGCCAGTTACTTCCAAACGTCCTACATTGGACTTAGGGAAATTTGAATGAACAAACCAAGACTCAATGGTGAAAAAAAAATCAATCTTTTGCAACACTTGTTATCTGACGTGTTTGCATAAAACTAAAGGTCCAGCTGATGACACAGTGCAGTCCCTTAGAGATGAGAGAAGCAGCCACTAATTTCATTGGGATTAAAATACTTATCACATCAGGCCAAGACAAGAGAAGAGACAAGAGTTTTTTAAGGGTCTAACACACAAAGACATTAAGTCCAAGATACATTGGTGGCAACTCTACTACCGAACAACAACCAATAAAATCTTCAGATGCCTTATTGAAAAAGCATCTAAACATGCCATCTTTCTCAAAGCCACTCTTCTGGAGACAGCTACTTTGTGATGCACATAGTGATAATTAAACCTTTAAAAGCAAGAACCAAGTACCATTAAGCCTGGACAGAATGTGCTGCTTTACAATTGAAGTTATGTCAGAAAACAAAGAACATTCTAGAATCATATAGGGACCAGGTTTCGTTCTCATTTACAGCAGTTTTATCTAGAGACCTTTCCATCTTGTTCTCTGGAGTCCCTGCAAAGTTACATGAGTTTAGGGGAAGTTAGGGAGTTAAGGGGAAAAAAAACCCAGTGGTAGTGGGAACACTAAAGTGTAGAAACTTCTACACAAATTTTAATGGCAGGGCTCTGTTTCAGGATCCTTGCAGCCCAGACTGGCGAGGCTGTTTGTTGCCCTCTGGAAGAGCTGCAATGTCTCAGTGATTCAGCTGCAGCCAGACACAGATCTGCTGGAGAGTAAGGAATATTGACTGGTGTGCTCTTTGCCAACTCTACTTAATAGTGGCTTTCCATGAACTGGACCATTTGGAGAGTCACTATCAGACAGAGATTTCCATCTTATTGGGCTAGTGTTTGAGCCATTTCGATTTCTGCTTCAGGCTTAGTCAATTCAGATATATGCTTAATCACACCTACTTCATGCAGATTTAATGCCCCTATTCAGTTCATGTACTAAATTCCTCTGAATTTTCATGCTACCCAGACACAATGGGCTCCCCTAGACACAAGAGACTAACAGTGTACACTGAGGCACATGAGTGCAGATTTCATGACACCAAACTAAGCATTTGATGGAAAGACTTATACATTGCCAGATGAAAGTCAATTCCTGCCTTTATTATTCATTATGTGGCTTAAACCTGTGTTAAACACTGATTTAAGGGGCTGTAAGCCATGGCCAAGCCTGCAGTGATATTTGTCATCCTTTCTCAGACCTGAATCAAGGCCCTCTGGCCAGGCACAAACTACCACTGAGGACACAAAGAGGAAACCTCTGGGCTCTCACAACTCGGCAAAGCACAGAACTTGGACCTTCTGTGAGGGGGAAAAATGCCTTGGATGTTTTTGCAGTCTTCAGACATTTCAGACATATTAGCCCCACAGGAATGGAAATGATTACCTGTGCTGCACAGAGATATAGGTGGGAGTTGTTAAGATGAAATGAGAAAGACCAACACTGAGAGGAAAATTTCCAACTACTGTGAACAGAACTGACCAAGCTACCCCGGTTCTCAGTTATCAGCCAAGCAGATTACTTAAGAATTTTTATTCCAACCCAGTCGTGGAATAAACCATGTTAACACGTGGTATTGAGGTTTCTTCTTAATTACAGCTGCTGTAATTTAAGCTTACATGCTGTATTTTGCTAGTGGGGCAGGTTAATGTGTTTTTCCTCATAATTACAGTGGGCTACTTCGTTAAGCCTCTGTAACCCGACTGTCTTTGCTTACAAGTTCACACTCTGAAGCTGAGGAAAAGACCTGTAAGGAGAGCACTGAAAGGCTGGCTGCAGGAGACTTTTAAAACTAAATTAGAAAGAGCATTATGAAATGCAAGGTAAGTAGGATTGTACTGGCAAAGAGACGGCCCGGGTGATCTAACAGGTCTTTTCCATCACTAACATCCCTTGTCCAGGAACAACCCATTTAATTCCAGGCCAGTCATTTATTATGACAGAGAAGCAAAGTAGAAGGACATATATTCTACTGGGGAAAACAGCATTTTATTATGCCAACTGAACTCAGAGGACAGGCAGTGAAAACATTCTTTCATTTTGTACCATTAGCTCAGCCAGGCCTCTGCAATGTAACATTCTGTCACTTTCTGTGGATTAGCTCATTTACAAAACGTGCTGTTTTACTGAAATTAGCACAGAGAGAATATTGCACTTCCCGAGCTGCCGCAGCATAACTGTTTGTCAGTAGATTTATGTAGTGGATTGTTTTCCTGCAATCCAGGATAAGGGAAATACTTAAACAATAACCACCATGGGGAGTGTGGACAAGGCAATAATTACTTTCCATGGTGTTAATAAACCTCAAGGCTACTGGCCAAAGTATATTTGCACTGAAGGAGATGTCTGTGGAGATTACATAGGAAATTTTAAGATAGACAAGGGTCAGGAAGCCCATCTAAGTCTGCTTCCTCTGCTGCATTAACAGACACCCCCCGCCCACCCATAACTGTTCCCAGCAAGGCTTTTTTAACCAAGCACTGTCTGGTGTTAACTAGTTCCTTCTTTGGTGTCCTCTGCTGAGTGATGTGCTTAGTATGCCAACTAAGAGCAGCCATAATTTGGTTGTTATCCTTTTGTTTTCTGCTCAACTTTTAGTTAGAAACTCTTTAGCTGTAAAATTGGAATTCCGCTCCACAGGAAACACCTAATTTCTGTAAAAAAAAAGATTATATGAGAAGGATTTAAACACTTAAAACCTGAGTGATTCCTGGAAGCTCAAGTTCTTTAGCTCAATTCACTCACCATTTCCAGAGTGCTCTGCTCCCAGTTCTCTGCCAGCATGTTGGGGAGCCCCACATTCCTGAAAATCAAGTTGGGATTTTTCAGGCTTCTAAGACTCCTGTCACAGCAGCAAAGAGATAAACTTTGGCTCAAATTAGGGATCACAAAGCTTTGGAGCAGCAGGTAGCCAAAATGTAGGCTGACGGCTTTCCAATGACTGCAAGATTCAACAGCACCTTGAGCTGGTGTTTGCATAACGCAGACTACATAACCTTCTGTTTGCCATGGGACATCTCCAGGTTCACCACTTGTCACAGCAAACAGTCAGACACCTCAGGCCTTGACAGAAACCTCTCCCTTCTTGTGGAGGTCCATCCAAGAGGAGATTCATGCTTTGACCACTGGACTACAGGACATTTCCTGTGGAAACCTACTGTCACAGTCATGTTCTCTTTCTTTTGTAGCAGAACAAACCAGGAAAGAGTTCACTGATCGTGACACCAGTGCAAGTCTGGAATGAAAAAAGTCAGGTCCTCCATACCATCCTCTGACAGTAATGCTGTGTCATTTACTGACAGATAAAGCTTTTCTCCACTGATACTGAAAAGTCCCTTGGATTATTCTTGTGCACAGAGGACAACTGGCATGAAACATTTTAACTCTCCTTGTCTCCGAAACAGGGTGGCCACATCCAAAACACTCACTGTGAAGATTTTCGGGGCTGTGTTAAGCCCAAGCCATGCCAGACAATTGTTTAGACAGTGGTTTAGGTGACAAAAGAAAAAGTTTTACCAATAATTTAACTATATGAACAAGCAGGTTCCGGGGCCTGCTACCCCAGCCTGGCACCACCTGATATATTGGGAAGCCTGGCCAATCTGTAATCTACCCAGGCTTCACACATGTTAGTACTAAGCAGTGCAAAGCTAACAGTTGTTCTTTGTGCCCACATCACCAGTGAGCAGGGCTTTAAAAGGAGATTGTCAGTGTTCTCAGCACTCTGGGACTGGTTATGCCCCTAGAGGTCTCCAAGAAAATGTGCTTCTAATTTAAATGCTGTGTCAAATAAGTGGTTACTGAATTTGAGAAGGGATATTGTGAGCTACATGCAACTGAGGCAATTGACTTAGATGTTCCCTCACTACAGGAATGACTAATCACACAAGTATTTATTGGATAGAGCACATCCCCCTTGTTCACATGAGGGAGCACGAACTAGCTCACACATGTTACCCCCACAGGAGCAAACAGGAATAGTCACGGGAAGAGACGCTCACCAAAGTAAGGGCTGTGTGATCTGGTGGTACCGACTCAACCTACCTGCAGTGAAGAACATGAAAAATTTCCTGTTGTCTCATCAACTTTAGACTGGACTTTTTCTTTCATCTGAACTGCCCCAGGTAAAAGGAAGAGCCATCTGTGGCTCTCTCAACTCCCTTGCTTTTTGTGTGTGCTGCTGGAGCGAGTACCTTCATACCAGCTGACAACTGAGCAGAACAAAGCACAGCTGTATCCTATTCCCAGGACACTCCCTGTCTTCTGCCTTATGCAGGGAATGGAGAGAACACCTGGTGCAGGAGGCACATCCAGTAACTCTCATCCTTAGAGATTCTTCATTTTCAGATAAATTCTTCACTAAAAATTGTCAGACAATAGTAGAGAAAGGACTTGGGAGAATAAAAAATAATTTGGCCTCCTAAGTCTAGACTGAGAAAACAGCTCTGGAAACCATAGGGAGATTTTATAAGGGCCTTAGGAACAGCAAAATGACACATAAACATACTTGGAGTATTGCATCAAACTCCATTTTCCATTCACTGTAGCAATACTGACTTGCACCAGCTAAGAGTCAAGCCCCAGGCTTTTTCAAGAAAAGATCTGTTCTATGAATACCCAGGAACATCTGTAGAAGGTAAATAACAAAATGCAGTAATTTAAAGGCAATTTGACTACGGCTTAGAGGTATATTTCTTACTTCCCCATCATGAGAAAGTTCCCTACACACATTCACAGAGTCACAATTTTTTCTCAATGAGTAAAAACATCTTGGCTTGAAGCCATTGGTTATTAGTACCATGGGAAGTCATCATTGCCTTAAACGTATTCCCCACAATAGTTAAGTATTTCCCCTATTTCAGGACTGCAGGAAAACAAGACTTATATAAACTGAGTAACTTAAAGCTAGCCATGACTTCAGAAGCATTTTACAGTCTTTTCACCCACATTTGGCAAAATAAAGTTCACTTTCCAGACAAATTGGTTCCTTGTGAGGCCACAGGATGCTGCACAGAAGCCACTCAGATGCATTAGTAGTGGCCCACAATGACAGACTGGTTTTGCTTGCAGCTCTCTTCAGTTCAGCTGGCACAATGATAAGACATTATTTTTCTCAATTAATATCCCATCCTGACACTGTTTGCCAGTCTTCGAAGGTCACAAAGCAGTCCTGTGTCAGCCTGACACCTTCCCCCTTCCCCATATTTCTTCTTCCTCTCTGGGGAAATTTATGTCCGCCTGTGGCATCTGTCCCCTGTCCTCCTTTTGTGAGTATCAAGCCACAGCATACGTTACATTTAGAAATGTTTTCTGACCATAAATTACCTTCACAGCATCTTAGAAGCCTTATGCTCTCCTTCACTGACCTCATGGCCCTGACACCCTGGAAGCATTTTTCATTTTCAGCCTTAACCTCCTGTACAAGTTTCCTTTCATTCTCAGCATTTGCTTTCCTTACCACCTTTTTGCACTCTTAATTTCCTTCTGCAATCTGTTCAAGTCTTCTTCTTTCCCTGGTGTTTTATCCCTTAGGCTTGGTTACTCCTTACACATCCAGCTGTAACAATCACTTGAACTGCACACAGATTTCTGTTCCCCGTGGCAGCCCAGTTCAGCTCCCTCATCTCACCCACTTGCCTCATGTCCTTCCCCTTCATTTCAGCCTTCAAGGCTGAAATTTAAGTACCATCCTCAGCAGCTGCCTATTCCCCAAAACTTTTGCATCCCCCACCTGATTAGCCTCCCTTGCTTGGGCCCTGAAGCCAGCACAGAGCAATGTGAAACCACTGTCCAACTGTGACAAACCAAACTGGAAACCTGGGAGTGAACTTGTGTCATTGCGAAGCCACACTGGTCATTCACTCATTCACCCCAGCCTGGGAGCAAAATGCTTTCCTTTTCTGGCCTTTTCCAGCTGGTATTCCTCACTTGCCACTAGGAATTGTGATGCTGCAATGGAGGTGAGTTTAAAAAATAGTAATCCACCCTCCTTTGAAACTGAGAAGGAGTTCGGGTTCAGCTCAAGAAATGAACAAAGCCTCCAACAGGTTATCATTTTCACCCTTCCCAAGTAGAAATGAACTAAAGAAAAATATTGATTTAGAGAAAAAACAGGACGAAGAATTTCAGTCTCAATGATGTTAAGGTTTTCCTATGGTACCCTTTTAAATTACTGGGATAACACTGTTCCTATTGATTACAAGGAAAACTAATAAAATTCACACGTACAATTAAATAATAACTTCCCCTTGTCCACTTACATGTCCCTTGAGAGGTTTTCCAGAAGAAAAATCTCTTCTACCAACTGAAGAGGGAAGCAGCCTGCAGTTTGCTGTGAAGAAAGTTAGCTTCTGTCTGAACCAATATCCTTTCAGTAAATACCATGAAGCAGAAATACTGTATTGCTCACATTTCCAAAACCCTACCAAAAAAAGTGACCTTCCACTGGTTTCATCAACAGCGACAAGCTGCTTGGTCTCTTATCATGCTTAGGCTGCTTCACTGCCTGAGTTCACTTTAAACATTGCCTTTTTACAGTCACTCTCAGAAAATGTGAATTTGAACAAAGTTGTGGAATGGTTAGCTGGCAGGTAGCTAATGTATAACGTATGCACATTCAGTTCAGATCAAAAAACTATTTTGCTAGTGATGTTGTTTTCAATACTTGATCAGTCACAGACAGATCCTTCCTCTTCACCTTCTCATCAAAATGTGACAAATTTAGTCCTGTTAAATACTAGAGACAGTGATCTCTTCTGACTACAGCTGGTGATCAGATTATGCCCTGAAGCATAATGACTGCTAACACTTCTCCCTTTCATCCCAATTACTGGCCTTTCTGCCACGCACCTACCCCATTCTTCTGAGAAGCAACTGCAACAGGCAAAAAAGCAATAAAATTCAGTTGTAGTCTGGTAGCTAATCTGAATATATTTTTAGATTGATAATTATGGAAAATAAATTATGTTGTAAAGACGAGAGAGATTTTTCAGCAGAACTGCTGGAGCAAAAATCAATTTCCCCAAAACCACAAAGACTACATTCCTCAATAAACAAAATTACCTTTTTTAAGTGTAAAGTACTGAAGTTTTAACATACTTGAAATGTAATCAAAATCAACAGAAGACACCTTTGGACACCAAAATGCAAACATTTTCCACTATTAAAAAGTCTTCATATTAAACTGATTTACCCTTTAAGAAGCAGGGGAGAAAAATGTGGGGAAAAACAATGGAAAATGTTTTTAGGGAAAATGCAAAGCAGTTTCAGTTTTAAACTGGAGAGAAGGAACAACCAGCAATGAGTAATATTGTTGAGGAGTGAAAGCATTTCAGAGAAAGAGGAACGATGACAGTGTTTTGAACAAGAATACAGGAGGTAGAGAAGTACCCTGTCTACCACATCGGATTAGATCGGCAGCTCATCTGCTTCCAGTAGCTTGAACCAATGAATCTCTAATAGCGGATCAGTGTTCAGCAGATCTC
Source organism: Pachycephala philippinensis (assembly GCA_013397055.1). Taxonomy (NCBI): domain Eukaryota; kingdom Metazoa; phylum Chordata; class Aves; order Passeriformes; genus Pachycephala; species Pachycephala philippinensis. Next base: position 37,282 of record VWZT01008680.1, on the reverse strand, counting down.
AGGTCAGACACAGCATATTTCATCTTAAATCTTTGCCTTTAGCTATTATATAATTTTTACGAAATTCATTAGCCAAATAAGAACCTATTCTAATCTTTAATCTCACTGAATTAATTCTCTCAAGAACATCCTGTTGCAATGACCACTACAATTTATATGCTTTTTTCCTACATGTTTTCCTGTTATTTGTCTCTTTCCTAAGGAAGACAAGTCGAATCCTTTCGTTTGCTCTCATTAACCAGTTCTTTTCACTCTTTCATATCACCTCCATTGCCTTATCTGTAAACACCGCTGAGGAGCAGGTCCTTTTGCCTTTATGTAGGTCAAAACCATTTTCCTTTCTTGGCTCAAAACATATACATGTAAGAGTATTTACTTGGCCTGAAAAAGTTATTTAGGAACAGAGGAGAGTATGTGGCTAAAGAATTAGCATCTTTGCCTTTTCTCAAAGGTTGTGGCCTCAAAAATCCCAGGTGACCAAAGGACAGTGACTGACTGGTGGGAAGTGCTCTGCCACAACCTGGAGGCAGCCCTGAGCGCAGGTGAGCGGAGGGGATTCACACAGGCATGGGAAGTGATACCAGGCCAGTTAATCATGAGGTAGTTCCCTCCATATACATTTCTTTGCCTTTACTTGCAGCATCATTCACTGCCACCGCAGTGCTCAGCCTCACCTAGCCCAAAGCAACCCACTGCATGCAGGTTTGTATAATCAGCAGACTGTACCAACACAAGACTGTTCTTTCCCTTAAACTCTTGAAACTAAGAAACAGTGTTGATTTGTGGCCCTGTTTCCTGAGGGAATGCAATAGATATCCACTTTTCTCACTGGGAATGATCTCTCTATTCCCTTTTACTTACCCAGCAACGTGTCAGTGTGATTTAGTGTGTCAGGACAGACTGTGGTTAGTTCTCACCGCTGAAGTTGGCTGCTTACACTTCCCTATCTGCTCACTCCCTGGCTTGCCTGATGGCTCTCCCAGCCACGCTGCACACTGACATCACCCCTGGTCAATAGTCTGGGGTTAATTTTTGCCTCTGTGTCCGGCCATTCTCAGCCAGCTGAGCTCCAAACCATTAATCTGTTCCACACCTGCTTCTCAACAGCCTCCAGTTAATAAAATTCTTGCTTCTGACCCCGTTCAGAAACATATAAAGATGTTTGCTACCAAGGCCAGTCCTTTGAGTCTGCTTTTGACTGTTCTTTTGGTAAAGCTTTTGATTTATGTAATAACCTTTTTCCTTTATCCTTCCAATCATGGGAAATGTTAGGAAATCCCCTATTGCCAATTTACTCTCTCATTGCCTCTGGTTCTAAGACATGAGGGTTATACTCCAACCACAGCCTTCCAGACCATCCTTCACCAGTTGCCACAAACTACTCATCCCTGCTCTCCCTGCCATGCCACCCATTGAATTTTCCTTCTTATTTACTAAACCTTCACTTTCAGTATAATAAGCAAACACTCACATCAAACTGCTCTGCACTAAAGATCACAGACAAGGAATTAAATATTGTATGTTCTTCATTCATCTTTAATATCATTACAAGTCTGTTAAAGGATTTGTGTCCATTGAACAAAAAAAGCTAGAGGCATTACTGCAGCTGAATTCAGATTGCTAAACGTTTAACAAAGATGCTGACATTACAAAAGCTGGAGTCTCTGATCTCTCCTCTTGAAAGCTATTCAGGTTGGTTGCAGGGGAAAACTATGTCATGGGCACCTGGGCACCCGCATTTTATTCTGTCTCAGTAACCCCCTCTCAGAGGAAGTGAAGCCATAAGGTCCTGTCCCAGTAACAATTAAGAGAAACTAATGAAGAGCTGGTTTATAGCCTTTTCCCAATCCTGATGTCCTGTCTGTGTCTGGAGGGCAAATATAAAACATGTTTTTCAGTGCTACAGAAGGAAGTACAAGTAATTAGTCCTCACCACGCAATTCACACACGAGGTTAATCAGGCCCCTCACTGGTTCTAAAGCAGAGGGGACAAACAGGAGGCTGAGCGCTCAGCCAGACGAGGAGGTCAGCATGAGCATTGGGGGAGGCAAATGGAATCCTGTGTGCCTCAGCAAAAAAGGGATCTGGGTGAATGTTTTTAGGGAGCCTACCATGGCCCTTTCTTCTATCCATCATCCTGCCTTTATCAGCTCTGTGATCTGTGAATGATTGTCAGAGGAGCCCCTTTAACCTGCCAGTCTCACAGCTCTGCAAAAGGGCTTGTTGCTCCACAGAGGTGCTGTACTCTCTTAGAGACCCAGGGAAGGAGCCACACAAACTTTTCCCCACCCCCAGATCCACCAGCCTGTTTCCTTTCTCTCACCCATGGTGGGAGGCAGCACTTCAGCTTCTCCTGAGGTCAGACTGCTTGGCTCAGAATATGCAGGTAACAGATCAGGGACAGACCACAGGGCAACAGTTTTCTTCGGTGTCCAGAAATATCAAAAGTACAGGTGTTGTACTTGGAATAGGTGCAATTCCACCTCAAGAGAGAAGATTTTCCTCACCTTAATATCCCATGAAGGGTGACTACAGTTTTCTTTCTGAAGCATTGCTTTTATTCCTTCAACTTGCATACTCAACACCAAACTAGTTCTGTAATATCTTACTTAAATCAGGGATTTCCTAGCGAGTGCCAGAGGCTCTCATGCAAACCTTTGCTCCAGGACTTTGTATACGGCACAACACACTTGGCTGCAAGATGCAGCATGTCCACCTTCCAGTTCATTGCTGAGTTTGTCCACTGTTAGAGAATCTGGACTAGGGATCCATTGGGCTCATGAAACATCAGTAACTACCACAAGAAACTAAAATTTCTTTGGTCTTCAGAACACACCATCCTCTGAAATTTGGACTGACAGAAACATACTCCTGATTCAGAAACATCTACAATATCTATTACAGGCTTTAAATTCTACCTTCTCTTTTCAGGTTTTCCTCATTGCAGAGCATTCCCCCTCCACAATCATCTTTTGCTTTCTTTATCAAACAAGTATACTACCCATATCATAAAGACCTGGCTATAATATCTGAGGTTAGGAGAATTCACTCAGTTCTTACCTTCAAAACCCATGAAGCTAGAACTTTGCTTCAAAAACACCCAACTTAAAATACAGGGAGTAGTCAGTTACTGTTCACACGTTTGCTCAGATGGAGCAGCTCCCTGACTTCATGGACACAAGATTCACTCCCTGTCTCATACAATCTGCAACAAGATAGAGTTTTGCATTGAAAAAGAACCCCAAACAGTATTTTTGGAGCAAGTAAAAGATTTTTCATTCGTTTCTACAGGACATTCACAATATTTTCTTTAAACAAGTGTGACTCCACTTTGTATCAGGCCTTAAGAACCATATTTTTGCAATAATATGGTGTTCACTCTGTATTTATTTCAAAACCACATCAAGAATTCCTTATCACTTATGTATTTCTCTCAGCTGTATGTTTTCTCACTGGCTTCTGTTGCCCTCAGTTTGAACAGGTAAAATCCATGTACATATTCTATAATTGCATACACATAACCTTTTCAAATGTCTTAGCAGCAAACACAGTCCAGATGATTCCAAGGCTGGTGCACACAATCCTGCTAAGAAGAAAACCCAATCTCAAACTTTTCTGTGTTCTGGTAAATATAAGAAGAGGTGTTTCCTCTCCCTCTTTCAGGCATTGTTCGTGTAGTATCAGGCTTTTCCTCCCAATTCCTTTTTTCATCCTGAATAGTGTTTTACTCCTGAGCTAGTCCTATTGACTTCAGTGGTGCTCTAGACAGGGTAAGGGATTTGTCAGTGAGGATCAGATTGCAAAGTCAGGGCCTAGGGTTGTAAAATCTTCCTTGTCTGGCATTCCACTGTAAAGTACTGTGAGCACTTACCCTGCTCTGAGATGGACGGCCAGCATAACGATATCGGTGTCGGAAACATTCGTAGTGCTTTTCAACAGTGTGCCAGGCAAGACAGGTTTCCAATCTCTGGCCCTCACCCTGCAATCCAATCTCCACAAATAAATCCTCACCCCTGTACAAAGTATTATTGAAGTTGATGGGGCTCTAAACAGATACTGACTCTTTCCTGAGTGACACAAATGGAAAGACAGTGAGTTTAAGGCACAAAGGGGCTAAAACTTGACAAAGCCCTATGAAAGTAGCTTTAGGTTTGAGCCAGAGAACTTTTGAAGCAAGTGAGTTGGTCATAGGGGGTTTGAAAGTGACAATAGAGAGAAATTGGAAGGTTAAATGGTTGGTCTCCTCCACAAATTATTTGCATTCTTTCCCACAATGGTCAAACACTCACAGATCCCGGTTTTTTGCCCTACTCCTCAGGCTGAAGCTCATACATACACCCCAGATCTGACCCTTTACCTGCTGCAAGGTAGTGGGATGCTGATAACTGCATCCATCCTTTAAGCTCCAGTCCAGTGGAGAGTTTTTTTCCATGTCACTTTGAGCGTGTGAATATGTGCCATTGTCATTATTAAGTCTGCCTGAGCGTCTGCAGTTACGCACACTTAAGAGTGTTGCTGGATGACTGCTCTTTGTTTCTGGAAGGCAGAGGAGATGCAGACCCGGAAACACCAACAAGTACAGGTCCACCTCTCATTTGTCTCACTTTTATAACTTTGAAACTCTTCCTTCACTTTGGTAATAATGTAAAGTATCAACTAAAAATTGCAATGCATGCATTTCATTTGAGTTTTATTGCCTTAACAGACAGCATTAGATTACAAAAGAGGACATTTTTCTTCTCAGTTTTAGCTTATTCTTATGATTTATGATTAGATACAGCAAGAGTTCATAAACTTCCCTGACCTGCTGACAGTTTTTACAGGCTCCTTGATTTATTTCCATCTCAAACTTAACAGCTTTCATGTGACTGATATTCCTAGAGTCCTGGCATGGCTGCAGCACAGCCTGCAAGAGCTCCTCTAATCTCCATGTTACTAATTTAAATGAAGTCTTGGTCTGTTGTTTAAAAAAGACATTCGTCATCTCACGGAGGTTTACAGATCCTCTTGTAATGTAATGTCAGACACTTCTGAGATATGAGTTTTATAAAGCCTCCCGATATTGAGTGCTGTAAGACACACCAAGGTCACTTGAATATGCCAAAGAAAAAAAACATTTGCAAAACAAGAGAAGAGGAATTCCTAAGAAACTGCATTGTACCGGGGACATTTAGAAATGATTTATACCATCTGTGAGTACATTTCAAAGATAAATCTGGTATTGGGGAGAAAAGCAGGGGGAGGATAAATTTGAATCCAGAAAAATCCACAGACACCCAGCCAACAGCTATGAGTTCCTGATAAAAAACAACTCACAGAGCAATATTCTCACAGTCATAGAGGTTGCAGCATCAACAGTTTCCCAGTGTGCTCCGAAGCTACTGTGCTAACTAAGGCTGCTCTTTCAGCAAAGATGCAGCTGGCATTCTGTTTTCATTGTACACTTTCCAAACAACGAAAAAAAGATACATTTTGTAATAACAAAGACCTAACTAGTAAGAGAGAGAAGAGGGAACGAGAGCAACATAAGAAAAGTGGGTGTCTCTCCAAGCTCACACACCACCCAGCTGAAGACAGAAAGATGTCATTATTTTCGTCTCTAGAACATTTAGAAACTGGCAAAAGGTAAGTGATGGGAAGGCGTATGAAGGTGGAAGGAACCTGAATGCGCAGCATCAGGTAGGTTTTCTTTGATACCAACGGATGCAGCAGAGAGAGAACAAGACCCATAAATATCCATGGAGCTTTGGAGGTTCTCCAGTGGGTATGCTAAGACATTTGAGGTCAACTGTGATCAAGCCTTAGTCTGACAGAAAATTGCTTTTGTAATATTTGTAGATCAGTTAAGAAATGACAAGCAACACTAGGTTATGACACACTGGAGATACAAATACAGGTTGCCCAGATCATATGATTGATTGAACCCTTTTATTTTTGCTGAAGAAATTTAGCTAGTGTTGCTGGCAACACACACAGAGCACTAAATAAACGTTACATACAGTAGCTTGTCAGAATTTATAAAAGAGCAATCGACATTTGCTTTACTGTCAAAACATCAGCCTACGAGTTTCCTCTCTTTGGAAAGAGAATGTGGGAAATAAAAGAGTGCTATACAGAGTATTACCTTCAAATCACAAATGCCATGGGTAAGCCTGCACCAGAAATGAGAGCTGCTCTCATGCAATGAGCTCCTCAAACCAAACAACCTGTTTGTGAGCCTCACTGCAGCGAGCCACCAGCAGCAGTTGCTGTGTAGCTGAGAATATAGAGACAAATGCGGGTTTATCACAGTGTTTCCTATTCCACAGTCCAAACACAGATACTTTCACTGCAGATAGATGGGGAAAAACAGTGCTGTACACTGCCTGCAACTATATTGCAGTGAAGTGGATTATTAAGAACACAATGAGACTTTATGCCTGATTTCAGAGTTTGCATACATGTGGGAATTAAAGTCCACAGATCTTATTCACAATTACACTGAATAAATCCTAAGATTTCTTTCCACTCTTCAAACAACATAAAAGAGCCATGTTGCACATGAAATAAAAACTCTCAGCAGTTTATCTTTCTAGGATTACATGGTGTTTTCAATGTAAAAATCACATCCTCTGTTGGGCAAAGGTTCATTTTACAGACCAGATCTATTGGATCAAAACAAAGACTGCAGTAAATCAGCTTTGTAGAGCAATGCTGATTTTCCCTTGCTGGACTGTATCTCAAGAACCACCTTTCAGGCATTTGTGTAGGAGGAAAAGTTTGTTATTAGTATTACCCTGGGAGATGGGTATTATTCTCCATGGAATAAAAAAAAGAACAAAAGCCCAGCATCCCATGACCTACCTCTTCTCACTCTGATAAGGGCACAGAACATGTGTGTGCACAGACAGATCAATTGTCAGCAAGACTACCCTGCTGCATTTAAAGACATAGCATTAATTAACACATTTCTAAAGAAGTATTTGTGTATCTGTGTGCATATTTGTCCTTTCTTACAGGATCTCTCACAAGGAAACCCCCAGTCCCCCTGAGTGGTAAACCCACCTGCATCAAGCCTCTGGAGAACAGGGAGTTCAGTGCGTCTCAGGAGTCCACAAATGCAGATTGTAAACCAACTGAAGGTGTATCTGCACAACATCCATTTCCTCACCTCTTCCCATGGGCTTGCCAGGGGACAAAAGACTTGGGCAACAGGTCAAGGACAACCACTTTTTCATCCCTTGTTTCTTTCCTAACTTTGTCTCACTTCTGCCTGTTGTGAAATGAGTAATATCTGCATTTTTGGTCATGTAGAGCAAATGCTGTCTCTGGTAGGAGACATGCCCTCCTATAGAAAAATTTGAGGTCTTAAAATTAGTAGCACAGTCCACTACATCTGTGTTAACTCTCTTTTCTATGTTTTTCATTCCTTCTTAGAGGAAAAGGAGAGTCGACAATAACCTAGTATTTTATTGAGGACACATATTAATGTCTCTCTTTTAGCTGTGGAAATAACAACAATCACAATTCCTGAGTTTTAGTAGAAACTTTCCTTTACATTATTTCTACTAACTCCAAGGTTAAAAAGGTTAAAGTTCAAGAACATTCCAGGCCAGACAGAGCAACTCAGGAGTAGAAAAATTCTTTCAAACACTCTATTGTGAACAGCTTCTACATATTTCAGTAAGGCAAAATACATCTTTCTCTGGGGCAGTGCATAACGTTGTTCAGTCCTTCCTTTACTGGATGGAGTGAGCATGTGTCAGTCTGTCTGCAATCTCTTCTATCGTGGTAAGAACTGGTACCCAGATTTCATATCCTTCTAATGGAAAAGGTCAATAGATTGGTGGTAAGAGGCAAAGCTTGAAACAGAGCTAAGAAGGTAACAAAAGAGGGAGAAGAGAGAAAAGAAAGAATTTCAATACCATACACTAAATACCCAGATCTTAATAAAAAAATCCTCAATGGTTACTTGACAGGGTCTCACAGAAGGAAGGCTTGAAAAAAAAAAAGATCTATCCATTGTGCAGCATTTTTCTTTGTAACTCAATTGTATCCTTTATATCAGCCTTTCATCTTCCCAAAGCTAACTCAGGGCATATTTACAATAAAAATAGAAGTTGGATTTGTTACAATTTGTTGAGACTGCAGATTTCCAATTAAAGGTGGTGATATTCCTTCTATCTGTACAGGTTTTTACTTGGCTACTGAATGTAAACTAACTGACCCTTTAGAATAGCCTCAAAAAAATCACAAACACTGGTCTCCTTGAGAAACCATGAAGGATGAAAGAGGAGAATTTCTGCTTTGTTGTCTAAGGTTTACTCAGTAAAAGGTAGAGAATGTGAGACTTCACTAGTTGTATACTGATTGTATGGCTTTATTTCCTAGAACAAAGACGGTGTTCCTTCAAAGAACACTACTAGTAGCACAGGAAAATCATTTTAATATTTGACATCCATAATATTTAACAGCGCGACTGGATTTTGTTCAAGTGAAAAGAATTTATCCATGCCAATTAAATAATTCACTGCATAGTTCAAAAGACCCTGATAAGAGATACACCACAAACCATACTGCTTTTCCTGCTTTAATTATGAATTTGTAGTTAAAGCACATGACAGGGTTTCAGGGCTGGGCTCCACTTCCCGCTCTCTGATGGGTTACTGGGGGCAGCTTCCTTCATCTCAGCCTTCCTGAGCCACATCCTTGCTGGTGTAAATCAGTAGAGGTCCACCAATTGGAAAAGCACTCTGCTGATTTACACCAGCTGTTAACTTGACCTCTTGACCAAGAGAAAAAATGGGAATGGAAACGCATTTTCTGTGTCCGAAGAGTTGCTTGTTGATGTTGGTTAAGGCATTTAAGAAGTTTCATTCTTTTTAATGAATGAGACCAATATCTAACTTCAAAGCCAGGAATACAAAGAGGATTCAGATGAGTATTTCAGAGCCTTTAGAATGACTAGATTGTATACTACACTTAACTGATGAACAACATACAGAAGAACATTCCAGGAGCAGGGTACAAACCTACACTGTAGAATTTTCTTTCCATTTTCTTCCTTATATTTGGTTTAATATTTTGACTCTTTCAGATCAACAGAAATAAAAATGCCCAGATCAGCTCTGAAAAAAATATCCTGCTGCTTTTGCTGTGGCTGCTCCTACCAATCAAGTGCTTTAACTAGCATAGGGAAAATGGCTATTTCTTACTGATGGGGCTGTAGTATGAGTAACTGAACTTCAAAGATGCCGGGCCAGATTGGATAGCAAACATCAAAAGCTTTTGACTCGTGCTGAGTAAACTTTGTATTCTGACACACAAGTTCTTATCTGTTCTGTTCCAGACTTGAGAGAGAGAGGGGCTGAATCTAACCAAATCACATTGTTTTTCCTTGCAGCTGCCAACTTGGAAAAATATCAGGGCACAAAGGAACCATTAAAAACAAAACAAAAAAAGACATGTTTTTGTTAGTTCCTAGGCAACACAATATTGCCAAGATGGTGGCTCCTATGAAAATTAGAAAATATTAGTTACACATCACACTGTTATTTATTTATACTGCTCTGTGAAGCATTATTTTTTTTCCTTCTTGCAAACTGACAGATATTATGGAAAATCTGTTCTTTTGAGCAGGGTGTTTACACCACAACTGTTATGTATGTTTTGTCAGCAGCTTTTTCCATTTGTTAATTCCCATTTCTATTTTAACATTTATTTTGCTAGTTACTGAAAAAAAAACTAAAACAACAGAGTATGAGATAAAAGGAGAGAGAGAAAGAGGAGGGAGGGAGAAAGAAAAAGAAAAAAGAGAAGAGAAGAGAAGAGAAGAGAAGAGAAGAGAAGAGAAGAGAAGAGAAGAGAAGAGAAGAGAAGAGAAGAGAAGAGAAGAGAAGAGAAGAGAAGAGAAGAGAAGAGAAGAGAAGAGAAGAGCAGAGAAGAGAAGAGAAGAGAAGAGAAGAGAAGAGAAGAGAAGAGAAGAGAAGAGAAGAGGAGAAGAGAAATTTAAACTTTTACATCCACCTAAATGAATCCTGTTGTTGAGATTGTAGAAGCTATTATAGAAAACTGGAAATCCTATCCCATTACTATTAATTGCAAAAATTCCAGAAGAACTTTTTAAAACCTCAGCCTGCTTGTTCATAGCACTCTAGGGCAGTGTGGGACACAGGAAACAAGTGTGTTTCACTCCACCTTCTTCATTATTCAGCCACAATGCATTTACCACATGGATCCTCCTACTCATGACAAAACCCTAATTACACTGATGATGTTCCGTGCTGGTGAAGGATTGAAATTACAGTAGGGTGACAAGGAAGTGTAATAGCTCTTGGGAAATGTAATTGCAACAGCTGCCCTGGAATCAAGTGGCCAGCCCTCACATTTTGTAAAGTTTTACTCAAGAATTACACTTATGAGCCTAGAAAGTCTGACTGCTTACCTTGGAAGGTAGAAGTCACCTTTGAAGGTGGCAGTCACAGCATGCATGCTTTCAGCATTTTGATGGAAAGCTTTAAAACACAGTTGTGAATTAACAGATTACAGTAAGAGAATCATTCCTGATTGCCACAGAGCGCTTTGTTTCCACAAATATTCCACATCAGTTCTAGCACACACAGTCTTTCTGTTACAACTGAAAAGTAACCTATCACAGATAGGAGATAAAGAAGAGAAAATGGAAGCTTCTCTTATTACAAAATTTTCATTTCCTGATCCACAGTTCACAGACCTTCTGAGACATTACAATCTACCACATCGAACTCCCACCTTTGAAACAGACTGAGGAGTAAATGCTCCAAGAACAAATTCCAAATGGGCACATATGAACATAAACCTATGTGAATATATTTCATCTGCACTTGTTACAATGAGCTGGGTGAATGTGGAGAGAGGCCTTTATGGAACAAAAGGCACCACTGATGCATCCCAACAACGTATAACTCAAGACCACAGGTTTTTCAAGGCAGCCACTGCAGCATGCAGAGTCAGACCCCTTCCAAGACATGCTTCCAGAACTTACCAGGAATCTTCCAGCAGCACTCATGACTCAGGCAGCACTGCACATGGTGGGTGCAAACCAGAACAGTGCTACACTAAAGTCAACATGGAGAGTACAGACATTTTACAACTGCTGTAGTAAGACAGAAGGGCCATGTCTTGACCTTCCTCCTCACTCCTCAATGGAGGAGAAATTCTGTCTGCAGACCAGTATGAACAGCAACCCTTGGAATGGTCTTGTCTCCAAAGTTATAAGGCTTATTTAACAGAAATATTTAAAAACCTGGTTTTTGAAAGTGCATATGGCTTTGAGGAAGAACATAAGAACAAATGGCTCATCCATAATCAAGGTTTGACATGAGGAGATGTGTTGCTGTACATCTCAGCTTGCTGTAAATTCACTTCCAATATACTCCTGTCTTGTGCTTTATGTCCTGAAACAGGCACACTTGGGATGATTGAATTAATTGAATGAAACAATCTGAAGAATTCTAGATCTCATTCAGCTTTAGGGTAATTCTAAATCCCAGTGTCAGACTGCAAGTTTAATGATCAGTGTGAACAAGCCCACCATAAGGCTCTTAAACAACTAGGATATGGTTTCATGCAGACTTTCAAAAGCCATCCCCAAAATTAGTACAAAACTGTTTTCAACACTTACTAGCTTGTTCCACAGAAGGCTTCTTTTGGCTTCAGTACCACTCAAGTATTTGGGAAGAACTAAGTTTGACTCACTGATCTAAATGAGATTTTCTGTGGTATCATTTTTAGGCTATGCAAGTATTCCAGGATAAAATACAGGACTCCTACAGACATGCTGTAGGAGTGTGAGAAATCCTTACTTTAAGAGAAAATTTGGGGGGCTGTAAGACAAGTATTAACCACATCTTGAATTTTCTTCCACATTTACCTACAACCAGTAAATTTGAACACATTTTGAGTCTTCACTGCTCTTGTGGCAAACATAACTCATGTCTAGTTGAATGATGAATTTGCAAACACCCAAAATGACCTGAAATGAACAAACAATCATTTTCCCTGCAGAGTTTGCACAGATATCTGCTTTATGGAGCTCTTAGGACTGAGGTAAAAATCATCAAGAGAGAATAAATATTTAGCTTGGGCTACAATAGGAGAGTACGTTAACACATCTCTACAGTTCTGGATTTTTGCTGGAACTCTAAGCAGATGTGGCAAGAGACCACAAAGAAAACAGGTTTCAAACTATGCTGTTGCATATCAGTTTTATTGAATAGAAGTATTCAACACAATATTAATCTGGGCTTTTCAGCATATCCTAAGCAAAGGTGTCCAAGCACCTTAATTTATGTGATAAATCTAATCTCAGTTTGCTATGAGGTTTCCTGTGAAACAACCATGAGCTCCATATGGCGAGTGGGGAACTAGAACATCCAAGAACAGCCACACCACACAACATTGCAAAGGAATTTATGGCACAGGTATGATTTGACCCAAGTTTCCTAACCCCCAGTCTGTCCCTGAAACCCAGCTTGGAAATTTATCTCTACTGAATCTGTGGGTTTCTTTCTGATTCTTCTCACTGTATATCTCAGTTTGGAACAAAATAAAATAACAAGCAACTAGGAATAAGATAAGTCTTATTTCTTAACAGTAAGGGCCTAGGCATCTGCCATGATTTGGGCACTTCCAGCTGTCCCCTGCACTCAGCACTGCCTCCCTGAAATCTTGCCACATGCATTTTTGATGTGTCTGTGGCGAAGTATGCCCCATCAGCGAAAGGCAGTTCCTACTCAAAACACAAATACTTCTAATTTGGCTGGCTGACAAAAGCCAGTTCTGTTATCCTGGATCCCAAAAGCCAGTGGCACCTGAAGGCAGAGCCAGAAGGCTCTCCTGCTTAGGTCAGGCTTTGCCCCCCTTGAGCTTGAACATAAACTTTGTTTGTTTGCTTTTATATAATGAGGGTTTTCCTTGGATAGGGCACTGCCCTTTTTTTTCTTTTTTTTTTCTTTTTTTTTCTTTTTTTTTTTTTTTTTTTTCTTTTCTTTTTGTTTGAAAAGCAGTCTACAGGAAAAAGTATGCAAGGTATCAGTTTTCACACCATTGTTGCCATGGTATATATGACTATCGTCTTCTGTAAGGACTTTGGGAAAGAACTATCACCTAAACCAACTTTGACCCAAGCCATTACGTGCTGTTCTCTCACTTGAAGGACTGATAGTCCAATCAGGCATGGCCTCAGTCCTGGCAACACCCCCCTGAGCCAGGTGAGGTTCCCTATTTTGAGAAGCACAGGCACCCAGGTGTCCCAGACTCCTGAGACAAGCAGAGCCATTGTTGCGTGAGTTCAAACCCAACTAATGTTTACAGCATCTTTGCAAGCAAAGAACACTTGTCTCAAACCTGGTTTTACATGTTTTTGTCTCTATGCTGACTGTAGCCGACAAACAACTGGGTGATCAGGTGCTGCTTGGTGAACAGGGGTGTGTGAGAGACGATGCACATGGGCACTGGCATGTGCAAATGTGGCCTTTTGTGAACTCTCGGTACCGTTTCATTACCTGAATTCTTTTAATTAACAAACATCTGCCAGCTCCTGCACTCTGTCAGAATATACCACTGATGTTCCCTTTGTAGTGCCTTTCATAACATATGTAAACAGGCTGAAGAAAAATCGTGCTGTTATCATCTTTTGATTTTATGAGTAGCTGGGACTGTTTAAACTATAGATTAACTTTTACAGGCCCATCTCTCTCCCCAGTTACCCCCACCATGTGTGAATAGCCAACTTTCCTGTGTGGGTGTGTCAGGTAAAGATCATTTTAGTAGGTGTTTAAAAGGGAGGGAGTCTTGTTTCACTGAAACTGAAAGCATAACACTCATTTAATCTCCCCCTATGTGCTTTGTCACCTCTCGTCCCCACAGCCTCAGACAAGTCTATACTCTTTGGGCCAACATCCCAGTAATGTGACGGGTCTCCTGTGTGCTACCATGATTGCAATGCTGGGGAATGATCCTCCAGGAAATTCAAGAAAATGTGTAGTTTCTTGCTTTTTCCATGTCAGTACTTTTTAGAAAGCTACACTTCTTACGGCACACAACTCCAGATCTCTGACAAAGCACAGACCAGATTGTGAATATATTGTCTAGCCCAAATGTGAATGACAGGTCTGCTCAATGGTGAGTTACCTGGGAACAGTGAAGAGTGTCTGCAACCACAATTCTTCCATCTGAGTGGTGTTGTGGGAACACTACACACACAGGTCTGCAAGTTGGACACTTGCATAGCCAAGCACATCACAAATTAGGTGTAACCTGGGTGTTCTGCTTCTACAGCCTCGCACAGAATGTTTTATATATCACTCTCCCACCTCAAATGACTAAGATGCATTTGTTTGCACCCAGCCTGAAAATTGGGTGTGGTTGACAAAAGTGGAAAGAAATACCATACATTCCCTGACCGCCTGCACTTCTCTTGCATTTTAATCTATTTGAATTGTCCTCCTTTTAAGATTGCCCAAAGAGCTAAATACAAAGACATAGAGAAGCTATTCTGTGTAAGAGATCTTCTGCAGTTGTCTTCTCTCACACTTCTGTACAAAATAAGCAGAGCATGTACTTCCAGGATTTTACTTCAGGTGATGCAAGCCAGCAACAAGAAATAAGAGTCCAATATACACAGTTAGAAGCATCCCAGTGACTCAAAGTCCTAGTCCCCTGCTTCTTCTCCCACATAATCTTTCTCCTTTAAATACATCTCCTTTCTCTTGGTACATTATTTCAACTTAATCTGCAACCTTTGCTTTCTGGTTCTGAACCATTTCTACCTCCAAAATCCCTTTATGCAACCAATTCTTCCCCTCAGCAATGAAAGGAGCCTTAAAACTTAGAAGCGCATCTCTGCTTGCTAACCCCTTTTTTTTCCCCATTATGCTGCTCTTTCAGCTCCAGTCAGTTCTGCCATTTCCATGATCAGTTCCCAAGAGGACCTCAAATGAGGTCCCAGGTGAGACATAGACTATTCTTTCCCTGGTCACATCATAATAAGTTTCATGTACTTCTTGGAGCTTTGAAGGTTGAAAGCATTTTCTGTTACTCATTAAAAGTGAAGTCAGCGGCTGATGTGGCTGAGCTAGGCTTGGATAAAGAACCTAGGTGTGCTGGAGGCAGACCGAAGGAAGGGCTTGAACAAACATTCCTTAGTTCAGGAAAGGATAGAGATGGTCCCACCGAAAACACAGAGGCAAATTTCATTTTCCCCACAAATTTCCTACAATCTAATTTTTCTCTTTTTTTAATTCAAGATATTAGCAGTATCTTCTCTGAACTTAGATTAACTATCCAAGCTAACTATCAACACAAGCACTTGTGAAGAAAAGTCAGTCCACAGATACTACAGAGAGATGGTTTTTCTACATCAACCTTTTCCAAAGTGCTTGTAGCCACACAGAACATCTGAAGTGTTTGAACTTGTGCAATTAGAACAAGTTGTCAGGGACACAAAAAGCTTTTCAGAAGAGCACAGAAGCTGCCTGTATGTTATCTAGCAGTGTCATATACCTTCAGCCTAGGAATCATCAGAGCCTAGGCAGCAGGATATGAAATAAAAATCTTCTACGCCAACCCTATTTCAGCAAGCTGAGATTTTTTTCTCTAATAAACCCTCTTCCCTGCAGCTTTTCCTTCTGTCTCTAAGTTCTTCTTTTTTTGTTCTCTGCCCTCTGTACTTTTTCCATTTTTCCCCCATTTCTTTGTCTTGTCCCTCCTCTCCCCTTATTTCTTTTCCTCTTTCTTTCTCTGCTCCTCACCAGCGTACGTTCTCTCCATATCCCAGTCCCTCCTCAGTCCCAGTTCTTTGATTCTCTTTTTCTTTCTTGCCTCTTCCCTATTCTTCTCTCTCTCTTTTCCTCTTTGACCTGAATTAGATTGCTGCAGTTTTCTGTGCCAAGTCAAGATGCCCTAATTTTGAGCCTCACTCCAGTACACAAACCTCTTTCATATTATGGAATTATTTTGAAATTTATAATTCAAATTTTTAAGGAAAAAGACGATACAAAAAGTTCTCCTCCTGAATAAATATTCTCAGCACTTGGATCTAGAGTTTTGGTCCCATGCCCTGTGAAAACTGGGTCCAGTTGTGAGAGTCAGATGAATTTTCCCAGATTTTGGCAATGGTTGGCAGCTGGCAAAGCCTCATGAATGGCAAACTTCTGGTTCTGGATTTTATACACTGGCTTTGTTTGAAGCAAAACAAAATATCCAGAATTTGAAATGCTGCAAGAAAAAAAAAATATTACTTTGGCTCATGACATTTAGAGTACATAACATCAAGAAAAATTATTTTAAAGTAGAATTGGAAATGCATCCTTCCTTTCTAAATACTGAAACGGTATGTCCTCCCTAGACTTTCATCTGCATAAAATTTTCATTAATTCCAGAGGATTTTTCAAAGTGCTCTCAGAAAAGGCAGGAAGAAACTGTGACAGTTTGAAGATCTTTGAGAAATGGCACTGTGATTTTAAATGCCTTGCATATATATGGTCCCTGGGTACACTCTGCTGTTCTGCAGTACATCATGACAAACAGGATCAAATGTCACCTTAGCCTTGGCATTCTATGGACATAACTGAGCTAGCTTTAAATTAGCTAATGTGACCTCTACTAGCACCACAGTTATGGTAAAATTACGATCCCCGTGAATCCAAGGAAACAGGGAGATAGCTTGCCCAAAACAAGGCCTCTTGTGTCTTGTCTTCACAGTTTAAAGGTAATATAGGTTTGGCTGCAACAGCTGGAGTCACTGGGTTGATTTCCACAGGGTGTGAGCTGTTGGGGAGGCATAGTTGTGTCCTGTGCCCTCACTGTCCCTAGCCAGCCTGAACACCATAGACCAGATTTCTGCTGGCATTTGCAGCCAGCAGGACCTGTGCACAAGCAAGCTAAGCTGTTAATTCACACATTTCATCCTGTTCTGAGCAAACATCCCTGCAGAACCATTGCTGAGGTGTTTCTTACATGGCAGGAGCCCTGGGACATGAAGGGTAGTGCCAGTAGCAGGAAGTGTCCTGCAAGAAGCTTGGGGCACACTGACACAGTTTGTTACACTCAGCACTGGTTCTTGCTGATGGACAGCTGAAAAGACTGAGCTGCCACATGGACATCTGAGCTAAACATTTGCTTTCAGCCCATCTGAATGTAGAAGGCCCATCAAACAAGCACAGCTATGGCATGTCCTTTTCCACAGCCAGGGACACACGTTCCCACACAGCAAATGGCCATATGAATTTACAAATCAACCCCTGCCCATGATGGACAGAAGGGCTGGGGCATCTGCACACACTTCTGAGGCTCAGACTTCTGCAGAAGTCTGTCATCACTCCCTTGTCTATAGAGCACCTGGACAGAGAGCTAGGGGCAGACTGAAGTGAATACTGCTCTGGATAGCAAAACACCTACATGTGTCCAGCAGAACTGTTCATTATATCCACCCAAAGAAAGCAGGGCCTCCTAGACTCTGAAAACCCAGTGACCCCTCTCTGTTGTAGGATTCTTTCTTCCTTCTCCCACAGGTCATCTGTTAATTTCTTGAATTTTGAAATGTACTATGATGGTCCTTTAGATTAAATTTTTATAGATCAGGAAAGAGAAGCAGTACAGATACTTCAACAGACAACTCTCATAGAATCCACTGAAGAATGGCTTGAAAGAAAATACAGATAGGAGTGGAAAAAAATATGGAAGCTGGCACAACAGAGACAAACAGGAGAGTGGATAGAGAGAGTACAAAATGGCCTGGTTTACAGAAGCTGTGGAAATTTGGTCCTTACGGACTGGACAGACCTTAGACTGTGGCCAATTCATTCCTACAACACCCTCATGTACCCACATGTGGGTCACTGGCAGAAGAAAGAAATGGCTCAGAAAACACCACAGACATAAAAAGCTTGGTGACTGATTTAGATACAACACTCTCACAATATCTTACAGAGGAGGGCATTTATAATTTTATTTGTTCATGAAACAGACATGCCAAAGGACCAAGTGCCTTGACTAAAGATGAGTGAGCAAAAACGGGGAGTGAAGTGGCCCTCTGGATTTCCAGCCCACTGCCTAGGCAGCAGAGAGAACCAGCTTGCATACAGATATTGGAAATGGTGCTAAGGGATGAGATGACACCATTTGAAAAGGTTTTTCCCTAATTTGCATAATAACAAATACATGTATAAGTGGAATTAACTAGCAGGTATTTTTCCATCTGTTTGTTTTAATTATTTCAAACTGTAGTGTTTGTAAATGTGATCGACACTAAACCTTTATTTAGCCTGTGCTTTGAATAAATGTATCCACATTAAAATTAGTAACCATAACCTATAAATCACAGGTTGGGGTTGGTTATGAATGTTACAAGTGCTATATCAAGCTTCCAAAGAGAATGAATTTCTTGTTCTAGAAGACCTTGAGAAGTTGTGCATTTCTAATGCAGAATGAGATACACAACTTGGATCAGCTGTTTAAAACAGCTTTAATTTCTGAGAATTGGATTTTCTCATTGCAGCCAGTTTAAGTACATGCTGAGAGACAGAACGTAAGTTACATTCCCAATACTGCACACGTGAACTCTGCCATGATAGGGGAGATTTTCAGTAGTACAACTGAAAATTTGGCATCTCACTCCTTTCAACTGTCACTGAGAGTTGGATGCCTTTCGTGTTGTTGTTCTTTGTGCATCCAAAAAAAGCCTATATGTAATTACGTATTTTTATGGAAAGGACAGAACTTGATTTCTAAATACCTGCTAACTCACACAGTATCAAAAATCCAAAGGATATCAATTATTCCCAAGGTAGTTCAGTTTATTACTTATTTTACTTCGGATCAAGACCAAATATCTAGGTTACCTTCTCTTAGGACTATAGTTTTCCATATTGATCCTGCCTTTGTCGTCTCAATGGCTTATTTGTTAGGCAGAAAAGATATGACTAGGCATATGTCACTGTGGAATACAGGAAGATTCACTGAGATTGATGCAAAAGCAAAGGACAAGCATTAACCAATCCAGCTGTCCAAAAGCCAGGGCTAATGCTAACCAAGAAGCACATTACTGTGATTCCATCAGAATGTTCTTTTATTTATTTAACTTTCCCATTTTCATTTTTTATTTGGGTAAGATAATTGCCTATGATAAGCTCTCTCTGTGTAGGTGGGAAGCATGCAGAAAGCCAGCCTTTAGACTGGAATATTTACACTAAGCCTAAGCATTAATGATGTATAATGGCCAGACCATATTTGCATATTGAAATGATCTCAATTAAAATCCTTTATCAGATGACTTCAAAGAGAGAACCTCTCACACTGCAATATATTTTTCCATGAAACACAGCCTATTAGGGATTTAATGTGTTTATCTGCATTTCTAGAGACAATAATTTTAGTGTTCATTTCATAAGTAATAAAAGATACACTTCTTTCCTTAGGCTCTGTACCACAAAATTCTTTTATCTTTCTTTATAATGCACTTACTGAGCCCTGAACTTCTTTGAAGGACAAAAACATAAAATAGTCAACAGAACTTGAACTAAATAATGCCTTGGCCTTCAATATTTTCTCTCATACCAAGAATCTAAGTACATTACAAAGATTTACAATGTCTAAAAGAGATAAGAGACTTAGAGGGTTCTCTTCACCATCGCTGGAAGACAATCTACTCTGAGTAGGCACACAAAAACTTTTTATGGCATTGAGAGGCAGAATGCAAGTGAAGAGTCTTTTCAAGGAGCAAGAAAGTAACCTACATAAAGAGGGTAAAATGCTAAAAAAAAAAGGAAAAAGATAATTCACCAATTTCTTGATAGATTTCCATTCATTGAAAAAGTCTCCAGCCACATGCAAATTTTAAATCTTACATTTTAAAAGGTTAAATGCAGCTTGAAAAGGAAGAATTCTTAGAGCCTTTTCAAGGGATTTCAGTTATTTTCACAATATTTTAAAAGATCTGTTTGTTAAAATAAAGACAGTGGCTGGAAAACACAGCATTTCAATTATTTACAGAAAGGCCTAGAGGTAATGATTTAGTAAATGGGGGAAAAGATATCATTTAATATATTAGAGTGAAAGTTAACACATACAAACCATTGGAAAACCGGGTTCTGATAACACATTATTTTCTTTCTGGTAGCTGGGATCTGTCTAAAAACCTGTGTGGCAAGTATTTTCTTGATATTTGATTCTTTATTGTTTTCTAAAGCCACATGAGTCATTATCAGCGAGGTCCTGGACAAGAACTGCGCCTTCATAAAAATAACCTTAAGTTCCAAAGACACAAAGATTTCAGCACAAAGATTTTTTTTATCCAGAATTTCTCATGGGAACTAGTACCACCTGCAGCTCAGACATCCAGCAAGAGGGAAGGAATGATACAGTACCGTGATTTGAGCCACCTTGTAAATAAAAAATTGCCAAAGAAGAGGCCCTATTTCCTCAAATCTAATACTACATTTTCTCATGCTGTAAGGAGTGACAATTCTGGAGTCATCTATTAGGGATAAACTCCCTCAAATTATCTCACATATATCACAAGATGCAATGTACACAGGGAAGCAGCTGCCACATATCAGCTGCTCTGGGGTAATTACCGGTGTATATTCTCACGGTAACGGTGAGGGCACTTCCTCATCTTTCACTTCAGAGTAAACCACCTTGCTTTTATGACAGGGTAAGAGAATAGACAGCCTAGTTACCACACAGCCACTGATTTACAACAGTTTGCTCCCTTGTGTATGCACTCGTGCTCCTCAGCAAACCCAAATAAGTCAAATTAGCCCACCTTGAACTTAAAACTTTCATTATTTGAAACAATTTCTTATCTGTTATGCCAAGGGTCTTGCACTAATCAAGAAAATGAAAGTTATTAAAACAAATCATTTGTGGCTGTGAGAAAGTCCACGCAAGTGTTTGGTTTTAATTAAGTTAGGAGAGAGATGGATTGGTAAGAATTTTAAAATAAACACAAAGCCTTAGGTGCTACCTATAATGTGACTACGGCATTATAGTGTTCAGGTAGTGTTCTGACTGTGAAATTTGAAGTCATGGAGTCCAACAGCAAATCAAAGACTACAGCGTAGTAGAATCAAACTAAAAAGAATGGATGAAACTTACCGCAATATCTCTCTTGAACCACATGTGTGGATTTATGGGATCAGCCTAGATCTACCCATAGAAAAGGATAAATATGATCGACATTGAGCAGTCTGTAGTCTGAAGTGTCTTTATCCAAAGAATTCGTTTTAACTTTAATAGCATAAATATACTATGTACTCTATGGTATATTCAGCAATCTTATTGACTAATATTAGAGAGTAGCAGCATCATCTAGAATTTAGTATTACTAGTGCCTAGTATTAGTACTAGGTATTGATGGAACTAAATATTTGTACTAGTAGTAGTAATATTTACCCGGTGCACACACCAGAAGACAATCAGAGTAGCCTGCAAAGCAGTTGTCATCAGAATACTGCTGTGAACCAGAAACAGAGACAACAGTGTCAGTGAATTTGAGGCTGAACACATCAGAAGACTATCAAGAGTAGCCTACAAAGCATTTGTCATCATAATCCTACCACTGAAACAGAAATAGAGACACCAGCATCAGTGAATTTGAGGGGTGAGTACACATTTCCAGTGTGCTCTTTAGAATTATTTATTCTCAGACAACCAGCCTTCCAGTATCAGTATTGGGCTAGCAAAAAAACTTCCATCAGCTGAGGTAGAACACCAAGCTACCACCTGTGTTTCAGGAGGTGCAACATTCCCCTTGGGCAATAAGAGCAGAAAGAAGGGCTACTGAAGAAAGAAACTCTAAGGCATTTGCAGCAGAATACCAACATCCCATTTAGGTTAATATTTCTTGTTCTATTTGGATGTTTGAAAAAAATATTACCATCATTCGTGCTTTGCTGTAATTGGACAGAGTGATTAGAACACCTTTTTATATTAAATGCACATTTTCCTTTCAATAATATCCATGTTAAGTGAGAAGAATGCCATTCAGCCAGTCAGCAATGATTTATTCTATCCTTCATTTTTAAAGCTTTTTCTAATTTGTGGTTTTGCAGAAAAACTGTACATGAAGACTGTCAATATACACTGGCTTTGAAAGGAGAAGAATCAGAAGAGAAGCTCTTTCGAAATGTAGAGGATCCTGTAAGGAGAAGAATTGATTACTGCCAAGTAAGATTTCTGAAAATTTATCACTAAAAACAAGAGGTCACAAAGACTGACATTGACAAGGGAAAGACTGCAAAAAGCAGCATGAGAAATTCAGACAGAATATCCTTTTGCAAAGGACTGTCATTGCAGAGAATAAAATGGTCTTTGTTGAAGTCGGTAATAGATGTAAATGGTGAACATCGGTTCAAGAGGGAGCTGAATACGTTTGGAGCAGGAAGCGAATGTAGCCATGCAGTCATAAGAGAGATAATTGTGCATAAGATGGTCAGCTACCATACCTGGTGATTTGTATTTTCTGCTGCCAGAGGGAAGGGTTTGGTGGACCATGTGCTTTTCTCTGGGCTATTATTACTTGTGTGTCTGTAAAAAGTGCCCTCTGCTATCACAGCAGCCACAGTAATAAAATGTAAGTTAATAATATTATTTATCCTGCAACCATCACTCATGTTTACTGCTCAATCACATCTTTTTCCCTTCCCACTATACCTCCCTCCTATTTGCATTTGAAGGCTAAAATCTCAACAAAAGCTATTTAGTGTGCACGCCCTTTTCAGCTCTCACTGTCCCAGAACTGCTCTGCTCTCATGTGTGCAATGCATACACAAATACATAGACATACATGTGCTCAGATACTGTCTCGAGATCTTTCTCTTCTTATCTCTATCTACCTAAAACAGTGATTGAAATCACTGCACAAGAGAGGGCCATGAGTCTCTCCATATTTACCTCTTAAGGGGAAAGCTTGTCAGATTCTTACTCGACCAGCCATTGCCAAACCAGCGAAACTCAGTTGGCAAAGCCATGACCTCCCTCAGACACTTAAGCCACATTTAGTCCAGGTGCATCTAAACTGGGATGTTCCTAATATCTCAACATGAAGTCACAGTGATTTGGAAAAGGGGTTTAACTGAGACACAAGCTGAAATCCACCCCAGCCTGAGAAACTGGACCATCACAACTCTCAGATGTGCCTAATGTTTCCTTCATCCTCTGAGGGCAGGAGGAATGGCAAAGCACAAACCAGGGAAAAGACTCCAGTGAGTCTTGCAGGTACACTAACACTGTGATGGTGCTGAATTACACCACTCTCAATCTTATTTGTCAAAAAAACCCAGGAGATGTGAAGAAAGTCAGCAAGTTTTTCAATTCTATAAACTGCCTAAACCAGAGGATCGTCTCAAAAAACCCCAGAAAAATTGTCTATCATGTTTTGTATTTAAAAAGAAAATAATCTCTCTTCTTAAGTGGTCTTTTTGCCTTTATATCACTAGTCCCAACCAAAATAATCCTTACTGGACAGACACAGTCTCCTACACGCAGTTGATGCAGGCTGGTAGATGAAGGAGGAGCACAGAAGTGAAAGTCACACACCCATGAGAGGTACACAGAAGTGAAGTCACACACCCATGCCCACCCCAAACTCAGCTCCAAGGCACAGCAACCCTCATCCCAGCTAGAATAAGGCCTTCTCCATTTCACACCATGCAGGAAACAAGCCCCACAGCTTCATTTCAGTCAACACAGCAACATCAGTGTTTACCTAAAGAGAAGACAACTGCATCCCAACCGGTTTTGGTATGAAGTCTGCTGGATAAATCACTGTGCTGGTTTTGGCTGGGATGGAGTTAATTTTCTTCATAGTGGCTAATATTGAGCTGCATTTTGTATCTGTGCTGAAAACAGTGTTGGTAACACAGGGATGTTTTTTGTCATTGCAGAGCAGCGCTTACATGGAGCCAAGGACTTTTCCACCTCTCACCCCACCCCACCTCACCAGCCAGTGGGCAGGAGGTGCACAAGGAGTTGGGAGGGGACAGAGCCAGGACAGATGACCCCAACTGACCCAAGGGATAACCCAGACCATATGGTGTCATGTTTAGCATATAAAGCTGGGGGAGAAAGGAAGCAGCAGGGAGGCATTTGGAGCCCTGCTGTCCTGGAGATGTCGGATCACCTGCCTGCCCATGGGAAGTAGTGAATGAATTTCTTGTTTTGCTTTGCTTGTGCTTTACCTGTTAAACTGTTTTTATCTCAACCCACAAGTTCTCTCACTTTTACTCTTCTGATTCTCTCCCCCATTCCATTGTGGAGTGGCTGTATGGAGCTCAGATGCTGGCTGGGGTTAAACCACAACTGCCTACATTTCATGACAGGTTAGAACCATGTGCACCTGAGGCACTCGCTGGGGGCTGCAGTCACCCTGGGCTCCCTCTTGCCAATGTCTCCCCAGGGGCAGAGACAGGAACCTCTAAGGAGCAATTTAAGCTACATAAAATCTGTCTTGCCCTCTGAGATGACTGTTGTCCTTCACTGACTAGGGAGGAAAATCAGGTATCTGTCCCCTAAATGGATGCAGTTAAGTACCTTCTCTTAGAGAGGATGCACCTGGACCTACCTGAGAACACTTCCCTGGAAGTGTTCAAGGCCAGGTAGGATGGGGCCTTGAGCAACCTGGTCTACTGAAAGAGTTGGAACTTGATGGTCTTTAAGATCCCTTCCAACCCAAGCCAGTCTGTGATTTCATGATATTTGACTAGACATACCCAAAATGGATTAAGGTGTTCTGCTTGCGATAGCATAGGGTAGGCTAGGAAAAAAGCCATAAATACATGGTCACACACTGATAGTACCAGTTCTCTGCATTTCTTTGGCAGCCTCCTTCCAGCAATCATGAAGCATCCTACAGAACCAGAAGCCTTGTCTATCTAGCAAAAATACATCTTCTAGGAATCACTTTGCCCCACTCAGTGCACTTCTAAGACAACTTCTAACCATGCACACAAAGGTGAAACCCCTTCACTCCTTTAACACCTCAGCCTCAGTTTGCATTGAAAGTTCATACTGCACTAATTCCATTTAAAATCCCATTTTTGTGGGATTTTGTGGGATTTCTTTTGTCCAGAAGTATTTAAAGTCTCCCTAGGCAAGGAAATCCTTGCTTGTATTCTGCAGAAGGGAAACTGAGGCCCAGGAAGACTTTATCGCACTGTTCACACTCATTACTAAGACTTAAAATTGTTTCTCCACTAAAGCACAGAATTATCAAGATCCCATAAGTTAAGAGAAAGACCTAGCACACAGTTTTGCTTTCTGAAATGGTATTATGGGAAGAACAGTTGGGAAGGAAAAACAGGAAATCAAATATTGAGGAAATAAATTAACTATAGAAACACCTATCGTTCTATCAGAATTTTGAAATTAAGAGTTCCTTGTGTCCTTCAAGGGAGGTTTTCTGTAGCAATAGGAACTATACTCTCCCTTAAGAATTCCATGCACAAAGAAGCTTCCTAATAGGAGAGTCCAGTGGTTTTCCCCATGAGAAGATAAGGGCTCTTCACTTCCACCTTATTCAAAGAAAGATATTGGTTGTCAATCCTTTAACCCTCCTGTAATTAGTTAAAATGCAGAAATTAATCTTCAGTAATGTCTTGTTCTTCTTTAGGTATATTTATTCCCCCCTCCCACTCTTCCTCTTAGACCAAGATTCACTTCATTAGTTCAATAGATAGGGCTGAATGCAATCCCCAATTCCAAACACATTTGGCAACTAAGGAAATTCCAGTCAGTGCCAGCTTTAAAGGCTGATTCTGAAAGACATTAGGCAGTCTTACAGCAGCCACAGAATACAAGGTCCTTTTGAAAAAAAATCCCCTTTCTCTTCATCTGTGCTTATTAGAGCTCTAGAGACTTAAATGAAAGTATGACTGCACCTGCAGCTTTTCAGAGAAACACACCCTTCTTCACACTGCTATGAAAACCAGGCCAACAACAAAAAAGAAGTAAAATTTCGTCTTGAAAACAATGAGGCTTCAGGTGTGAGGAAGGTCATAATCCAAAGACAGTACAGTTCACAAGTGAAAATGGGGACAGAACTCAGCCTGAGCTCTTTATGGTGATGGTAGATGAGGGGTGGCTTTAAATTCCTAGGTAGAATTTTGAAAAACTAAGGTTTGAAAAAAAACCAAACCCAATGTCCCTTTATTCATAAACCAAGTAAATTTGCCCCGGAAAGCACAAAGATGCAAACACAGAGGGCTGCAGCGTGCCATTTTAAGAGTCAGTAGAATGGTTCGGTAGAATGGTTCATGAAGGAGTACATTAAACAATT
>VWZT01008680.1:0-10956 GCA_013397055.1 Pachycephala philippinensis | reverse complement strand
CCCAGTGTTAGGATATCATTAATGCTTCTTTGTTTTAGTAGCATGAAAGGACACTCCCAATACGTATTCCAGACGAGGATACCATACACTTCCACAGTCTTTATCTGAAAATGTTCGGGTTTTTTTTGCTGAATGTGCATCCTATCCATAGGAGAGGGCCTACCAACGATGCAGTGCTCTTCTTTTCTTTTTAAGTATGCCATTGCTTCTAAGTGTTATGGTCTTCTTTGTAAAGACATTTACACTAGAAAGCAAAGAGTACTTTACAGCACCCTGCAAATTTCCATAAATAACAATTGGCCATGAGAGTTTCTTTTCACCTATTCCGCAGAGGGGGACATCCAGAGAAGAGCCAGAAAAGGTGGAGATCACTTTAAAATGCTTCTCTCTGTCATTTCCAATACCCCGCCTAATTCAGCTGGGCCAAAATCTCACTTGAAGTGAGCTGAAGTAGAAGCTTTTTGTGTGTGTATGGAACCGTATCCAGCTGGGAGAGCAGTTAAATGCTTGCCCATCCCCTTAACTCTGGGCATGTAAATTCAAGACGAAGAGAGCTGTTTTGACGTTCTTGGCTGGAAATCACTCTCCACACCTATACTTTAATGCATCTCCTGTACGTGGTAGTTTGGCTGCTTTCTCTCCCTACCATCTGTTCTGATGGCACAGTGCCTGCTCACAAGTTGAATGATATATAGGTGCCAGGCAACAATGCTTTTTGATGGGCAGGCTGCACAACACTGCAATTGTCATCTCTTGTGCATGAAGGCCACGCTCGGTGCCAGCAGCGAGGCATTGGCACTTTGCACCTCCGTGATCTTGCTCACACCTGTTGACACTTAAGTGCCAGAAAAGGACAACTTGAACAAGGGAGTTGTTTAACTCCACATAAGGGATTAGCAATACCTTAAAGTATATCCAGCCTCTGGCCCAGTCATCGTCCTGTGCCTTAAGCAGACACTGGGTCAAGTCTGGAATATTTCTGTGGGTTTTCACCGTGATATTTTTCCAGATCTGTATGTCTGAAGGGAAGAAGGAGCTATAAGCCCACTGAAATGAGAACTGACTGACCAAGAAAGCCACTGCTCTTCCGTGTTCCTATACAGACATTTAAGTGCAAGTCTATGCAGACCTTGTATTTTGCTCACATCACAGCTAAGGGCCTACAAATTTAACACTCATTTCACAAGCACACCCAGCTTGCTGCAGATCCATGCCAGCATCACTTTTTGTTTCCACATTTCCATATTCACATAGATCACCACTCCAAACCTCACCTATAGACTTTATTTTTTCAGAGTTTAGTCCCTCTTCACAGATCAGATTTAACCACATGCACCTATCATTCAGCTTCATGAGTAAAGCTTATTCTTGTAGCTTCTAAAGTAGTAAAAATTTATACTGATGGAAAAGATTATCAAAAAATGAAGGTAATGTGCAACATCACTGATGAGTTTAATGTGTTTTAAAACCAGTGTGTCTGGGGAAGGGAGAGTTTCCAATCCCTGCAGCAGGTGCATGCAGAAATTCAGTGATTTAGAGAGGAAAAGAACTTACACAGACTAGCCAGAGCTAAAATATGTGATTTCATAAGGAACTGTAGAAAGACCCGGGAATGAGCAGGGACCGGACCAGAGCATTCTGCTCTAGGGGAAAAAAAAAGCAACGAATTTAAACATTAATCTTAATCCTTGCCTTTAGCAGAACAGATAACTAAAATCAGATTTTTTGCATATCCTTGTAGCTAAGAAAACAGCTTTGCTGAGAAGGAGGGGGTAGGGGCTGGTGACAGGGCTTTGCTGATAATATCAGGCAAAAGAAGCTGAGAAAAGAACAAGAGAGGCTCCACCAGTACCACACAGACCCACCATCTGCGGGTTACATGTATCTTTAGCAAAGACCAGAAGGAAGCAGGAAATCAGTAAAATATTTCCCTGATGCAAAACCTCTGGGGAACTCTCCAGAAGAGATGGAAATTACCTCAAAATGCTTTCCTCTCTTTCTAGCCTAGTATGCCTACTTCAACTTGTTCAAAATTTTACTGCAGAAGGCACTCAAAGCGAAAATTTTTGCTTATGAGAAAATGAATGCAGCTGGGAATGTAGATGCTGGTTGTTCATCACCTCAGAGAGCACGGAGGGAGCTTTCCAACAATGCGTTGCACATCTATGTATCAACTGGATGCAGAACCCAGACCTGGAGCATTTTCAGCAGGGACTTTTTAGACATTGATTTGGGTGAGGTCTGGATTTTGTCCCAGATGTACCTGCCCAAGACTACCTATACATTTTCGTTAGACTGCTGGGTATCCTAAGATTACAACTTTTTATTATTACAAGCCTGGCCTATAAATACAGAGGGAGAGGCTGAAAGGCTATAGAGGACCTGATCCATGCACTTGGTCAGAGGGAGGAGATCTGTTAAAGACATCAGACTCCGTTCTGGAGGAATACAGCCAGTAGCTGCTGGTTTCCCCAAGCATGGCTTGGCTTACCTGGGGACCAACAACCCAAGCCTTGCACACCTTAGTACACTTAGTGGGAAATAAGAGAGATGCAATCACAAGAGTTACTGTATATTTGCTGCCCGCTGTTACCAGGTAGCTGCTATTTCATTTCTATGAAATATCATAACTATGTAAAAAACTCAAGTAATAATTGTAAATGGATTGCTGTACTAAGGGAGGTGGGGGCAGCAACCATAACTGCGCAGCTGCTAAGGCTGTGAAAATTCAACCTTAAGCAGCCTAAACATTCATTTTACAGAGTACACCACTGATTACTTAATTACATTTGAAATATAAGTCACATCACTAAAAACTCCAGGGAGTAAATTACAAGCAGCTATGAAACAATGTGCATGCATACACCCTACTTTGACTTTAAAAAATTATTGTTTTCCAATGACAATGAAGGATTTTTTCTATTTCTGTTCTGCAAAACATCATTATGTTACAAACAGGTAAATCTTTCTAAGTAATATTAGACGTGCGTGGGAGCATCCATCTTCAGCCTTTCACTGTGGACTCTCACTAAAGGTTCTTATCTTTATGTATATTTGAACAAGAAGATCTACATATGCTTGATCTCGGTATGAACCTCTGTATGACCTGATTTTGTTGCCATGGCCACCAATTAGACCAGCCTTGTTGACTGCAGAACAACAGTCAAAGCATCTCTATTAAGTTCTGAAAAAGAATGTCATATTTTATCAGCACACCACAACAGCTTATCCTTGTGGTAGCGTTGTACTGCTTGTTTCTTCCATTAGCTCTGTATTTAAGCATCTAACTTAAAAGACAGGGAAAAGGGGGGAGGGGGGTGTAAAGCAATGGCTATGGCACTAGCCAGAAGGTTCACTTCTTTTACTTTTTTTTACTATCTGCTTTTGTTTTCCAGGCTTTGTCCTCTTGGAAGGTAGAAGACAGGCAAAGACTCTCTTTGCTTCATTGTGATTAGCATAATTTTTTTCCTTCAGTTACTGTTTTTTAGGAACCTATCAGCATTTTCCCAAATGCAGTTTTTTAAAACGTTGTCCCTTCCAGTTTGTGACAAATCAGTAGAGAGTTGCCTCAAAAGCTCACTTGGCAAACACCGCTTGTTAAACTACCTTTGCCCTTCAGTAAGTGTGTGTAAAGATACTGAATACTGTCACATGCACGAAAAGACAGTTCAGTGCCATCAATATTATATTTTGTTAATACCTATCTGAAAGAAAAACAAAACCAACCAACTTGTAATGTAATCAGTTTACATCAAAACAAATAGAGGTTGGAGGACAGCAGAGTTCCACGACTAAATCTTTTATTTCTCAGGCTTCCTCTTCAGAAAATAATTTTCTTAGTATTGTTTTCATAAAAGCTTTCAAATGCCCTAAAATAATACAGAGAAATTGGCTTTTATTTTGAACAGGATTTCTCAATATGTACTGCATCTCTTGGCATATCTATTATATTAACTCAAGCCTTAATGATACAATGGTTAAAAACAGAGTACAGATGTGTATAAATGAAAAATGTAATAGATTTCCCTCTTAATGTAATAGAATTGGCACGAGGTATTGGAAACAGGAGTGAAAGTAGTCACTCAAGCATTGTGTTTGCATGTTATTTAAATACAAGTGGTTGAGGTATAAGTACCTCTGAGTACACCTGAAAGAGATGGTGCCTTGTAATCATTGTTTCAGCAATTGACAGTTGTTTACACAACAGCAGCACATTCTCTACTGATTTGAATAATAAACATGTTTAAACACCAGCTGGATAATAGAAGGATAATTGAAACATAGTTTAAAGCTCTGATTTACAGGCATTGTGGCAACACTTTTATTTGTGCTACAATGCTATACTTCTGTGCAGCCTCTTGAAAAAATTAAATAGGCATTGTTTCAAACAACTTTGGGATATATTTAACTCAATTAATCTATCATGCGTTTGTGTGCCTACACAGACAGACAGACAAAACAAAGAACACATCATCAAAACTTCCAAAAGCCTTATGCTGGTGACATCACGCTACTTGTGCTTAGTTTAATTATACATTTGCTGGGCCCTTACCTTGTGCTGATACTTCCCAAGTGTGAACTTCAGTGTTTACAGAGTTTATAAAGCCCACAGATTGCAGGAACCCAGAGGGCCAAATCAGGGACAAAGCAGGTGGAGAGAGAAGCAGTTTCCCTTCAGTCACCTGGCAGAGCATGGGCCACAAAGGAACCACAAAAACCCTCCGAGATTTGAGGTGTCACCCTCTCCTCCCTTCTGCTCTGCACCTGAGTTTGAACTGCTCAGAAATTACCATTTGGGCCTGTTTCCTAAAATGAAAATTCAAAGAGAAGCTGAGGCAGTCCCTCTAGAAGTATACCTCTGTATTGGTTTTCTTAAAAATATCTCTGCAAATACTTTCTTAATGCAAAATCTACCAGCTGAGAAGCCTAAAGATGTGGCTGTAGATTTCCATCAGACTTTTTTAATTCCCAAGCCATCAGATAATCCAAGGCAGTCTAGCTTTTGTTTTTCATGCTGTTTCTGATCTCTTATCCCAGTTTTGAACTACAATTAATTCACTGACAAGTGTGGAGTTGTGGACATTTTTCACACGTGCATTTAGGTTCAGCTGTCTGACGCAGTCTCACACTTTATTCTAATGCTGTGGGGCCTGCTTGATCCCAGTCTGTGCAAAACCTACAATTTAATCAAGATTACAGATACCATGACTGGCTTCTTTAGCCCTGGCAGTTCCTGCTGAACGACCCCTAAGTTAAAGGTTTTCAAGAAGCACATCAGCTCAGACCCTAACTGATAAAATCCTCAAAAGAAATAACTTACAGCAGCCCCTGTTTTCAGGTTCTTCATTCTTTGCAGGTATCAGGTATAGACAGGAATATGGAGACATCCAAGTCACTGTCTCCAGGACTTAATTATGTTTTGGATATATAAATATGATAGGCAAGACAATTTGTGTCAACTTTCAGGAAAAATGTCTGTCACTCCTACTGCAAGGTTGTTTGCTTTGTACTTATATCAATCTTACGAAAATTTTAAAAATTGGCATGGAATTTTCCATGTCTAAAATTACTTTTTTTATTATTATTTTTGCCTTGGTATTTTTTTTTCTAATGTTCTTAACAGCGGCTTTTCAAAGCCAGTATTTTTAAAAATGGCCCATTATTTTCCTTACCAGTGCTCCACTGATTTTTACCTTGTTATTGACTGAAAAACCAGGGCAGGGAACTCACACCAGGCTTGTGTGTTCATGTCAACCTGTGTTTCTAACCAGATGCTCCTGCCTTTCATTCCATATGGAGCTTGTTGAGGGCATGTGACTTCATTCCTAGATAACCTAACTTGTACCTCTTATGAACTCACAAAAAGCTCAAAAAACTGTACTCTTCCAGCACAAACCCAATAAGACCATATCCCTATGTACATCAGTTTCACAGTATTAGAATTCTGAAAACATGGGAAACGAAGCGTGAAAGGTATTTCATGACAAATCCTGAAATTTGAAGTGGTGGGAAGTCTTAAATGGTATTGCTGTGTTAATAGCTGAATGTTTGTTGCTATAGAAATCAAAAATATATAGGACTGACAAATATACTAAAAATTCAAGAAACTTTCTCCCCTTTGTATAAAAACCTACTCACTTGATCACTTTGGGATCTCTCATGTGTTTAGTATGTCTGAGGATGTGATCACACCTTCCCTGGAAATAGTCTCAGCTATTGCAAGGTATCTACAAACACACACATATGCCCCAGCAAACCTGGCACGGATAAGTTTGAAAAGAGTAGAACCCAGATATAAAACACAGAAGAGAACAGGACACATCTATACATACCTTTCAGTTAATAAAAATACAGTCTATGGCTGCAGCTGGAAACTGTATTACATTAAGAGCCCCTAATCTCTTTATGACACAGAGCAGAGTTCTGTA
This sequence comes from Pachycephala philippinensis, assembly GCA_013397055.1. Lineage (NCBI taxonomy): Eukaryota > Metazoa > Chordata > Aves > Passeriformes > Pachycephala > Pachycephala philippinensis. The sequence goes on along the minus strand of VWZT01008680.1, from coordinate 4,528 downwards.
CAATGTTGCTAAATACTATGTATGCCATACATTTTTATTTCTGGAAAAGAGAATTATCACAATGAGCAAGTGCTATCACCAGATAATGGATGGATGCTCTGAGATACTTTTGGAAGAGACATAAAAGAAGAAATGCACCACATACAGTGATATAGGAAGAGGCAAAATAGCAGAGCGTGGATCAGACTTAGGGAGGCCTTTATCTAAGGAACTAACAAACAGAAGCTGCACTTGATAACAACATACAGTTGGATAAGATGCATGGAAAAAATCACCATGAGCTTCCACAAGATATGATGGGCAGACAATGGTGTGCTGTAGCTGTGGGACAGAGTTAAGCAGTTTCAGTGAGCTGCATGTGTTATGGTTCCTGGGCCAGATTCTGGCCCCTTTGTGCTAGGTCTCAGGAGTGCCCTACAAAAGCCGGGGGATTTTCCTCAAGAAAAAGGAGCAATGCCAGGTGGCCGAGTGCCAGGATGACTCACTCTGCACTACCCATTCCTTACAGGAAGACAGAGGTTCCTGAATAGGAAAGGATGAGGCAGGAGTGCACATAAATCCAGCTGTCCCGGACCCCAGAGAACAGGTCTTGCCTTGCTAGCCCTGTTTGTGATTTTGCCTTTCAGTGTCATGGGGAGCCAGCCCAGTCCCTGCCATTCCTCTCACTATCAGAACTCCTCTATATTCCTAGGCCTAGGGGCACAGGGGAAAACAAGGCCCAGGGCCATGGAGGAAGCTGTACTATTATTCTAATATCCACAGAGAAAGAGGCCTATTTCAGAAGTTTCCTGAAGCACTAAAGAAACAGGATATTAAAATTCACCTTCATGTGTTGAACAGCAGAAGTTGAGAGAAAATCTGCAGTAGTGAGAAGTCTAACTCTAGAAAATATACTCTGACTTCAGGCCATGGACCTATCCTATCTGCAAATGATAGAAAGGATTCACAGGTGTCCTGTTTGGTTCTTTGACCACTCTGAGTGTGCAACCACAGCATTATTAGCATCGTACTCTAACCCACTGAGCTAAACTACACAGCTTGGAGGCAATCTCCAGGTCTGGAATGGCCTGCCAGAACCTCAATAACAGGGAATGGTTACTGTGTGTAGATATGCATATATGTGTCTACAGAAAAGCTGGCAAGGCAAACGCCTTCTCAACCTACATGTCTTGCACAGCTTAGTCCTCAGATATTTACTAATTTATAAGTAATCATCACACTGAATGTATAGGAAAGAAGAACCTCACTACGATTTGATCTTCTCCAACAAATTCATGGCGTTATTTTAAATATATTTTGCTAGACAAACAGTTTCAGTCAAAACATCTTGTTTTTAAGTGTCTTAAGGGATATTATCAATAGAGGGAAAATGACATTTCTTTATCAGCTATAATACATATAATGTGACATTCAAACACAAGTGCTACTCAATAGCTTGTAAGTCACAAAAGGTGAATGAAAACACTTACCTCTTTTGTAAGAAAAAAAGAAAAATTAAAAAAAGAAGATGGAAATTCTCAACAGAAATATACACTTTGACTTAAAATATAGGGTAAGCAGCATTAAAAATTTCTAAGCACAAAGCCCATCTATTAAGATTCTGAATAAATAGTAAGTCTAGCTAGAAAGAAGTGTTCCTGTTAATGTAAGGTTAGTTATGTCAAGGACAGTAAATGAAGCTGTCTTTCATATATACCAGATTGATCTATCCAAACTGAGGTAAGCTGTGCCACCAAAAATGTATCTCTATAAGGTGTTAAAGGAGATCAAATGTTAACAAACACAGAAGAACAATTAATAAACAATAACTTCCCACTCCACCAGGAGCTGTTTAACTCACACGTGCTGTTTATGTGATATTCAGCTCAAATGAATGCTCTAGCAAACAAGTTTTATGTGTCAAGCTGCAGACCTCCAGAGGAGCCAAAGAAAAGAAACTTGCAGTTTTTAAGAAATGCTTGGGTTGAAAAACTATTCCCACAAAACTGGTACAAAGCAACTGCAGTTACTCTGTGAGACTGTGTTCCTATCATCTGCAAATGAAAGCCAGACAAATTCAACCAAGGAATAGGGCACATAATTTAACACGAGCGTCAATAAAGGGATGAAATGGTGGGTTCATCTTCTAGAGCCTTCAAATGAAAACAAGATGTCTTTCTGGCTGATATGTTCTAGCCAAATAACAATTTGTATGGCTCCATAAAGAAGTGACTGGATGAAATCAAATGGCTTCCTCTGATATCACAATGAACTATTTTAGGTCAGCATTCAACAAAGTGTTCAGGAATTTACGCACAGAACTATCGCTATATTTGTACGACAGAGGATGTCCCAAAGGATATCTATCTTTTCTTGAGCTGGCCACCTGGGCATCTCTGCTTAAAGCTGTTTGGGATTTAGGAAAGACAAAACCCAGCATGTAAATCCCTGGAGAAGTTAGGTATATTCCAAACACTCATTACTCACTCACACTAGCGATGGTGCCTACTTCTTGCCAAATAGTCTGGCACTTACAGCACTTATCTAAATGTGAAGTCAAAATATTGGGCCTCACTTCAGCCTGAGGCTTTTGAACTCAAATTCCATGAGAGTGCACAAACCATGAAGATATAAAAGACTTTCAAACTGCTGTGCAGTCAGGCATGGAAGAATCATGGCTCTAGAAATATTGTATCCTCATCTTGTAGTGATGCTACTCAGTTAGGAGTGGAAAGGGCTTAGGGCTCTCATCCTTTCCTTCTGAAGAGTTTCTGGATACAAGTCAATAATTAGCTACTATAAATCAGTCTCATTGATTTTTCTCACTCCCACAGGAGTGAGCTTCTGCACCACATCTGACTCTGTGTATCTTCAGTTCTCAACTGCATAACAGCTTCAGTCCAGCAAGTGAGATGAAAAATATTGGGGTTTTGTCCTCTGAAAATCTCACAATTTGCTGTTTTGTACCTGTTCCTGAGTTGTAAAAAAATATGACACCAAATGCTACCTGGCATGAATAAACTAGAACCCATGCTTCCTTTACACATGCAAGAGCACAGTTGTTGGATTTTTGTCAGAGAGATTCTTCCCCTCGTCGTCTCTAAGAGGACAAGGTTTTCTGTCTGTAAAAAGACTCTGAATTCCTCATTTACAGAGGCACCTGCCTGTGGTGCTGAACTTGTTACCATAATTCATAGATCCAGACAAATCACCTTGCCTGCAACTCCTATCAGCTGGTGAAAGTGTCTCAGGAATTAGGTTACAAGTGGTTCTGTGTCTGGAACCCAAACTCCCCCTCCTATACTGCTTTTGGACCATACGTACTGATCTCAGCTCTGCCATCACTCCTGGGACTGATCACTTCACTCTTTCAGGCTGCCTATACATGTCTGAGGAACTCCACACCCTTCTTGAAATAGACCTGTAGATCTTTAACGAAAATTTCAGTCAGTTGCTTTATAGGCAGCAATGCATTCCAAATTATCCAACTGTATGACCAATGCAAGAAAACCTCAGGAACATCCTGTTACCCAGTTTGGCCTCTTCACCATCTGTTTTACTGGTAGGAATTCTCCGTAGCCTCAAATAAAACATGAGAATTTCCCACAGCTGGATAAAATATTCCCTTGCAAGAAAACCGTCATGCCATGGTACCAGCTGCCTGAAAACAAAATGCAGGCTAAGCCAGGAGTGATATAATCCTAGCAAATAGACCAAGGAAGTCCATAAGACTGTACACGTTCTTAAGCACACATTTCAGTGCTCCACTGGGTTACAGCTTTAATTACATATTTCATAACTACAAAAGGGTTCATTTAAGATACAGCTCAGAACAGAAATGTTAAGTGTGTGTTTTCTTTGCCCAAAGCAAAATGCTCACATACTCTGTGGAAGGCTGTTTAAATGAATAGCTCAGAAAAAGATGTATACAATGCCTACTGTAATGAGCCTACCCAAAGGTTAAATACAACAGAAAACAGACTTAAAATTCAGCATTAACACCGAGACCATAGTCAGTGTTAATTTCCATGGCTCCAATGAAATTCCATAGTCCTGTGTTGGTTTGCATCAGACAATGATCTTGCTCATAACATATTTCCCTGTGTACTTCAGACAAATCCATTGTATATTTAAATGGAGATGTCTAAAAGGAATATTACAAAAAGAAAAATTATCTTTGAATTCTAGCAGTCTCTGGGATAATATTTCTGATGATCTGTTGAGAAAATGAAAGTGGAATGTTACTATTCCCAGCAACCATTTATCTATTGAGCGAGAACTTACTTTCTAGGAGCTGGTTTTCAGGACTCCTAATGTGCTTTCCTCTTGTTTATACCGCCAGGGGAAATTCAGGTTGCAAAATTCAGCTGGAAAATTAACACCACCTCTGGTGTTCTCACAAGCATCCCAAGCAGCACATGCCGGTGTGCCCACCAAAAGCTGTCACAAAGTGACAACTGCTGCAGCTTCACGAGGCCAGCCTGGGCTGGACCTTGGGCACAGGTCACAGCTACCATCAGTGCTAGACCATTGTCTTGGTTTAAAAGAC
>VWZT01008678.1:535563-568031 GCA_013397055.1 Pachycephala philippinensis | reverse complement strand
ACCTTGAATATTACCATGGACAGTGACGTGTCTGAACACCAAAAGCCCAGTTCCAGGGTGCAGAACACAAAGCTTTGCTGCTCAGCTGGGCTGTGTTTGTAACCCTCATGGTTGGCCAAGATTCCTAAACCAGCACATGTTATAACAGCCCAGTGATCACGTTTTACAGCGTTGATATTTTAAAATGGCAAAAATAACAACAAGCTGTATTAGATAATATAACTTGTGCAGACACCCACTTGAAAATACCACAAATATGGCTCTTTTTTTCTAGTGGGGAAGATGTAGAGCTGTAATAGTGCTGAAAAACGATTCCACCGAAGAGGAGTGTGAGAATTTGTCTATGCAGCATCATCTCCTTGAGACATTTCACAGAAAATAAATCCTTTCCTGATGCCCTGCCCTGTGCTGTGCCACAGACACAGTGCCTGGTGTATCTTTACTAAGGCCAGGAGTAATTCAGGCCAGGAGTGGAACCTTCCCACTTCTCGTGCCAGAGGTAGATTAATGCAGTGGAGCATTTTTCCATTGCAAATCCCTGCTATAAGGATGGGAAAATGGGCTGCATAATGACATGGATTATGTTTCTATTATGTACCAGAATTAGTGGGTGTTTTAAATATTGCAACCCTTCATCTTGGGTTTCCTCCCTGTCTTCTGTGGTCCTTGAAAAAAATTTAGATGCACAGATAATGCTGGGAATAATCTAAAGCCAGAGAGGTGTTTTGGGATTAAACAGAGGGGTGAGAGCACAGACACACCTGGGTCTGGATAACAGGAACCTTCCTGCAGCGCTCCTTGAGGAGAGAACTGAACCACAGAAGTGTTTCACTGACAGGTGTCTGTAACATCCACCAGGAGAGCCTTGACCTAAAAATGCTGTGATGGGAGCAAGGTGCAGGGTTTGAGGAGAACCAGCACTGCAGGGATTTGTAGAATCACAGATGGTTTGGGTTGGAAGGGACCTCAAAGCCCACCCAGTGCCACCCCTGCCATGGCAGGGACACCTCCCACTGCCCCAGGCTGCTCCCAGCCCCAGTGTCCAGCCTGGCCTTGGGCACTGCCAGGGATCCAGGGGCAGCCACAGCTGCTCTGGGCACCCTGTGCCAGGGCCTCCCCACCCTCCCAGGGAACAATTCCTTCCCAATATCCCATCCTCTGGCAGTGGGAAGCCATTCCCTGTGTCCTGTCCCCCCACCCCTTGGAAATAATCTCTCTCCATCTTTCTTGTTGGCTCCTTCAGGCCCTGTGAGGCCACACTGAGGTGCCCCCAAAGCTTCTCCTCTCCAGGTGAGCCCCCCAGCTCTCCCAGCCTGGCTCCCAGCAGAGCTGCTCCATCCTCTGATCATTTGGAGCCTGCTCTGGCCTGGCTCCAGCAGCTCCAGGTGCCTCCTGTGCTGGGCCAGGGCAGGGACAGCTCTGCAGGGGGGGCTCACCTGGGCACAGGGGCAGAATTCCCCTTTCCTGCTGCCCACGATGGGGGTCTCTTGGCTGTGAGTGAACTCAGCTCATGGCAAGCCTCTCATCCACCAAAAAATCTGCATTTTTATTTTATTTTTTTACACAGAGCCCTCAAAGGCTTCTCTGCCCAGATTTCAGGAGAAAACCACAACTGAAGGCTCACAAAACCCTCTCCTGTTTGAATCTTGCAACGCTGCCTTTGACAGATAATAGAAATGCAGCCGTGCTGTCAGGGAAAATAACCCAGCTAAAGTCTAGTATTGATTACAGTGGAGTTGCTCAAGATTCTCTTTGGCTTCAGTGAGAGAGGAACGTGGGTTTTGCTAATCATGCAGAATTAAATTCAGCAGCCAGACCTGACAGCAAAACTTTGCCCACAAACCATTTCTAAAACCGTATCTTCAAGCTGTACTATGTGTCAGGCTAAACTCCACAAACATGCAGGAAGTTATTTTGTTTAAGTTTTTGAAACACCGCTTCCAATAAAAAGTTTTCTTAGCTTGATGCAGCATAAACAATCTGTAGCATCTCCACAAGAAACTATGAAAAACCCTAGCCCAGTTTATTTTTAATAAAAGGAGGACTATGCTATATAATAACTCTTCCTGCCACATCCATTGAATCTGCTGAAATAAAGATTGATGCCTTTGTAGAGACTTCTACCAGAGAAGGTAATATTTCTTTTTTTCCCTCCTTTCCTATTTTTTAAAATATACTTTCCTGTTATTTTGAAGCAATCAAAAGTAACAAGCATCATCTCCCTATTACCCAGGCATCTGCATGTTCTGTTTCCAAGACAAGTGGCAGAAAACTCAATGAGATTTGTGAGAGCTTTGTTCCATAAGTTAAAAGATACTTGGAAATGAAAGGTTTTGAAAGAGAAACATAAATGAGAGTGATCTTCTCCTGGTGACTGCTCCACACAGGCACCACAAACAGGCTCTCACTCTGCTCATCAGTATGAAAACCAATGCTGCCAGCATTGGGAGGGGTTAAAAGGCTAAAATCCCATGTGGATTTTAACAGGAACCCAGAGGAACCAGGTGCTCTCTGAGCCAAAGCAGCACCTTGAGGGTTTTGGGAACAAGGTACCTCAGGAGTAAAGAACAGGGAGTGGCTGCTGGACTTGTCCACAGTCATTGGTGTTTTAACACAGAATCATGGAATTGTTAAGGCTGGAAAAGACCTCCAAGATCACCAAATCCAACCATCAACCAGCCCCACCAACCATGTCCTCAAGCTTGGACCCACCCAGGGATGGGGACTCCAACTCCCTGGGCAGCCTCTTCCAATGCTTTACAATCCCTTCCATGGAAAGTTTTTTCCTAATTTTCATTCTGTACCTCCCCTGGCACAACTTAAAGCTGTTTCCCCTCCTCCTGTCCCTGTTCCCTGGGAGCNCCCAGCTCCCTCAGGAATTCTCCAGCCCCTTCCCAGCTCCATTCCCTTCTCTGCACAACCTTTCCTTTCCCTGCTCCCACTCTCCATTTGAGCTCATCCAAAACCCAGCAACTTCTTTACTCCATGCTCTCTGGCTCATTCAGGTTTTATCCTGCGTCGTTTTAATTAGAAAATCTCTGTTTTTACACAACAATTTCAAGGAAGAATTGAAGGAGGAAGAGTGGAGCCTCTTCCAAGCCAAGCTGCCAATAATCCTCTACTCACGTAAGTCACATCAGATGTTCTTGGTAAACCAGGAATCCATTCCATGCAGCAGGGCAGCCACACTTCTACCTCCTTCAGTGGGTTTTTACTGTGCCCCTGAGCTCCACTAAGTTCCTAAGCCTTGGCGGATGCTCGCTGGAAAAATAGGAGGAGTGGCACTCTCCCAAATGCTTCCCACTTGTGGCATCAAAGTGAGATATCACTCTCAGTAAATTTTACAGTATGAGGAATGAAACAGTTAGCAAAGTTGACATTTAAACCATCACCACTGGCTATGATTAAATACCTCAGAGATGAGCAGAGTGGTTCACACCTCTCCAAGTTATTGTTCTAGGCTCTTATCAGGCTCCCTGCCCCGCTGCATCCGTGCCTTTGCACACACTTGAGATTTTCCTTCAACCCCTAATAGCTGGAAACCTGCTTAAACTGAGATTCTGCAGAGTTTCTGATAATGTTACAGTGGCAGAGAGAGATTGACTGAAACCCTGGCAAACCTCTTGAACTGCAGATTCACCCTAAAAGGTTTAGGCAGATTAATAATACAGCAAGGGCCAAACTGGCTCCTCGTTCCTCCTCCTCTGATCTCTCTCAGTAAGATGGAGGGAAGTGAAACACTAGAGAAAATTGCAAATAACCTGCAGGGAGCACAGAGGGCAGGTGGGATCACACTGCTTCCAAAAGAGCACAAAGGGAATTCTGGGTGTGTTCCTACAGCACCAGGAAAATGCAGGTTTGACCTTCCAAACAACACTACAGCAAGTCAGGCTGCCCAAATTTCCTTCTCAAACATCTTCTCTGCAGTCTCCCAAATTCTGGTTCACGTTCACAGCAGCAAACACACAATTCCCCAGTCCATGCCGGAGGAGCAGAGCTGCAGGTGCTGTCTCCTGCAGGAGATGGGAGCTCAGGCTCCTCTGGCAAGCTCGAGCTGGTCCCACACCCCAGCAGCCCCAGAGAGCAGGAGCCCAGAGCCAGGAGGGGCTGTCCCCAAATCATCCACACCTTGGGATGTCCCATCCAAGGATGGCAGTGACAGACCACAGCTGCTCAGCTGAGCTTTTCAGTGGAAGACTTAACTCATGGTGATATCCTCAAATCCCAAGGGGAATAAATAATGTCCCATATTAGGGCTACGAGCATCACCTGGGATCTATGCCCACCCTTCACATGGCAAATTTAACTTCCATGTCACACACACTCATCAGCAGGAGGATGGTGTTCATCCCCCCATGCCCAGCAGGATTTTCCAACCACACACTGGAAGCTGCTTAGTTTCCCTCAAAACATGTCCTACTACAGCTCTTTTACTAAAATCCTCTAATTCTCACAGTATTTCCCTGCCTCAGCACATGTGCAGCCCAGAGAACCCCTGTCCCATGCTGACCAGGCTGGTTTTCCTGAGGGAAAAGGGAATTCCTGAAAGAATTTGGATTTTTGCAACACGGGGAGAAACTGCTCCTTGCTGCCACCCCAATGCCAAGCCAAAAGCCCACGTTCCCAAAGCATCCTGGGTTGTAAATATGGAATATTTACAGAGGGAAAGCCCACGTGTGTTATTGCCCATGGAAGTCAGGAGTGGGATCCCCTGCTCACCAAGGGGACAATTTCCCCCTCCACCCCTGGAATGAGACAGGGCTTCTCAAAACAGAGTCACCCTGGTGTGGGAACACAACAGCTGACACAGAACAACCAAAAAACTAATTGTGAAACTCCAAAGCTGCTGAAGACACTTAGAAGTACAAGAACAGTAAAAGAATGGGAGTTTTTCTTCTGGACATGAGCAAAAAGTGTAAAACATTCTCAATATTTCAGGCAAGAATGTTGGAGGAATATTGATCAAAACTAATCATTAGATTTGCATGTACTGCAAGAAAAACTACAAAACTAGAGCAAGAAATAGAAATACGTATTATATATTATTATTATATATTGTATATAATAATATATATGATATATAACTGTTATAGATCATATATATAATAATGTATATATATAACTGTTATATATTATATATATATAAGACATATGTACCGCTTATATATACTTAGGGGTTTTTTTAAAATATGAACTGTGAAGCTGAAGTTCTTAGAAACAAATTTGTCCAGATTAAGATGTCAAACCTTCAGGGACTTGTTTGGATCAGGGTGTTCCTATCCCAGAATCCCAGACTGATTTGGGGCCCTTCAAGCCCACCCAGTGCCACCCCCACCACGGCAGGGACACCTTCCATTATCCCAGGGTGCTCCAAGCCCCATCCAGTCCCAGGAATGGGATCCCCATCATGGATTTCACAAGCCTGGATAAAGATTCCTCCTCTCCCAAAGCAACCATCCCACTGTGACGTGTCTGGACTTTTAAACCCCAGCAGCTTCCCGAGGAGCAGAATAACCTCGGGTTATTACAATTAGTTTCATCTCATTAATAGATCAATTTCTTTCAAGCATACTGAAACCGGGTTTTACTTTGTTGCTTCTCCTTTTAGGCTCCATTATAGTCTGTGTTCTTAAGTTTTAAGGAGAGCCATCAGCGAGGAGGTTGTAATCTCAGGTGATTAATTGCACACCATTTTACAAGCTGTAAAACAGAGCAAGATCTCCACAAAGCGATTATGCCATTAACCAGGGGCTCTTATCAGATTTTCCTACAACCACCAGGTTTGTCTGACAGATTGCAAGTCTTAAGTATTTATATATTTCAAAGGTTTACTTATTTTTGTTGTTAAAAAACCCTAAAATCTCTATTGATTCTTACATGCAATTCCACATGAGAAGTCCCAAGCACCGTGGAGCAGAATACCAATATTTATTACCAGACTTGTGCTCATTATGGTTCTCTCTGACAGGGGTCCATTAAAATCAATTTTTATGTTTCTTATGGTTTTTTTTTCCCCACCCAATGTTCTTGCCATGGCGTTTATTAGCCAGTTAGGAGAAACACCAGGCACTGCTTTGTTTTTATTTTATTCTGTCGAAAATAATGAGGCCAGATTTAACAACTATTCACTAGCGATGAGTAGAAGAGATTAAATGTTATACTTCAGCACAAACATTTACAGATGGCTTTAAAATTTTTAGAACTTTATCAGTGTCAAAGACAAAAGGAAGTCCCACCTTTCTTCTAACCATTTAAATTCTTAAAACAAACATAAAAATACCCTTCTTGCCTTGAAATTCTGAGTTTCTCCTGAGTGACAGACCCTCTAATATAACAATTTTTGCACCTAAATCATGCAGCCTGTGAGGTTCAGAGTTACCAAGATGCCACCAATGCCTCAAGGTGAAGTGAAATCAGCTCACCACTGAGAAAAAAGATCAAGAACAAGTAAAAATTTAAAAATTAGGGAAAGGATCTAAAGTGTTCAACTTCAGCTGAAGAACAAGATCATGAGAACCTTCAGCCTGCCAACACGGCCACGTTACAGGTGAGCAAAGCAGGTGTTCTAGTAAAACAAAACCAGATTTTTTTACCAGCTATTCCAGTAAAAGAGCAGCATCCATCCCTAAAAACAGCTCTGAGAGCCCCCAAATCTTTTTCCTGCTCTTGTTCCACTCACTCACTGACATTTGCCCTTCCCAGGGTGAAGATCCTCATCCCCTGATTGTTCTCCAGGCAGATTTTGCTCTGCAGCCAAGGCAAGTTTCAACTTTATCCTAAATACCCCTTTATTTGCATTCCTCACCAGCACAAATCCAGCACTTAAACCAGAATCTGAAGAAAGTGGAGCACCTATTTCCATATCACTGGAGTTGGCAAAGCTGGGAAATCCAGAGGCTTCAGAGCTTTCATATGGGAGGCAAAATCATATTTCAACCAGAACACACATTATGCTTCACATTCCTGATGGATTTTACACCCATTTCTGTTACAAGCGCAGTAAAACAGGAAAACAGAAATCCTACAAATCCATGGAGGATTCCAGAAGCAAAGACAGGATGAAAAAATGACAATGTGGAGAAAAGGAAGCCAAACCTGTTTGAGTCTTGTCAGAGAGAGCATCGATGTGGCAGACTCTGGAAAAGTGGAATTTAATTACCAAACCAAGCTGAAAGATCACTCTTGGAGAAATCTGAGAAAGTCGTCTTGATTTTGGCAAAGAAATCTGGCATAGAAATTTAGCATCTAATTCTGAATGAATTTAAGGTTCCTTCTAAAAACGTCACTGAGCATTTCCTCACAAATAAGGAAAACTCAGAGATCTGAGCAGGACAGAGGAATTCCAGCAGAATGAACACAACTCCAAATAAACAGGAAAATGCTCTGATGCCAGTCCTGTGTTTGAGACACCATCTCCACTGCCACATGGGATTTGTGAGACTCCAGAAGGCATCACAGCTCTGGAAAAACAACTAAAGCTCTCACGAGTACCACACAGTAATTAAAACAATCAGTCAATCCTGCTTCGACCTGTTGGAACACAGATCTATATATAAAAATATACAAAAATAAAAATATAAAAATAGATGTAGGTCTGCAAGATTTGTGAGGTGTGCAAGGGTTTTACCCCTCAGTGATAGATTTCTATGTGTGACAAAAATCAGGGGGGGCAGGAGGTTCTTTCAAAACTTAAATTAGAATCTCTTAAAGTGTTTCTTTGATAATATTTTTGATGCAGCAGAGGAATTGGTGTATTTTGGAGTCCTCAAAGGCACTGGAGGCTCCTCCTGCCTCTCCCAGGAGCAAGCATTGAGCTCCCAGCACGAGTGGCAAAAACAAGTGTGCTCTCAGATCCTCTGGGCAATCTCCTTCCTGCAGCACAAACACAACCCAGGATCAATAGGACATGAACTCACCCACTTGGCAGCACGCTCATTTTGGGCAGTTTTATTTCGTGTAAGCCCGTTTCACACCCAGATATCTCGATCTTTCCCACGGGGCTGAGCAGAACCACGTGTTTCTCCTTGCATGGTGATGCTCCCCATTTGGAATTCACCTGTTCAAGGAAATAAAATCCTCTTTAACTGCATGCATTTTCACCAAGGAACAGGTCTGAGTAGTTCTCAAAAGCAATTTGAAAAAGGCAAGAAAACAGCAAATTTCAAGTTTCCTCAACTACGGCTTTCACTTTCAAAATTCCAACTTAAAATGATCCATCCTCAGAAGTCAGCACCTAAATCAAAGTCTCAAAAAAAAACATTAACCAGCAGCATAGTGAACTTCATAAAAATGTGAAATAGCAGCAGTTTTATGGCTGGTTTATCAGCTAAAATCCGATGTGTTGTGACACTTATTTAAAACAGGATTGTTGTGACAACAAAGTAGATTCAGTGGTTTAGAGCAGCAGTGTTATGCAAATAACAGCTGGAACACAAATAGAATATGTCTGCTGGAAAAGAAAACATATGAAAAAATCAATCATTCCCTAGGAAAAGCAGCATATTTTTATTCCCATTGTTACCAGTCTGGTTTTACGATTACTGATAGGATGTAGCTGGAAACAGCAGCCAAGTATTTCTCAACATTGGACAAGACCAACAATAAGAGACTTGTCAAACTCATCTTGGCTAAAACAACCCAGCCCAGTCTGGATGTTGAAGCTGTATTTACAGTTTGGTTTGCACCATCAGTGCAGGAGGACAGGACAGAACACCACGAGTGTGTCCACTGTGGTCACCCAGACACCAAACCTTTGCTCCAGACCACAGCCAGGGCAAAAATCCTGTGCTCCAAAGAGCTCAACTCAGGTGAAACTGGGAAAAAAGTGAACTGAGAAATTGTGAGCAGCACAAGGTAACTCCAGCAAACACAGAACAGAAGACTCCTACAACTGTTTGGCATGGAAGGGACCTTAAAAACCACTTATTTCCACACCTTCCATTATCCCAGGGTGCTCCAAGCCCCATCCAACATCCCTTGGGCACTGCCAGGGATCCAGGGGCAGCCACAGCTGCTCTGGGCACCCTGTGCCAGGGCCTGCCCACCCTCCCAGGGAACAATTCCTTCCCAATAGCCCATCCATCCCTGCCCTCTGGCAGTGGGAAGCCATTCCCTGTGTCCTGTCCCTCCAGGTGCAGGACCCTGCACTGGACCTGCTGAACTCCACGAGGTTTCCTGCAACACTGAGAAACCAACGTTTTCTGGATTTATTTTATTGACTTCCCTGTGCTCACGGTTGGACGAGGCTTGGAGCACGCTGGGGCAGTGGAAGGTGTCCCTGCCCACAGCAGGGGATGAGATGAAATGAGATTTAGGATCCCTTCTAACCCAACCCATTCCAGGATTCCATGGAGGACAGACCAGGGGTGCAGCAGGAGCCAGGAAGCTCCGTGCAGGATGACTTACAGCTGCCCACTGCTCACAGCTGTACAATAATTAGTTGTTTTCCAAATAAGAGAATCTTTTCAAATCCCATTATTAAGTGCTGTGGAATGAAGTCACATCTGTGAGTAATATAATCAGTGTGAGAGAGCAGAAAAGCCATCGAGTTGACAGTTTTGCCTACTAGGGCAAAAGTAAACCTAAACCCCTGAATTTTGGGAAGCTCTTACGCAATTCCTCCGTTCCAGACACGCAGCAACCAGAGCAACTTCACCCAGCTTGGGGCAGCTCAGGAACTGCAGGTTCCCTGGGGTTTGTTTACTTTGACTGCAATCCCAATTGCTAAATAATCAAATGTTTGGTGGCATCACAAGGAAACTCCTTTCCAACCAACTTTTTCCATGTTCCTTCTCCCTCCTCGAGAACTTCTTTGGAGCAGCATCTCGCTGCAGAAGTCAGCAAACAAGCAGTAAAAGTTTACACATGTGGCAAACCAGTGCACATTCTTCATGTTTATTGGTGTGACAGCCCTGAACCAGATGCACTGAACCTCACACCATGTGCTCCACCACTATAACAACCCCGGGATCAGCTTTTCCATCAGGACAAACCCCGGGATGCAGGGAGCAGCAGAAAACTATCAATAACCCTCTGAGCTCTCTCCAAGTCGAACTGAGCTTTATAGATGAAACCCTGAGTGACTGCAGCTCCTATTTGCAGCCTTGTTTATCATATTCATCGGGCAGCAATATTCAGGAGGTTTATTTTATAAAGGAATGAAGCTGCAGGATATAAATCCACATCCATAAGCACTTGGGTTGGGATGCCCCAGGATGAAGGTCACTGACAGATGCACAATCTCTGTCCAGACACTAATTTCACTATTTAGGCTGGATAACAGGAGAAATCTCCGCATGGAAGGGGTTGTCAAGCATTGGAACAGGCTGACAGGGAAGTGGTGGAGTCAGCATCCCTGAAAGTGTTCCCAAAACACGTGGATGTGGCACTTCAGGCCATGATTCAGTGGTGATGGCTGGACACTGCCCCTGGATCCCTGGCAGTGCCCAAGGCCAGGCTGGACACTGGGGCTGGGAGCAGCTTGGGACAGTGGGAGGTGTCCCTGCCATGGCACTGGATGGGCTTTGGGGTCCCTCCAACCCAAACCAGTCCATGATTTATAAAAAATTTGAAGAATTCTGATCGGCCCCTGCATGAACTCCCCCTTCATGCTCCCCTTCCACTGCAATACCTACAAATCTGTAACAAAATACCTTGTAATTTTGGTATTCGGTAGGAAAAAATAGGACTTTTAGAGAGGAAACATCTCCTGCCATCCTCTGGAGTCTTACCAACAAAATAAAATTGTAGGTGCAACATTTCCAAGTTTACCTCACCAGACTGCCAAATACAGAAAACTGGAATATTGCTATTTTATTTAAATTTGCACTAACCAGCTTTCACACGACAGTAAACAATTCAAGTATTTCTATGTTCTAGTGCTCCCAACACCCCCAAAAACTCCACTGGACATTGGCCTGACATCCTAGAATCCAATTCACATCCATAATTAGGAATAGAGAAATAAAAAAGGCAGAGAAATCTGGAGAATCAACATGGCTTAAAAAAAAAAATTAAATCTGCAGCAAAGCATTTCCGTGCTCCATGTTCTCCCAGAAAACAAGGAGTGTTTTCCAGAAAAGTCCAGAGAGCAAACCATGTTTTTCCTTTCAGTATTATGGAGCACTGAATCCTTCCCATCAGAGCCCTATCTCTGATAGATCTCCCCTCCACAGGTTTTTCCATTTCCTTCACTCTGCTTTAACAACATAAACCCACCACACCAATATCAAAATATTAACAATAATCCCCTCTGCATCTGATTTAACAGGGGATTTCCATTAGGCTACAGCATGGAAGTCCTCAGGAATTTTTTTTTTCCCCCTCAAATATTTCTGAGAATCGAGGCAAAAATAACATATTCAGCTGGCAAATCGAATGTAGCCTCACACATCCTGCAATTGGATTTTTTTTTAAACCAAGAGAGTCCTGCATTAATCAGGGAGATGTCCCAGTTCCCCCAAGAAGAGGAGAGACAGATTTCAGATTAACAGAAAGCGTTAATTGATGACTGGAAATACAACCAGCAGCAGGAAATTGCATTACAATTCTTGCCCCTATTTCCCCTGCCTTCTCTCAGACCCCAAAATGGGGTCTATTTCCACCATTTCTGGCCAAGCCAGTGCTGCAGGTTTGGAAATGCTCTGTTTGGTTCTTCCACACCACCAAAGTCACTTCTGTGAGACTCAAGAACCCACCCAGGTGCCACAGGAGGTTTTCCACACACCCCTGCTCCCTCCTGGGCTGGAGATAACCACACACTGCCTTCAAACACTAAAAATCACCATCAGAGGACCCCAAATTGCACAAATCATTGGGATTTTTTGTCACAAAACCTGAGTTTCTGAATGCATTTATCCAACAAGATCTCTGCCTGCAGGTGATTCCCTTGGAGGTGTCGATACTCTCCTCACCAGAGGTGGGACCAAGCACCACCTTGGTCATTTACTCCCCATTCTTCATGGATTTATCCTAAAAACTTCATCACTTCAAGCCCTGACACGTGCATTAACAAATGAGCTATGATTCACCAACACCTGCCCTGGTTTGATGGTGCCATAGAATATCAGGGACTCTCCCAAAAGCAGTTCCAGGAATTTGCTGAGTTTGAGGATGATCAATAAATGCCAGGGAAGCTGCTTCTTCATCCTCATTACAGGAAACAAAACACCAGTCCTGAACTCTTAAAAAGAATCCTTCTTTTGAGTATCACTGTGTTCTCAAACCTGCTCGCTATCGATTTAGGTTCTGAATTAAAATTCAATCAAACCTTCAAATATTGGATTTAAATTTAAGGGGAATACTTCAGAGTCTGGCAATTTGCTACTTCACTTCAGTCACCCTTCCTCAAGCAGTAAGTCTGCACCCTTCTCCTAACAAAATCCTTCTCAAATCCCATCAGTCAAAGCAAAAATCCATCCTAAACCAATGTTTGCAAAATTATTTAAGTGTCCAAAAGCTGCTGCCACCCCACTGATGAGGCTGCCCATGCCATGGGCCACCCATCCAAGGATCTCACTGAATTATGGTTCTCTCAACATCTCCTTAATAGTTTAAAACTTCCTGGATTTGTTTTACTGGGTTCTGCCTGTTTATTTGAAAGGAAACAATCCATTGTACGTTAAGAATATGGGAAAAGATATTAATAGTGGAGGTAATGTATTTCTGCACATATAGTGCAGGGTGGAGGGTGATTTTCCAACCTTATGGGGCTTGTCTTAGAGGAAAAAGCCATTTTTTAGTGTTTCAAAGCAGAGAAAGATTTAAGGACTGTGAATAGAAGACGGGATCCATGCAATCAGAACAATCTAACAATCTACTCCTGTTAATATCTTGATTATAATCATCTATATTTTCACCTTACAAAAGCCACTGTTTCAAGAGAACAAAGAGTTTATGTTCTACAAATAATTTTACTGCAGGGAAGAAAGAAGGGAAGAGTTAAGTGGCTGTTTCATACCAAAAATAGCTTAATATATTGGAATATTAGTATCACTTTGCTACACTGGAATAAAAGCTAGAGAGAATGAGAAACATTTAATTCTCAGTGTTTTGCTTACTGTGAAATGTTTGATTTCTTCCTAAGCTAAAATACAAACTTTTCTAAAAGCTGCTTCCTTCGCTTGAAAAATAAGAGTCCAAAGATTTCCAACTAAATAGAATGGTGTGAATTCCAAAGGAATATATGGCTCCATCCCTGGCAGTGCCCAAGGCCAGGCTGGAAGGGGCTTGGAGCACCCTGGGACAGTGGGAGGTGTCCCTGCCATGGCAGGGGTGGGATGGGATGGATTTTAGTGTCTCTTCCAACCCAAACCAGTCTGGGATTCTGTGATAAGGATGCCCTGATCCAAACACACCCCTGAAGGTTTGACATCTTCATCTGGACAGCTGGAAGATGTCCTGAAAGCCAGGAAGCTCCTTGTCCAAAAAACCAAGGGATGGCTGCTGCCCTCTGCAACCCACAGGGAACTCTGAGCAACATCACTCATTCTTTAATGGCAAAATAATTTCTGAACCAGGTAATGCACAATTCCAGCGTCACTACACTCAAACATCACAGCATCCTTCAAACATACAGAAAAACTGCCTGTCCAAGGAAAGCCAAGTGCCTCACAGGTTTTAAATTAAGGCAAAAGCTAATTTTTGAGGAAAAGAAGGTGTTGAAGTTGTTGCTTAAATTCAGGAAGAAAGTCTTGAAACAAAACAATCCTCATGGTAGCTAACCGGATTTAATTTTGTCAATACAACCTGCTAAAAAGTAAAGTAACTTTTAAAATTACCTTTTATGTTCTAAAATACAAGTCCTTTATGTCCTGCAGCAGGTTCCTGTGAACTAAACCACCCCTGACCTGGACACAAGACACCTCTCCCCCTCCACTGTCCCTGCTGGGTGTATTCCTGCTTCCTACAGCACCCAAAACAAACCTCCAGCTTCCCAGAATAAAGCACTGGAGATCCAGGTCCATGGAATCCTGTCCTGGAGTAATAAGCACCTCCCCAGCTGAGCAGCAGGGCTGAGATCCAGGTGAGGCTCTCAAACAAAAGCTGCACTGAGCCCCTGCAGTGCCCTCCTGGCATCTCACTGCTTCTCCCAGTCAATCTAACCCTGGTTAAGCCAAACCTGTAACTTCAGAGGGTATGAAAACAAAACCTCCTCATTTCCTGGCTCGGGGAGGTTTGGAAAAGAAATGTCAGACAGCCTGGAAGCAAATCCAGGGTTAGTTTGGGGTGATGCAATTTCTTTACCTTTCCAAGAACTAATCCCATAAAAAATGTGAAGGTAGAGAATCAAGCTGCATATTCTGAACATATACAAATATACACTGGCATAAACACTCAAAATCAGTCCCCCTCTTCCCTTATCTGAAGGCCCACTTCACACAAGCTCCCGAAAAACCAGGGGGATACATGCTCACACGGAGCAACATTTGCTTTCCACGGCATTTAAAAAGTCTTCGACGAGAGCAAACACGTAATTCTTTATTAAACAATCAAAGACAACAAAAGCAAGTTTCTGTTGTCCCATCGCATTATCCTACTAATCCTCTTTGGATGGCAACCAAAAGCCCCCGAAATGCCAAGCTGGGGAAGTGGCTTTCCAAGCAGTGGTCGCCTCTGGCTCTTTGGCTCTGCCTTCAGTCGGCCGCTTTGGCAGACAAATTCCCAGCACCCAGGGCTGTGCCTGGCTGCTTTATTTTACTGGAAGGGCACTTTAATTGTAATAAACCCATTCTAACTCCCCTGGAAGGGGCAGGTGGGTTACTGCTCCTGCATTCCAGGCTCAACAAGTGATGCTTTCAACTCCATTCAAATCCATGCCAAGCTTGGATTGGAGCCGGCGTCAGCAGGTACTTGAGCACCAGACCCCAGCGGGCTGTGAAACAGGAATTCTGATGGATTATTTCCTCCAATACTTCTCCAAAAACAAGTAAACACATCCTGCACCTTTCCCCAGCTATTACTTACACAGGAAATTTAAATGGGATGCATGCACAGCAGCCACGTGGCACTTAAACCATATATACCATAATAAACCATATATACCATAATAAACCATATATATGTATCAATTAGGATATTGATGTCATTTTATATCAATAGCACAAAGATTCAATGGACTGGGAGGGCTTTTCCAACCTCAGTGATCCTGGGATTTGAAGATCCACTCCTTAAAAACCATCGAGGTGCTTGCTGTAAGAGTGTGTTTACACTTTTCCTTCAGAGGTTGTACTTTGAGGCCCAGAGAAATACAGAATTAAGTGCCCAAATCAGCACCTGATATAAATGCACACACAGAGTGAGACTGGAGCTCGGCTCTTCCAGGCTCAGCTTGGATGTAAATACACGGGAACTACTCCAATACAAGGAAAACAGATGAAATTTTAATCAAATGAGCCTCGTATCAGGTTCAGGGGAACTGAAAATGGGCTAAAAATGAAAAAAAAAAAACAAAAACAGCAGAAGAATGACTTTAATATCGGGTAACATTTCAAGTTTTTATCACCTAAATCCACAAAATTCCTGATCTGCTCCTGCTTGTCTTCTCTGCAGAGCTGGAGTCAGGACCAGCTAAATAAAAGATAATGCAACTAGGCATAACACAATAAAAGATATTACCTTCCCAATGCATTATTGCTGCCAATTATAAGAATCACTTCAACTTAATTTCAAAGGCACAATCACCCTCAACTGTAACAGTCTCTTTTTTAAATTTCAAACAGTATTACATTAAGGCAATAACTCACCTTCCAGCTATAATATCAGTCTCCCTTATTGCAAAAATACATTTCATAAATACTTCTCATCGACAAGTCAAGCTAATTCAGGTTAATTTTATTGTATTTTGGTGCTATCTCGCATTTGTGTGCAATTACCTTTATCATTTTATTGCCGTGCCAGAAAGTAATCAGAACAATTATTTGAAAAAGGAGGGGTATAAA
Organism: Pachycephala philippinensis; assembly: GCA_013397055.1. NCBI lineage: Eukaryota > Metazoa > Chordata > Aves > Passeriformes > Pachycephala > Pachycephala philippinensis. The sequence continues at coordinate 552,093 of VWZT01008678.1, read as the reverse complement.
TTCTAAATCACACTTGCTGGCATTTTTGATAAAATAGCAGCTTTATCTCAGGAAGTGGCAGGGACATGGGATAAATCATGCATCAGTCAAGTGTAGCTGACCCCCAAGTGCATTGCACAATATCAGGAGTGCTTCAAAAGAAACTTTCCTATATAATCCATCATTCTTTATAATACCAAAATAGCTCTACCTGAAGAGTAGGAGCTGGAGAATAATAACAAAATAAATCTAAGCAATACGAACAAAACCATTAATAGTGCTCCTTAAGCTGAAGGAGAGTCAGGGATCTGAGTTGTGTGTGAGGAAAGAATTTCACCGAAATTTTTGCAGTGAGCAGAGCAGCAAAATGTGCATTAGGAACTCACTAAAAATACAAAATACAGGGAAATTAATACACACAGAAGAGGTGCTGAAAAGACCTGTATAAAAATAAAAGAGTATAGTCTTGGCACACACACATCTGGATTTTCTTATAGTCATCCATCCCTGCTTGATTTAGGATAGGGGTTACACTCTTTAACAGAGCAAAGCATCAGGGTTACTACAAGAACCTATTCACAAGTTTAAATTTAATCCAGAGAGGAACAGAACGACATTTAGAATTTCCTAATGAAACACAAAAATTGCCACATTGTCATAAGAACAGCAAACCGCCCTAAAACTCCTAAATATGGAAATTTAGGAACCCTGATGTTTGGTCACCCAGAGCCCAACCATCTCACAGCCTCTTCCACCCAAACCCACACCTCATTTCTGGTCACTGCACAAAATCAGGGATGGAGGGGGAGACACAGCCAGTGATTATGGAAAGCTCCCACGTCTGCCTGCTTCCCCAAACCATTTCTCAGCAACCTGCTTAAGAACTGTTCAGCACACTGCCTGGGTGATAACTGATTCCTGCAAAGCCCACGCCAGGCACACGCTGGGTGTCACCCCGACGTGGGGCTCTGCAAACTGATCACCACTAAAACCAGCCCCAAAATCACCAATTACATCAGCACGTGAATATTTAACGTGCATCCAGAGCACAGGGAAGTGTCTGCACAGTCCCCACGGCGGAGTTGGAGTGTTTTACCTCAAACCTTCTGTCTTCCCACATATCAAAAGGGGAAAACTCCCCGAACAGCTCAAGCTGCACCTTTCAACTCCACGTGAGAGTGGGGGAAATGAGAAGGTTAGATAATAAATTATTAGTTTCGTGTCACTTGCCAGCTGGATCACACCTAGCCTGGAATGAGAGGGAACCAGGGATTCTTCCTACCAAGTATTTCTCTGCTGCATAAATATCACTAAAGAAACGATTGTTCAAAAGAAAAAAGTGAAGCAAGAATTTATTTACCTGGATTTCTTCCTCAACCATTCCGTTTTAAAAAACAAAACCCATTTGCTTTTGTAGAAAAGAGGTAAACAACACAAAACACCAAAATGCTGCTTTCCTCAGCCACCTGACATTATGTAAAGCAGATTAAAACCACAAGAGATGCCACTATTAAGACATTTAGAGCAGTGATAGAAGTTGCCAACAGGAATAGTTAGGAATGCAGGTGTGATTGTACCAGAAATGTTTTCCTAGAGGAGCATCACTAATGTTACAAAAATAGATATTCCACACAAGAAAAGGGTATTTGTGTCTTCAAAGTTCATTTCAGCTATTTCAGGGAGACAGTCACAGACTAAAAATGTGTTGATGCCCTTCTTTCAGCAGGGTAAATTGTGTGAATATTTGGATAAACACCCACATTTCCTTATTTTACTGTAATGCCACTGACCTCCACTCACATCACTGAAGCATCAAGCCTCCAAATTAAGCCTGGTTTTCAGGGAGGTGTTCATTATTAGGGGATGGAAACAGCACCAAAACTGAGAGAGCAGCTCTGCCCTGTTATTTATGCTCTGTGGCAGATGGATACGTGCTGGGGAAAGGTCCACTGATGCCTGTTACCAACCATGACAGAGCTACAGAGATTTACAATGCAGCATCAATCTTGTCAACTGGATTCCTAATCCTGACTGCTGGGCACTGGGGAGAAAACAAACTATGTTACGTGAACTCTTTTGTAATGCTGGACTTCCAGTGGACACCTCACTGCAGAGGGGCTGCACTGGAAACTTACTTTTGGAATGATCCTCGATGCCATCCTGGAAGAAAAGGCTCCACCTGGAAGGAAAAAAAAATAAATTCCCAGTTAGTTTATTAAATTTGAATTCCCCGGGGAGAGCTGAATATCCAGAGTATCACTTCTCCTATAAGCACCTCTGTAGCAGTTTTTAAATGAGCTCTAAGTTTCAGTACACTGAATTTCCAAAGGGAGTTTGGTTTTTTACAAACGACACGGAATTTTAATGTTAAGTCACCCACTCGTCACCAGTCAAACAAAAAAATCAACAGATGGCACATTGAAGAGCTCTTCCACAACAAGCACTGCACAACTCTGATATTTGGAATAAGAACGCCTCAAAAGATAAAAGTATTAATGGAATAATTTTTTTACAGGCTGTCATGTACTTCTAAGTGACTGAGTAAAATAAAGAGCCTTTTGTAATTTAGGAAATGCCACATTTTAAGGCATGAAAGTGATTTTAAAGCAAGTGATTGTGATATATTCTGGGTTTAAAAGCACAGATTTCACACCACTGAGTACCTAAACATTTTAACTTCAATTATTATAATTCTAGCCTTTAACATTATTTATATAATTAAGAAATACAACTGCTTCCGTGCTGCTGTCCCCCTGGAAATAAAGGATATTTCTTATTTCTTTGGCATTTAGCTCCCCCCTCTATGGTCTTTTTTAGTCCCACTTAGCTAAGATCACTCTGTCTTTGAAAGATGTGGTATAAACACTGTATTTTTTAAAATCAGGGAGGTTATGTGCCAAAGCTCAGCTTCAGAATCCTGCCTCACAGCCAGCCTCGATGGGAACTGCTCCTCTTAAATCAGGGAGCTGCTACTCCATGGGCAGGGATAACTCTATCCACTTCAGGGATGAGAAATGTCTTAAAAATGAAATTATATCAACATCCCAGGCTCTGCAAGACCTCTCCAACACAAAGTCCAAGGCACTGACAGAACACATGGCCACCTCCCAACCACTTCCAAGCAAACAGCAACATTTAATCTTAATATTGCATCCTACTTATTCTAACTGTTTAAAATTAAGATGAATAATTAGTATTTTAACTACAGCAACAAGGCAGAGAGAACTCACTGCATTTTTTAAATGCAGGTCAGGCAGATGAGCGATCTCATAGTACTACTTAAAATATCTGTGACAGAGCTAAAAATAAAATAGCAATTTATTTCTATCATCAGTTCAGAGCTGTGTCTTTCAAAGCACCCAGCAACGCTCAGTTTTTTTAGATCTTCCTGAAGGGTAAAGCTGCAATTTTTGCCTCAATAATCAGATTTATCCAGAAGCTCATTTCAAACCCTGGTTGAGCTCCATCTGCTCACCCAACAAGGTTTTCCTTGGGTGACAAGAACCTGGGCAAAACCAGTGATGTCCAAACCCTGGTGGTTTAAAGACCTCTGACCTGAAGTCAGAGTGAGGAAAATCAAACAAAACCCTTGGAAAGTCCAAACCATCACTCCAAAATACACCTCAGCCTTGCAAAGGCTGTCTTTTTGGAGGAGCTCAATATTCCACATGGAGCTGAAGGGTTCTCCTAAGGCTGACTTTGGAGGCAAGAAGCCAAAACCTCCTTGGAACAACACCCACTGACCAAATTCAGTGATACCATTTCCATGGTTGAGACACCAGACTCAAACTTCAAAAAACTGAAACCTTCACGTCAGCAATCGCTTCACCAAAATGGAAAATTCCCTCCTGCATTTGCAGAGTGGGATAAACTGAAGGGATTAACGAGCAGGATGGAAAAAGGGAGTACAGTGATTTGTCAACATCCTCACTGGCTCAGAGCTGCCTGGGAAGGACCAGGGATGTCCACCTCCATCTCTCCTGCCTCAGCCCACCTTGGCCATTCCAAAAAGATGTTCCTAAGCTCCCCACAACCTCTGCTCCCAGCCAGGAGCTGTGCTGAGGGAGCAGAATGCTCCCAAGACACCTGGGAGATACACAAACACCTGCAGGTGCTGAACGGGGCAAGAACCAACACATCCCATCCCGCTCCATGAGCATCCCAAACCTCTGGTATGTCAACAGACCAAAAACACAAAGAAAAGTCAGAGGTGACATCAAAAAAAGATCCTTGAAGGGCAGGAAATTCTTCAGCCATGTTTTGCTGATGATCTAGAACAAAGTCCTTGGGCTCTGAGACACTTCCCTGCCTTTTTCCCCACAGGACTGCAGCCTGATGAGTACATGTGATGGCACTAAGAACTCAGATTAATAAAAAGTATTTTTTCTCAGTTCATCAACTTTTAAACACTAAAGGAAGATTCTCCTTGAAGGATAAGTCCTTGGGATCCTCAACAGAACACTCCGGTTCAGCACCAAAATTAAAAACCAGCCATTACACCGAGTGACTACACGAACAAAATTCCATATGAAAACATTTAAAGTACATTAGATTTTTGGTCAAGATGAAAGCCTGAAAAAAAAAAAAATAAATCCAGCAATCTATTCTAATTGGGTTCCCATGGTAACTGTACAATTGGGTTTTTCAGTATAACATCCCAAAGGCCCAATGCACACTTGTAAAATATACTTCAAACAGCCGGAATTGTTTTTACATTACAGCACTCCCAGGAAGATCAATTACTATACATCCCCACCCTAACTATTAGTGGCAGGAGATGTTAACACTATTGGCCATATTAACATAAGTCATGTAAAAAACCCCACATATCACCATCATTATATAAAACTAATTACACACTTCAGATTCATCAAACACGTTCCGAGTAATAAACCAATACCAGTCTTGTCACCAGATCATGTTTACTGAATGTAAGAAATCAACCCCAAATATATGCCAAGCCATTTTTGCTTCTCATATTGATCCCAAGGATAAACAGAATCCATCATTAATAATTACATTATAAGATGACCCAGAGGGTTAATCATATTCTTAGAAAGTCTCGCTATGGAATCAAATATAATGGCAGAAAAAGGCAACTGAAAAGCATTTAAATCCAGGGCCAGGTACATTAACAATAATGTAAAATAAAGTACATTAAACTCATGTAAACAGTGGAAATAGTACTATTGGTATGTTTGAAAAAAATAACAGAACAAGCATTTTTTACTTCCCTGGGAGGGTGGGGAGGCCCTGGCACAGGGTGCCCAGAGCAGCTGTGGCTGCCCCTGGACCCCTGGCAGTGCCCAAGGCCAGGCTGGACACTGGGGCTGGGAGCAGCCTGGGATAGTGGAAGGTGTTGGAATTAAGGTCCCTTCCAACCCAAATCATCCTGGGATTCTATGATTTATTTTAAAAGTTTGTTTCAGATTAAGCACTTTGCCTCGTTGGACCTCAATTTCACCTTCTTAAAGCACAATCCCGGCCACAGACACAGATTTTACTGACATCCCACTGCCTAAAACTCAGAATTAAAAGGAAATTATGATCTAGGCCCACTAAGCTGGATTCAAAACCTATTAATTCCTTTATATACCAGAAAAAAACCCAAAAAAAACCCCAAACCAACAACTGTGGCCAGCTTGAATAAACTCCATCAACCAGAAATCTTCATATTTCATGAAGTCAGCCAAGAACCAGAAATATTTCTGGTCTCAAAGAGACTGTGCTAGGGGATTTCCCTTTTCCCCCTTTCTTCCCACTACGTCACATTGGCTCATCCTTAAATCCAGCAGAGCACAAGGGAATACAAATTTCTGGGAATTGTTTCTCCAGGACATGGGTGACAGCAGGAGTCCTGTCCCCACCCACAGCTGCCAAGGCAGGCTCGTGCTGCCCAGGTACTGCCAGCTGCTGAACATGCATCTGCTGGTTTTATTATGTGAAACAGAAAAATTCATCTTTTAACAGGGCCTTAAGTATACTTTAGGTGTTTATTAAAAAGTGTAACTAATTAACAGACCTTCTGCACACTTGAATGTACAAACAAGGCAAGATAAGAGCGTTGTTTGCCTTGTGCTGGCTGATCTACAGCACTCAGATAATTTCAGTATTCCTGGTGATGATTATGCAGCAGCAGCATTGACAAGACAGCACTAATTCTTGCTATCTGCTAATGCAGGGTTACCTGGAGGGACCTAAATCTGCACGTGGGGCATGGAGATGGCAGGATCCACACAGCAAAACACCTCTGACTCCAGTGGGCTGTGCTAATATATATATATTAAAATACTGATTGCATTCATCTGCACTAAGAGGGGGCTTTTGTATAAAAATGAGAAGCTAAAATGCATCCACCAAATCAAAACTCAAATTATTATTTATTCCTCACTGCCAAGCTGCTCAAGACTCCAGGCCCTTGGTCAATGCTATTTTAATATTCAACTCCTATTTCACTCAAAAAAGCAGAGAAGTCAGAACCTTTGTTTTAATGAACTCCCCTCTTCTTCTTTGCAATTAAAGGTGATTTGTTCAGGTGTTATTAATCACCTTCAGAACCTCAGCTGCATGTCCAAGCTTTGTAAGTGACTTGAAAAGACACCTGAAATTATCTGTATCATTTCATCTGGCCCAGTGTAAACTGCCAGCAGATAGTCCTGACAGCCATCAGCACGTGGCACTTTAACTCTGATCATACAAAGCAGTAAATAGGGAAACAACTCAAAACAGGATTAGTAAAAAGCATCAAAATACCGACATATTCCAAACAACTTTTCCAATTACCCAACTTCATTAAAATCCAGACCCACACAAGCTTTATTGGCATTCAAATACATTTCAAGCAGTTTTAAAACTGCATTTTGCATTTAGGAGAAGTACTTCAGCACAGGTTTGGTTCCATAGTTTGGTTGTTCCTCCAGCTGTGTGTTTAACTCGTGCTGCCCCAACCACACCTGTGCTGGGTGATGTGTCAGAATTAACTAAATTTAACAGGGTTTTTTCTCCCATTAGGAAGAATTTTAAAAAAGAATTTTACCCATTATACCCTCAGATAAATTAACACCATTACCAGTCAGTTACATTCCCAGCCATCAGCAGAGGGAGGAAATTCAGGTCTGGAATTCTGCTGTAAGGACACCAAGCCTTTCACTTTTTAATTACAGCATTAATGAAGTTAAAGCTCCCAAAACCCACCCCAAACACACGCTGAAACCTGTCACCACCTAAAAGATTCCAAACCTCCCGAAATTAAAACTTTATCCTCCATTTTCCCACTAGTTACATTCTCCTCACCACTCCAGATACCTTATGAACACCGGGTAAACGAGAGAATTGCACAATCCGTCAATAAAATAAACGTATTTTCGACTCCTGTCCAGATGACTCAAGTTGTCAGTAAAAACTGCCACCAGCGCTGCGCTTGCAGAAAAATGTCCATAAATGCATTATTGCGACTGGCAGATCGATGTCCATAATAAAAACAAATAGAGTTAACAAGTGCTGGCTCCTCCGAGTTATGCCACGGCTGGGATGTGTTTCCAGCTTCCCCGACAACTTCTGGGAATGGGCAGCACAGAGACAGGCACCTGCTGACTGCTCCAAAACCACAGGCAGGGAGCATCCTGGTGCAGGAAACCTCTGAAGAAAAAGAGGCAATATTAAAGCCTTCAGGATGGGTTTAGAAGTTTCACACGTTCAGAATTTGATGTGGGAACAGAGCCCCTGCTCAGAAGGCTGAAGCACTTACCCATGATCATGTTGGGAAGGAATTGTTCTTTCAGAGGGTGGGGAGAACCTGGCATGGGGTGCCCAGACCAGCTGTGGCTGCCCCTGGATCCCTGGAAGTGTCCAAGATGAGGCTTGGAGCAGCCTGGCACAGTGGAAGGTTGTGGGCGTGGAATGGGACAGGCTTTTTAAGGTCCTTCCAACCCAAACCACTCTCTGATACTGCTCTGTGAACTACGAAATGAGAGATGTTAACAGCTCACAAGCAGAAAGGTTTTTCCTTTCATTAATTAAGCATAATTTAGGTCAGCTGTGTCCCAGGCAGAACAGCTGATCGCTCTGGAGGCTGCTGTTTAATTTGAAACACCCCAACACACCTGGACCTCCAATTTGCTCCCATGAAGCTCTTACAGCACCAACACCTGAACAATCACCCTGCTGAAGCCACCCTGCAGCCACCACAGGTGAGGCTGTCACCAGAGGTGGAGGACAAGGCTGACAGAGAATTATGGAAGGGAATTATGACAGGTTAATTCATAAGCATCAGCTGTTCTCACTCCTCTGAAACCCTTATTGTATAGGAAAAAACCCACTACAAAAACAGCCATCCATGTCCCTGACATGTTCTCCTTTGGATTTCTGGCATTGCTGCTTCTCTAGGTGTTTCCCCTGTCCCCAGTCAGTTTAACCAGAACTGCTCAGGTGCAGCCTTTCCACTTTCCAACAACAAAATTCCTGCTTAAGGTCCTCAATCCTTAACTCAGCCATTCAGAGCAACCCCAGGAACCCTCCCAAAGGGCAGGAGCTTCTCCTGCAGGCTCTGATCCCCTCAGTGATGCCATTAACTGATCCTCTGCATAGGTGAAGCATTAAACGGTGGTGACAAGTTAATTACAGAGTTATCAAGAGGTAAAGTAGCCACGGTAACATAAGTTGCACTCTTAACTACAACAGTTTCCTATAGAGCTTCTGTTCAGTTGCTGGAGTAATTGGTGTAATTAACTTGTCATGGGCCAGAATGCAGATAGGAATTGCTAAAGCCACCTCACAAGCTCACACAGACACATCTTTTTCCTGCTGAAACTTGAAGCTTTTGGTGGAACTGTCCATATTCAGACCATTTCTGTTTGAAAACAGAGCAAACAAAACTTTCAGTAGGAGAAATCATGCCACAGACTGACAACATTCACTAGAAAACTATATTTTTAGAAGTTTCCCGCATTGAAGTGGTGGGTTTTGCCCCAGAAAGAATAAGTCCACATCCCCAATTTTAGTCCCCAGTGCAGCAGGGAGCCAGGCAGTGCTTGGAGGCCAAAACCTTCAGCAGGTTCACAAAGGAACTCTGTCATTCTAACAGAGCCCTGCAGATGATGACCCTTGTGCAGGGCGAGCACAAGCCTGGACACAAAATGTAGCTAAGAAAGGACTGTCACAGCCTCAGTGTAATACCTCAGCATACAAAACTGAGATTTTTCAAAGGGAAACACTGGAGAGACTGCACCTCACTATTCAGTAAGAGCTCCACTCTGCAAAAATAAGATACACACCACCAAAAAACAAGGTTTATTTGGGAGGGGCAAACAAATTAAACAGTTCTTTACATTTACTGTGCTTTAAGAGCTGCATGCAGTTACATTATTGCAATTATTTTAAAACACCTGCAGAGCTTGGCTTTTATACCAGTGGTAAAATGATATTTTAACCTTAATATTAATATGCTGTGTATTACAGAGTGGATCAGGATGGGAGGGACCACAGCGGGTGATGCGGTCCCGCCTCCCTGCTCCAGCAGGGCCATCCCCAAGCACATGGCACAGGACGGTGCTCAGACACTTCTGGAATATTCCCAGTGAGGGAGCCTCCACAACCGCTCTGGGCAAGCTTTTTGGGGAATTATTTCGGTGCAGTTTGGTGCTAACCTGCTCAGAGCACACGCAGCAGCCCTGCCACCCGCCCAGCCCCGCAATGCTGCCTCCCCCGCCCCGCACGGGGCACCGCACCGGGAATGTCCCCAGGGAGGCAACTCCAGCCCCTCCCCAGCAATTATTATTGGGGGAACACCTAGGAAACCTGCTGCGACCCCAGGCCGCTGCCATCCATCTCCTCCCCATCCCATTCCAAGGAAAACCATCCCGTTTTCGGCGGCCGGGCTCCCCGCAGCCGCAGCCCCGCTGGGTGTGCGCTGCCCGGGCTCCGGGAGCGGGGGCCGAGCATCCCCCGGTGCCCACCGCTCCCCCCGCGGCCGTGCCCTCCTGCCCACCCCCCGGGCCGCTCCCTCATCTCTCCCTGGGAGTCCTGGCGGTCTCTGGCTGTCCCTGGAGCTCTCTGGCTGTCCCTGGATGTCCCTGGCTGTCCCTGGATGTCCCCGGCGCTCCGGCTCCCCGCGCACCTGCCCGCGCCCGGGGCTGGCCACCACCGCTCCGCACAGGCCGCGCTGCCGGGGCGGGGCTGGGGCCGCCCGGAAGCCGCAACCGGGCGGGGGAAGGGGAAGAGGCAGAGCCGGGGAGTTCCAGAGAGCTCCGGGTGAGATCAGGAGGAGCTCGGCCCGTGGTTCCCGCTCATGTGGCCGGAGCGGAGGGGCGGATCGCCGCCGGTGGAGCCCGCCCGGGGCGGCGCGGGCAGCGCGGCTCGGCCCGGTCACACGCGCGGGAGAAACGCGGAGTTCTGTAAAAATCCATCCCAAACCAGCGATCTGCGCGCACTGACACAGCCGGGGGTGTGCAGGGGGAGAGGAGAAGGCTCCAGGGAGAACTGCCAGCCTTTTCCAGTGCTTAAAGAGGCTCCGGGAGAGCTGGAGAGGGACTGGGGACAAGGGATGGAAGGACAGGACACAGGGAATGGCTTTAAACTGAAAGTGGGGAGATTTAGATGGGAAATGGGGGAAGAAATTATTCACTGGGAGGGTGGGGAGGCCCTGGCACAGGGTGCCCAGAGCAGCTGTGGCTGCCCCTGGATCCCTGGAAGGGGTTGGAAGAGACTTTAAAGCCTCCAACCTGGACCTTAAGGAGCATCCCATCCCACCCTTCTCCTCTCCCGTTATCCCAGGTTCCTCCAAACCCCGTCCCACCTAAAACCTGGGATTTGCAAAGTTACGGGTATGGATGGGAACACAGAATTAGAGCTGAGTGTAGAAGGAGAAGCACTTGGTAAATACAATTCCTAAAAGAGGAGAGACATGGGGGAGAGAAGAAGGAGTGAAATGCCAGAGGAAAGCGAGCTTACAGTTCACTTAGAGGTTTATTTGAGGTGATAAAGCCCAAAAGAACAGGATGCGAAATGCCAGTAAAGTTTGCAGCAAGAAACCACTGATTTTCAAGCTGGAGGATCTCTCACAGTCTCAATCTGAATTACATCAGCAAAAAATTTATGAGTTTTTCTATATTACTGACGAACTATCACACAATGGAGGAATCCACGTGGGAAGGATCAGAACAATATTTAAAAAGTCATTGCAGAATTCTGGAAATCTTTTTTTTTCCTAGGGAAAATATGTAAATAAATGTAGAATTACCAGCATTGAGACAGTGCCTGTGTATTAAATCTGATTCTAAAAGAAATATAAAATAAATATAGAATATGGTCCAAAGTGCAGAAGGTTCCCCAATACAGTTGAAAATAGTTGTGCTGGAGCAACTGACATTTACTGACGAGAAAATGAAGCTTTTCCCTAGTTCTAATGAGGCTTGGATTAATGGTCATAATAAATAATAAATAAATAAATAATATAAATAATATAAATAATAATAAAAAATCATAAGCTCTGTACTGCATGGGATACTCTAGAAATAGTTATTCTAAACTGGCTGGAATATTCTCTCTGTGCTGATATCCTTGTCAGAAAAGTAGCCAGTTCCTGAAACTTTATTATAAGTGGAAACCTCCCCAAAATACATATTAATCTTCTCTGCCTCCTCTCCCAAGGTGATCTCCTTATTGCCTGGAGCATGAAAATTGATTATCTTTAATATGATTTTAGTTTGCATTATAACAGGCTTGAATAGGGAATGTAAAATATCCAGACTTTCTTAAATCCTGCCATCTTGGGCTTTGGCAGTGGATCCACAAGTTGTGTGTTTGCACTATAAAGGAAAGTTTCTCTGTGCTCTTTCAAACTTGGCTGCATTGGAACTTGATTAAGTGTCATGTATTCCTATTTATAAATGAGGTAAAAAAGGTGCTTCTGACCAGTGTTCACTCTGCCCTCAGAATTATGAACATCTTATTCAAATCTCTGACCCTTCTGCTGGCCAGAGTTGGATCTTTGTGACTTCAAGCATCATTTCAACCACTGTACTTTGGATTTCCAGTCCTTTAACAGTAAGGGACTGTCCCTTGTTAAATGTGTCTAATTTTCTCCCTAGGAGAATTCCAGCATTCAGTGATGACAAATCCAGTCTAGTTCACTACTACTAAAGCTTATGAAGGAATTTTTGTAGCTCTGACCTTGTAAGAAGGTACAAAATTTCTAAAATGTTCTTCAGTCATGTCCAATATATTTGTTTTCCATTGAAGGCATTTTCTCGGTTTTTATTTTACTTAACCTGCTGCTTATATGACATTGCATTTCCTTTAAGTTCTTCACTTTATTTGTTAATTGCTCATTTAGTGTGGCATTTTCAGGGACAGGATGGTATTTTCCCAAGACTGGAACATCTGGCTGTCGTTGTCTTCTAGCCCCAGCACGTGAATTTGGATCCAAGTAAACCAAGGCTTAAACCAACACATGAACTTTGTGGTCAAAGATTGGGATGGGATGGGGTGGGATGCAAAACTGAAAAGGAAGGGTTTTATTAAATGCCTCGAGATGTCAGTTCACAAATATTTCAGCCTGGATTAAGTTCCTTGTTAAGGACTAACCCCTGGAAGCATCTCCTTTCTGCAGCATCTGCTGTGGAGCAGAGACTCGGGCACTGGAGCTGGAAGGAGCCTCTCACCAGGCAGAGAGACAACAGATGGAGCTTGGGGAAGATGCAGGATTGAAAATCACTGTGATTTGGACCTCACTTGTAGATCCTTAATTTCCCCCCAGAGAAAATGGTCAGATTGGAGCAGAGGCATAAAATATCTCTGCCTTTGTGTGTCTGTGCCTTACTGAGTCAGAGCCTGGCCTGGAGCCCTTCCTCTGCTCCGCCGGCCTCTCCTCAGCTGCAGAGAGCCCCAGCAAATCACCTGGTGTGAGTTCACTTCAACCAGTAAATAAGGCTTGCCTTTCACATTTAGAATCACCAGGAAAAATGAACCAAAAAAAAAAAAAAAAAAAAAAAAAAAAAAAAAAAAAAAGAAAGCAGGCTGAATGAAACCAGAAACTGTGATTTCATTTGCCAAGATGCTTGTGTTTTCTCAACAGCAGGGATATGTCCTGCACATTTAAATCTGGAAATATTCCTGTCCTTGCAGAGCTGGCTGTTTGATCTGAGCACGTTATGTGCTTTAGTTGGCCCTGAAGGAGAGTGTGTGGATGTGAAAACACTCCGAGTCTGGTTTCCTAACAGGTTTTTAATAATAGAAGTAATCTCCTACACGAAACTTTCGTTTGCAGCATACTGGGATCTTATCCCTGTGTTTTAATTGATGTGAAATGTTGGGAAGCACCTGGGTCACTGGGAATCGCTGGGAGCTGCAGCTTGAGGGGTGTATGAGGGCAAGGATTTAAATTTTGATGGCTTGGGTTGTGATCTGTGTGTAAGGAAAGAGGTCCAAGGGTTGTTCTGAAGATGTGTCATTTTCTGGGGCTCACCCTTCAGTCTAGCTCAGAGCAGTTGGGACATTTCAAACCCCCGGAATTCTTTAAATTCAATGGAACTCAGATAAAATCTGTGTGTTTTAAATTGCCATCATCTTTGAAATACTTTGTAACTCTCACTAATAAATCTTCTTTCTCTCCCTCTTCCCCAAAATATTCTCCAAGCTTGTTTGATACCACTTTTGATGTGGAAGCGTGGAGTCATCGCTGTTGAAAAAAACAAAGAGCAAAGTAGGAGTCGGGATACATTGAGCAGGAATACAAGTGGTTCCTGTGCTGGGAGAGGAAGGAAATTGGGTGGTTCGAGGTGTAGAATTACTGGTAGGTTAAGAAAATGTATTTTAGTAGGCAGAGCATTTTCAGTACTTACGAAGAAGCTTGGGATTGGGAGAAATATGATTTCCTGTAATCAAGGTGCTGGGAGTTGTTTGCCAGCCACTAATGCCTTTAGGGAAATCTCCTAGCAAAGCGTGTAAATGAAAGGGATATTAGCAGAGATTGGCTTCATTTTCTTCAGGGCAAAACTGTAAAAAGTTATGGTGTTTCATATGCCCTACTTCAGGTGCTTTAGTTATCTCCTGGCTGCTCCATTCCAGAAGTTGGTGGAAGATGTTTTGACAATATTGGTGAAGCTAACCCGGTATAAATTTTATCTGTTGTGCTACAGAGAAATTTGTGTGGTAAAAAGGCTTATAAATGTTAAATAAGAGGAATTTTGGGTCAATAAGACCACTGATAAATCTCCTGTTAAGTTAAGTGTGCCTGGAGTCCTATATTTAGTGGAGCTATTGCCAAATTCCAGCAAGGCTCAAGCATTTCCAATAATTATTACGGCAAAATTTACAGCGTATATTTTTTTCCTATTGACATATTAAGCATATTTGCAAGAGAACACATCCTTCAGGGGACCGGGGAACTGGAGCCTGGATAGAGATGTGCCCAACCTCGTAATCATTGTCAATTATTGGAGAAATCACAGAACCATTGAGGGGTTTGGGTGGGAAGGGACCCCAAAGCCCACCCAGTGCCGCCCCTGCCATGGCAGGGACACCTCCCACTGTCCCAGGCTGCTCCCAGCCCCAGTGTCCAGCCTGGCCTTGGGCACTGCCAGGGATCCAGGGGCAGCCACAGCTTCTCTGAGCACCCTGTGCCAGGGCCTCCCCACCCTCCCAGGGAACAATTCCTTCCCAAAATCCCATCCATCCCTGCCCTCCTTCAGCTGAAGGCCATTCTCCCTTGTCCTATCTCTACATGCCCTTGTGAAAATATTCTTAATAATCCATTTTATTTTGGATGAGGGTTGGTGTCAACTGTGCCCCTGCACTCACAGAATTCACAGCATCGATTCCTTGGCAGGGATGGACCTGTGCGTTTACTGGGGAGGACTGGAAATTAAATCAGGTTAATTCCTTTTGGTCCCTCTCCCCAAGCCGTGTGTGCACGTGTGGGGCTGTGTGGAGTCACATATTGCATTCCTAGAATTGAATCCACTCGGAGTTGGTCCTAATGTGCCTCTTGCACTGGAGGAAATGGATATTACGCTCGCTGGGTTGAAGCGTGCGCTCAAATGCATTGGGAGTTTGATACTATTTTTCAAACTGCCAAATAGATAATGTCAGAACATTTCTGAAATGGGATCCTAACATCAAGATATACGGCACCAATCAGCTCACATCAGGCAAAGTACAGCGTAAAGCCGGGGATGGAGGAAACTACTACAGAATTTCCATTTTCATTCCCTATGTCAACAGCTTTGTAACTTACCTAGTAGATTGTTTTATGTTTTCCAGACATATTCTCAGTAGACCACAAACACTACATTCAGCTCAGCCTTCAGAACCCAAAGAATTAGATATGCTGTAGTTTATGAAATGGATGTTTATGAAAGTATCCTTTGTTTGAATTGCTCGAAAACCCAACATGAATTCAAACTTTGACAGCGTAAGCAGAAGATAAGAGGGCCATAGCGATCTCCCAAATGTAGCCTTAACTATTGAGGTTCTCATATTGAAAATGCAATTTTCTGTCTCGATGTTTATGAATGTCTTCAAATTCCCTTTCATAATAGCCCCTTTTTGACAGGCCTTTTTCAACTCTGAAATATGAGAAGAAAGGTTGCTGCAGAGTGTAGAATATACCATTACAGGAGGTGCACCTCTGTCCCTCAAGCCGACCGCACTCCTTTGGAAGGCAGGGATGATATATGCACCTGGAGGAGCTCGCAGAGCCCGAGATCCATGGCAGAGAAGCAGGATTCTTTTGCTGAATCCCAGTCAGTTCAGATGCTAAAATACACTGTGACACTTTGGGGAGCCTGTCTGTGTAAAATGTATGAATTCTGTGTGATTTTATAAAGCGGGTATAACTCCAGCCTCGCGGAAGCTTCCGAGTGCTGGCAAACCTCATCACACACTCGCTGAGGAACAGAGCTGTTCCCGTGGAATTGCTCTCCACAGGTAGGAATGTGAGTTTTCTTGGGGAGAGGACCTACACTGAAGGAATCCAGCTCCCTCTGGATCACCTGTGTGCCATTTTTACATTGTCCTGATTCTTCTGTGAGCATCTGGTGGCAGCTGAGGGAAGAGTCCCTCGGGAGGTTTCATCCTGGGCTGGATCCCCAGCAGCCTGACCAGCAGGGTGAGGGAGGGGATTCTCTCCTCTGCTCTGGAGAGGGCTGTGCCCACCTTTGGGGTCCCCAGCACAAGAAAAACCTGTTGGAATGAATCCAGAGGAGCCACGGAGCTGCTCCAGGGCTGGAGCCCCTCTGCTCTGGAGCCAGGCTGGGAGAGCTGGGGGTGCTCACCTGGAGAGGAGAAGGCTCCAGGGAAATCTCAGAGCCCCTTGCAGGGCCTAAAGGGGCTCCAGGAGAGCTGGAGAGGGACTGGGGACAAGGGATGGAGTTCCAGGACAAGGGGAATGACCTTAAGCTAAAGAAGAGTAGGTTTAAGTTAGATATTATGAAGAAATTCTGTTTTCACTTCTTGTCTTAATAACATTTTTACATGAATACAGTGTGAACTGTGAGGGGAGTAGAATTTTGCAGTGACCTAAAATGAAAATAAAATTAAATTAAATTGAAAATG
>VWZT01008678.1:504205-535518 GCA_013397055.1 Pachycephala philippinensis | reverse complement strand
TTAAATTTTAAGTATCTCTATAATATGAATTGTCTCATAACAGTGGTGGGATGTACCCAGGGTTCCTGTCCCTAATGCTGATTTTTGCTTGGGTCTGAGTTCAGCTCCCCATTCAAACAGCAGCCTGAGTATAGAACAGATAAATAGAAGAGTAGATGAAGTGTTTTATAAAAGTGAAAATGGTTGAAATCCCCTTTGGCCTGTGCCCATGCCTGCTCTCAGAGGGTGCTGATGTCCAGGCTGGGAGCAGAGGAGCACACTGGTTAACTGGAACCACGTGCTGGAACGTCCCCTGCCTGGGCTGGGCTGGACCTGGCTGTGTTCCCACACCTCCTGGGAGCTGACATCCCTCCAAAATGCTCCTGAGGCCACAGTCCAGCAAATCCAGGTGGCAGGTGCACAGCTGGGCTGGGATGCTCCCCTGTGTCCATTGATGGAGGCAAATCTATTCCATGCTCAGCTTTCAAAGGCGCTTTAATAATAAACATTAAAATGCCAACTGACCTGCAATGGGAGAAAAAAACATTGTTTGTGACATTAAGCACCTTCACATGAAATAATTCGAGTGAACCTGGAGCAGATTTTAAGCACGAGGAGGTCCCTGGGTGGTGAAGGTGGAGATGCACACCTTGGAAAGGTCAGGCAGCTGCTGAAAGCTCCGTGAGCTCCCACTTCTGACAACAACGAGGTGGAGGCAAAGGCAGCTCCAGAGCCAGCCTGAGGAATAAGGGGAGCTGTGCCAGTCAAAAGAGAGGAAATATTTCTGTTTCTGATAGTGCTGAAAGGCACCAGCAGTCAGGAGGAGCAGGTGAACAAGTGCTTTGCTCCTGAATTTGCACATCTTGTTTAAAACTTCCCAAATTTCGCCGCTTTCGGGATGCTTCCTCCAAATTTCCGTCATCCCCTGCCTGGTTTAGCTTTTTCTGGCCTTTATGGAAGCACAAGAGGAAAGCCAGCAGAGTTGAAGCCAGTTTAATGGCTGAATAGTTTTATCCTGCTCTGGAACGTGGAGCAGAGATCATTTTCATTCGTTTATTGTTTCAGCACTGGGCAAACACAAATGTTTCTCTTGCGTCCGAGGATATTTTTAATGCTGCTTTTTAGATGTTTTTTTATTTTGCTTGAAACTCCGAATGCATTCTTCCCAGAATTTCTAAGCTCGTTCTTTTAATTTTTTTTTAAGGGTATCCTGTCAGTTTTTAAATGCAGGCTTTTCATGTTGCCAGTGAATTGCTTTGATCTGCAGATGAGAGCTGATGAGACGCAGTTTCCTCAGCGCTGAACTTTGCCAAGAGTTCCGAGCGTGCCTGTGATGGATCCGAAAATCGGGAAAAGACAACTCCTGACTGGACTTTCCAAAGCAAAATCTTTTCCCATTGTCCGAAAACAAAATGCCCAGAACAATTTGTCTGTGGTTTGGTGGGATGAAAGTGAATGAAAGAAAAAGGAACAGGGTATGATGAACGTGTTGTCTTATTTATGGAGTAATAGCTGGGAAATAAAGTTATATTCCTCTCTCTCAGTGGGTATGGAAATCCCCAGGGATGAGGAAGGCTCAGCCTTCCCAGGGAGCCCATCCTGTGGCTCCTCTGCCCTCCCAGGGAAAACATTTTTCCTGAAAATCCAGAGCTTTTGGTGCCTCTTGGTGCCTAAGTTCATGAAACTCACACATCCCTTGGGGGGAAATGGGTTGTTTTGGGCAGTTCATGCCAAATTACACAGTGGGTGGTTGGAAGAGGCAGCCCGAGATTATTCTCAAAAACACCTCAGTTCCTTCAGATTCAGATGAGTGACTCTTTTTAGCTTAACTGCTACTTAAATTCTACAGCATATTCCAGGGAATAGGTAAATAAAACACCACTCATGCCATGGGATCAGCATACTAATTTATGGCCAGATCTGAAGCCTTTTCCCAAGGCAAAATACAATTAAAGCCAGGCAGAACTTGACCCGAGTGAGCACTTCAGCATTTGATCTGTGAATTTGACTTTTCTGCATTTTTATTATTTTTATACAGTGGTAAAAGTCTTTCTCCTGCTGGATATTTTACATCGTGCTGGATATTGAATTCCTTGCAGCAAAGACCTCACCTCTTGAAACCTAATCTTATACAGCGTGCTGTCTAAAGAACTTAATTCTTATTGGGATAACACGTTTAAAAATATATATTTTTAAAGCATATCCATGACATTTTTGTTAACCTGGTTCTGACAGTGGTCCAGCAGGAACAGCAGAGGATGAAAAGCGAGGAACAGGCTGAGATCTAATCTGACCCAACTCATTGATTCCCTCCCTGACCTTGGGTAAGCCTTTTGACCTGCCTGGGCCTCAGTCAACTCAGCTGGAAAATTGGGTAAAGAGTGGAGCCTGTTAGAAAACCATCTTCAATTTGAACAAAGATTTCCCGGAGACCCAAAAAGAGGGAGTGGAGTCATTCCATACAGACATAATTGATTGTGCACTGCACAGGAATAACATCCTGAGCCGTGGGATGCCATGGATGACATCTCATTCGTCCTGCCGTGGCTGGGTGGTCTCTGGGTCCACTTTTCCTGTCTCCAGAGCTGTATTTTCCCTTTCCCAGCGTTGGTCTGGCCGTGCCTGCCCTCAGTGGGAATGTGGCTAAAATACTGCCTGAGCCTAAGAAGGTGGTGGGGAGGAATTATTGTTCCTGTTTGGGTTGGGGTTAGTGAGGTAAATTATTGTCCCCTGGATTTAGTGTGACTGAGAGTGGCATCACCTGCCACCGTGTCACTAACACATAAAAACGAAATCAGGGATTTACTCAGAATTCATAGAATTGTGGAATTCTTTGGGTTGGAAGGGACCTTAAAGCCCATCTGTCGCTGTTGCTGCCAAGGAGGTGAAGTTGACAGAGTCCACGCTGCCACGAATTTTGTCTGAAATAAGAGAGTTTAATGAAAGATTGAACAACTTTTATATGTTAATACAGGAAAGTGTGTTGAATGGCATAAAATGATTGGTCACTGGGACACCCACCCCTTGGGGTGATTGCTCCAGTTCTGAGACATCCGTTTCTGGATGTTTTTCTGGCTGAAGCCACAACAGTCCTTGAGAAGCAGGTGCAGGTGCAGAAATGTACAAAACTATAACATTGTTTTAAATTCTTCACATGAGAAAGAGAATCTTCACAAAGTGCTGTAAGGGCTAAAGAAATTCCCAGCCTGAGGCCTTTTTTCATACCCATACCACCCCTGCCATGGCAGGGACACCTCCCACTGTCCCAGGCTGCTCCCAGCCCCAGTGTCCAGCCTGGCCTTGGGCACTGCCAGGGATCCAGGGGCTGTGCCTGTGCCAGGGCCTGCCCACCCTCTGAGGTTCTCCTGAGCCTTTCCAGAATGTCCTGGCTCTCCCAAGCCGGGTTTCATGCCATTACCAAGAGGAAGGTCCAGCCGCACTCCTATCACAAAGCCTCGCGAGTGAGCTGGAGCAGGATCCATTTCCAACCGGGATCCATTGGCTTTGTCCCCATTTCCCCATCCCAAGCAGCGCTGCTGATCCCATCCCATTGCTGGACCCCCCCAGGAGGGTTGGGAGCCGGGGGAGCCGAGCCAAGGGCAGTGCCATGGCGTGTGGCTCCCGGCACGGGCAGCTCCCGGCTCTCCGGCCCTGGCACTGTTTGTCCTGGGCAGGGGCCAGCGTGTTCCAGCCATCCCGGGCTCTCTAATCTGTTCTCCATGACCCACGCGGGAAAAATGGCCATTTCCTTTCCCCAATTCCCACATCTGCCGTTTGTTTTGCTCTCTTTGCCTTTCCCCGGGATTTGGGAAGGAGTTCAGGAATGTGGAGAGCTGCTCAAAGCCAGGCTGACCTCAGAGGCTGAGTGGCATTTCTCTGGCAAGGGCTGGAGGTAAATAGTGAAGGGGAAACGGGCATGTTTCTTCACTTCCACGTGTGTATTTCTAGTTGTTTTTCAATAAAAATAATGGTTTTGCTCTAAAATGTTACCCAGAGTAGGAGGGACCTGGAGTTTCCAGTGGAAACCAGTAAATCCTGCTCTGCGTGTTAATTGGCTGTCGTTATCCTTCCACGAAATAGTTTAAACTTTAACATTAATATTAGGTGCAAACACCTAAAAAAAAGTCACTCCTTCCAGTCCAAATGGAATTACTATGTGAGAATGACATTTATGTTGGAATAAAATCATCACTGTGCCTCATATAACATAATATATCTATAGATTTTGCATCACAAAACAAAAAAATCCCAGGCTCTGCTCTCTTTAAAAGTGCAGGCACAGAGAAATAAAAATTTTGCTTGAAAATACTCAGTACTTTTGATGGACTATTCTGAAAAGGTGTGTTTCACTTTGAAGGCATATTTAGTGAGGAAATTTGAAAAGCAGTGAGCACAAACACAGTGTAGAAGCAAAATGCAGTGAGAATTTGCAGAAAACCACAAAATATTTCAGTTTGAGAGGGGCTGGAGGATGTGCAGTGACCAAGGATTCACCCTTTTTTTTTCCCTTTATTTTTTTTTTTCCAAAGAGAAAGAGGCTTGATCAACCTCCCTAAATGCATTTCCCTGTGATCCCTTTTAATTGGAAATAAGTGATTGCAAAATTTTTTAGGCCTATAGAGGTATATCTGCACCCCTGAAATAAAGAACAATAAAAATAATCACATCTTGGGAGAGGTGAACTTGTGAAGGAAGTTTAAAGGGAGATTTAACCTACAGAATTACTGTCCTCAAAGATGCTTCCCTGTCTTTTTTTGTAACAATTCCATGGAAATTCGGTGTTAAAATAGAAACTAGAGCTAAAACTGGGATCTGGGTCTACTGCTCTGTATTCCTCTGGGCTTACAAGGCTAAGCAAAAGTAGAGGAATTACCCACAAATATTTGGTGGGTTTTATATCAAGAGCCTAAAATAGCTGGGTACTTACGGAATTAAAGGGAAGGGAATTTTAGAAGAGCTGATTAAAGTCGCTGCGATGCTGCTTTTTTAGATTAATGGCCAAGACTGAGGAGCTGGATTTTTGTGCTTTTGGGGACATCTGACCCTGCTGGGAGTGGGAAGGTGACGTAGGAAGAAGTGTCGAGGTTTGTGTGCTCTAAGTGACACCTCCTGCCCTGTCCTCTCCTCTGAGGTGCCACATGTGTTGTCAGAAGCCCTCAGAATTCTGAAAGCTTTCAGTTATTCACATTTAATCTGCTGGCATCACCCTCGTGTTCCTTTTTTTGCTTGTGCTTCCACCCAGATTCCCTGCCACCACCGAGCACCTTTGTTTAAGGTTATTTCCCAGATAAATCAGGTTGTGTTTTTTCAAGTTCAGTGTTGTTTGTCACCATTCCGTGAGTGATTCTGCTTTGCTGGCTGGGGCCATCCACTCTGGCTGTGGTGGGAGCAGAGTCAGAGAGGAAAAGTGCTGTGAGCTCATCCAGCTCCGGGGATGGCGCTGGCTCTGCTCCGGTGGCCGAGCCGTGGGGGGATCTTTGGATCCCAGCTCCCTGTTTGCTCCCCAGGCAGATAAGGGTCTTTTTCATGTGCAGGAGCCATCAGGAAAGGAAAATCCAACGCTCTGGTGGAATGGCTCCACCATTGTGACTGGGAGACCCTGCACAGCATCAGCTGATAGTGCCTGTCTGTGCTTCAAAGAGCTGATGGTGACAGCAGCGGCTCGGGGCTCGTGGCCGTGTCTGGAGTCCTCTGTGCATCCTCAGCCAAGCACCACGTGGGCACAAAGTGTCTGAAATACAGGAATTTTTGGCATGGTGCTTTAATATGGAGCTGTTTGTGCAGAGTGAAAGGCAGAAATATAGCTAAAAAGTGATCAAAAGTCCATATTTTTGGTAGAAAATGAGTACAAGTAGTTAAACTAGGGGGATAAATCTTTTCTCACTGAAGTGAATGCAAAGGTCCCTTTGATTTTTATAGAATCATGGAATAGTTAGAGTTGGAAAGGACTTTAAAGCTGATCTAGTTCCACCCCTGGGACACCTCCCACTGTCCCAGGCTGCTCCCAGCCCCAGTGTCCAGCCTGGCCTTGGGCACTGCCAGGGATCCAGGGGCAGCCACAGCTGCTCTGGGCACCCTGTGCCAGGGCCTCCCCACCCTCCCAGGGAACAATTCCTTCCCAATATCCCATCCATCCCTGCCCTCTGGCAGTGGGAAACCATTCCCTGTGTGCTGTCCCTCCAGCCCTTGTCCCCAGTCCCTCTCCAGCTCTCCTGGAGCCCCTTTAGGCACTGGAGCCTTCCCTTCTCCAGGTGAGCACCCCCAGCTCTGCCAGCCTGGCTCCAGAGGACAGGTAAAGAGAAAATCTGGGTTATTTGTATTTGTAATCGATGTATTTGTGATGACAAAGTTGCTGTGTAGAGGGAAGTTTTACATCCCAATTTTCTTCAACTTCTCACTGTCCCTACATTTAACTGTGAGTACCTGTGGGTGTGTAATGGTTTTTTTCCCATGCTGGGACACTTTTCTGGGCATGTCAAAGCACCATAACTGCAGCAGGGTCCTGCTGATGCTCATCTAGATTAAAACCAGTGATTTTTGTAAATGCTTTTGTTGTTTCTCTTTGTGACATAGGTGGGTTTTTGTTCCTTTAAAAATATGTCAGGAGATTCATCACAGTGAGGGTCCCTTTATCAGCAGGAGCAAAGAGGATGGAGAGAGCAGGTAGCTCTGTTCGTGTAACTACAACCAGAAAAAAAAGGCAAAAAATGGAGAAAAAAATGCATTTAAATACTTTAGTCTCATCAGACTGACTGTCTTGCAGCTTATGAACTAATTGAGGACAGAATGGAAGCATAAAAGCGCTTCTTGTCAGAGTTAGAGAAGTAATTAATTGATCAGATGTTGTTCCTTCAGCAATTACGTGATATTCCCCTGTTAATCAGTTGAAATTTTTGGTGTCAGTATCAACATCCAACATCTCTCTGTTTTGCACAGTGGATGAATGAAGTTCTTTTCCTTCTCCAGGGGGCCTGTGGCTGGGTTTGACCAAGGCTTTCCGGGAGCGTTTGTCACGTCACAGATGCCGAAGAACTCTGCAAGCTGGAGACTCTTCCATAATTAAACTCGGTGCAAAATAAAGGGAGATCTTCATCACACTCTTTGTATTCCTATAAAATCTGTTGCCATGGGAGCTGCCATTGAATAGCAAGGTAGTGGAAATCCAGAGTGTTACATTACGTTTGCCCTGTAGCCACAGGAGGGTCCCTTAAAATAAAGTCGCCTTTTATCTTTGCTTTCTGAATAAACATAAAACTAGATTTTTAGTGCAAAATCCTGATTTCAAGGTTATTGATGCCAGACTAAATTAATACAGTCTGTGCCATAGCATACAAAATCCCCAGCAAAGCCAGGGATACTCCTGTCTTTTGAAAGCTTGACATTTGTTTTTCATAATGAACTTAAAGGTCACCAGCTACAGATGAATCAGGATACCTGCTCGAGTTTACATTTACATGCATTTTATTTTATTCCCAGGTGCACTTTTTATGAGATCCATCACTGGAATAAAACTGTAGCGCTCTCTTATTATCCGGGTTTGATGGTCTAGAAGAGTTATCAAGCTGCTGCCTTTAGGAGCAGCGCCTCGGCTCCCGTGGAGCCGCCGCGATTCCGGCTGGGATGGGCACAGGAATGGCTGCCTTCTTTCCTCAGCATCACCACGGATTCCACCTCTAAATATGACATTAAAAAGTGTCTCTCTGTTCCTAACCCATAATTCCTCGTGTCCCGACGCCCTGCTCAATCCCTGGGATGATGGCAACCCTGTGCGAGTTAGTGACAAATGCTTTGTGTGTATTGATGCTCCTTTAATTCCTGTTTTATTTCTACAGGAGAAGCTGTAATTAATCAAAACCCAACTTCCAGGAATTCAAAATGCCTCATCCAACCCTAGAATGGATGTGTCCCATCTCTTCTGCATATGAATTTTTGTTTTTGCTCAGCCTAGCAAGTGACCTGTATTGCTGCACGGATTTTTTTTTTTGAAACCAAATAACATTTTATACTTTTACCAAAATACCTGTGGAGCTGACAGAGCATGATGCATTCATTTTCCTTGATTTTG
Organism: Pachycephala philippinensis; assembly: GCA_013397055.1. Lineage (NCBI taxonomy): Eukaryota > Metazoa > Chordata > Aves > Passeriformes > Pachycephala > Pachycephala philippinensis. Next base: position 527,474 of record VWZT01008678.1, on the reverse strand, counting down.
TAGTGAGGGAAAAGGCTAGCATGAATAATTCAAAAATAATGCTGAGACTGTTAAGATTTAGTACTGGAGAGGTCATCACAGTTGGGAGAATGAGCTAGGAGACTATTACTATTCCACGATCTTTGAATCTCAAGGTGACATCATTATTATTTCTCTATATCTATAATGTGGTGCTGCAACCAACTCATTGCAGTGTTTCTCATGTAGGGGAGAAAGATCAATTACATACAGACCTCAAAATGTGAACTATAAGCATAGTGTCCAATAAAACTGTCATTAACAGTCACCACAATTTTAACTGTGTGCTTCCAGGTCAAGCTGCTTTAAAAATGATAACTGACATTGAAAGGTTGAATAAAGAGTGCCCGTTCCGAAGGGAATGGGGCTGCACCCAAATAAGTTGTCATTAACAAATTGGCTAATTCCCTTCTTCAGTTTACAGCATTCAGTGTTTGTCTCGTTGTTTCTGGCTGTACATCCATAGAGAACGCTGGGAAAAAAATCAAATCCTGAGTTTTCCACATGATCAGCATCAGCAGTGGTACTGGGGATGCAGAGAAAGCGTCCCTGTGTGGTTTAATTTTATTTATTCCTGCCTTGGATGAGAAACTGAAAGATGTCACCCAAATGGAAGCTGTATTGTGGTGGTGCTTTAACTGTTGCCTCACCTCTCGGCGTGCCTGTGGAAGGCTGAGTTATCCAAAATAAACACTCCCTGACGAATATTGGGAGTAATGTATGCCAGGAAACAGCCGCCAGGACTTCAGAGGCGCCTTCCATTGGGCGAGCGCTGCCTTGTGTGTTTAATTAAACATCCCTTTCCCTCGGAGAATATCCCTCAAGACTGCAACTCTTCCAATAAACACTTCTCCGACATGTTTTGTTTTCTTTTTTGTAATTTTCAGATGAGTCTGAGAGATAAATAAGGCAGCTTTCATAACGAAATTACAGAGGAAAAGGGTTGGTGAGCCACCTGTTCCGAACACGAGGACATTTGATGTAAGTAGAGCTCAAATACTCGTAAAAAACATGCTGCAGCTCTTTGAGGCTGTGATTCCTCCTCTGGTTCTGAAGGAGCAAGCTGCTATCCTCCTCTCCTAGTTCTTCCCAGTTCTCCGTGTGGGATTTAGGCTTGCAGCACTGGGAGAACTCCTCGCTCCTGCATAGCTGGGCACGGAGGTGGTGCAGGATGAGGATTAATCCAGGGCTGTGCCTGCCTGGCCGAGGGCTCCAGCAGATCCTGCCCTTCCCAATTCTTGTTTCCTTCCTGTTTTTTCCCCTCTTGGCTCCTTCAGAGCCGTGTTCCCCAGCCAGGAACACCCACAGCACCTTGCTACAGCCAGGGAGCTCCAGCAGCTGCTCCAGGGGGGCTTCCCAGGACATTGATGGCTCTTGGACAGCCAGCAGCTCCTCCATGTTTAGGGCCTAAATAGGCTCATTGGTGACTTTATTTTCCTAAATTTTGATCTACATCACTTCTATGCATTAAATATTTTTGCCATACAGCCGCAGACTGGTTTAGGTGGGAAGGGACCTTAAGTCCCACTGGCAGGGACACCTTCCACTGTCCTAGGCTGCTCCAAGCCCCATCCAGCCTGGCCTTGAACACCTTATAGTACTAAAAAAAAACCTCATATGACTAAGAAACACAAGGAGCAAAGAGATAAAAATGTGTAAAAAATGAAGAAGAGCCTTTGTTGTTCTGCTTGCCAGGCGTTCTGGTGTGCACAGCTGGAGGGAGAGGGCACTGTGGCAGGGCCGTGGGCTCCAGCCCTGCTGCACCAAAAGATTAAGAGGAGATTGGTCAGAGAAATCCAAATTATAAAGGCTGGGAGAGACGTGGTCCTGCGGCAGGAAAAAATAAAACAACTGTGAAACAATGTCTCTCTAATGACTACAGGAAAATTAAAGAGAGAGCAACGCAGCGGCTTCCTGGGTATTGCTTTTTTCCTGCTCAATCAAACATTTATTTTAATTTCTAGCTTTTGGAGGAAAGCCACATGACTTCAGCTGCACTTCGCCCTTGTTACACACCCTGAGCTGCCGGGGTGTTTGTGTCAGGCTGCTGCACACCGTGGTGCTCATCCTCTGCAGTGCTTCATCCAGCAGGGATTGACTCCAGAGCCTGATGCTCTGCCCTGGGGCTCATTTGGGAGGGCCAGGAGATTTGGGCATCATCATCAACCGGGGTGGGCTTGTGGGGCAGCTGAGAACTGGAGAGCAGAGAATCTTGGAATGGTTTGGGTGGGAAGGGACCTTAAATCCCATCCAGTGCCACCCCTGCCGTGGCAGGGACACCTCCCACTGCCCCAGGCTGCTCCCAGCCCCAGTGTCCAGCCTGGCCTTGGGCACTGCCAGGGATCCAGGGGCAGCCACAGCTGCTCTGGGCACCCTGTGCCAGGGCCTCACACCCTCCCAGAGAACAATTCCTTCCCAAAATCCCATCTAAACCAGTCCTTCTTCAGCTGGGAAGCCATTCCCTGTGTCCTGTCCCTCCAGCCCTTGTCCCCAGTCCCTCTCCAGCTCTCCTGGAGCCCCTTTAGGCCCTGCAAGGGGCTCTGAGCTCTCCCTGGAGCCTTCTCCTCTCCAGGTGAGCCCCCCCAGCTCTCCCAGCCTGGCTCCAGGGCAGAGGGGCTTCTGTGAGAGGAGAGAAAGGACCCAATTTATGGCACAAACATTGAGATTTCTGTAGACTTCATCTTGTTTTTGTCCTCATCACAGCCCCTCCTGTTTTGGGGCCACCACACCACAGCAGCAGCTCCATTTACTGTCAGGTTTTTGTTCAGGTGCTGCGGTGACAGAGCTACAAAATGTGGGATTCTGCAGGTCCGGGGCCAATTCAAATGGGTCACCTGCTCTAGGATTTCCAAACTTATTATTGCCCTGATTTGTGTTATAAGGAGTCTGGGAAGAGTTTTGCTGCCAGTTATGCCTTTCAGATCATCTGAGGATTTCCTTTGGAGCCCATTTTGCTTCTTTTTTTTGCTCCCTGCATAGTGCTGGGTTTTTGCTAGGAAAGGCCATCTGGCTATAGGGGATCTTGCCTGAGATTTAAAAAGCATAAAAATAATTTAATAATAATGAAATCTTGTTGACAAAAATGGTGTTTTTGCAGAACCAAGGAGGGAGGAAATCCTGTTTCAGCCAGAGTTTGGGTTTCATAATGTGTTTTGAAACGACACTGGAGTACTTTCAGAAGAGGGAAAGTTATGGTGCCCTGGTCCCTAAACCAACCCCAAAAAACACTGAAACAAGAGTTCTGAATGGATTCTTTGTTCATCACTGTCCAAACGAGAAACTCCATCAATTAATAATGAATTTGGGAAAAGTGTCGAAAAGCTACAATAGTGAGAAATTGCTTTTCCCATGGAATACATTCTGTGCCCAGTGAAGGATGGGATCCTGTTATCCCACCAGGAGAGAAGAGGAAGGTGGCAGAAAAGGAAAGGCTGAAGAGAGTCATTAAACCTGTTTATCTTTAAAAAAAAAAAAAAAAGCACAAGTTTGTTCCTAGCACAGGAATGCAAAGTGCAGCGTTCAAGGAAATGTAAACACAACTGCAACTATTTCATTTCATGGGAGGTTTTTGTTGCTCTCCTATTAAATTTAATGGGTTGCCTCATGAGAAGCAGCTCATTAATATGAATATGAAGAGCACGTTTCAACCTGCAAACTAAATAACACAAAGATGGGTGATGTTGATTTTCCTTTGCTTTTTAAAAACATGAACTGTGGCCGTGGAAGTAGCTGGAGCCTGGGGATAAAGCAGGGAAGAGGGAATCAGGGGGCCGTGCTTCTCTTTCCACTCCGTGTCAGATCCCTGTGATGTGAACCCGGGCAAATCAATTAACTGCTGTTTGCTTTGGTTCCTGAATCAGGTTAAATCAACGAGCACTGCACTGCTTATTGGGAGGCTAAATAATTAGAATTAATTATACTGGTTTCCATGAACATCACGGAGTGCCTGGAGGGATGGGCAGTGCTGGGGTGGGGCTCCAGGGCTTGGATTTGGGATGTGTTGGTGTGCTGGAGTCTGGGCTCATCCCAAAGCTTCACTCCACTGGTGAGGCTGCATTTATTGGTGATTCCAGAATGACTGTGACTATGGAATTTGGGATTTGCAATCTGTCTGCCCATGGACAAGGCTAAAAGGAACACTCCCACATCCTTGGTTCCCTTGGAATGATGGACAAGACTCTTTTCCATGAGGTTGCTGCTTGATGTGTTTCCAGGAAGTTGCTACATGAAAAAAAAAGAAGCAAAATGAGCAAAACACCTTAAAATTGAAATTGAAAAATTAGACAGCAAACAGCCAGGAAGGGTCATATTTTTGGCCCTCAAGAAAATATTAATTTTCCCACATTTATCAAACTAGGATTAATTTTCTGGAAGACAAAAGCCTTTTTGTGATTTCACTATTTGGCCACAAGATTAATGCTCACCTATGAGTTGCAGGCATTGTTTAGGGATTGGCACCTCCAGAAACTTCATTTATGTTTCTTTATTTGTCACTCATTCATCAGCAAAATTCCTTATGATCATTTTAAGCTCCTAAGTAGATGTGGGGTTTGTGTTAAGCCCTCCTAGTGGAGTTTATATGGGGGAGGTGGTAATTGAGTCATGGGAGGTTTCACTTATTATTTATTTAATATAAAATTATTATTATTATTTATATCATTAATATTCATATTATTCATATTCGTGTTCATATTATTATTAATAATATTTATTTCATATTAAGATATTTCATAAAATAAATGTTACAACTAAAAAGTGCCAGAAACTCAGGCTTTAGTCCTGCAGTGGGACAGGATCTGTTACATTGCTATAAAAAATTACTTAATTCAGAGTTCCTTCAGCATGAGCCCTCCAAGGTGGGTATTTACCCCTGAGTTGTCCCTCTCCATTCCTGGTGGGACTTAATCTCCTTGATGCCTTCAAGGTCTGTCCAGGTGTTGGAAAATACATAAAGGCAGCCTGATGAAAATGGAAAGAAACCACAAAACAAGTGATTTTTAAAAAAAAGTAAAATTTCCCATCTTACTGTAATTGCAAAAGGTTGAAGGAAGATACCATTTATATAAAACTGTCATTGACACAACATTTTTGATCATTCTTTCTGGAATTATTTGGGATTTATTAATTAAATGAAGTTTTTTTTTGTGGCGTTATACTTTATGACCTGGTTCTGCTCCTGTGGATCTCCTGAAATGGGATTTGCATTCGATACTGGGAATCCCAGAAAATCCATTCTGTCCTTCACCAGCCCAGAATTTGAGTTTTTCCTCTTTCTTTTGTTCTGTGGAGGAGCTGCCATCGTGGTGGGAGCTGCAGAATTTTGGGATGAATTCATTCCATCCCTGCCTCCATCCTGGGGGAGCTGCAGAGCTCTGGGATGGATTCATCCCATCCCATCCCAGCCCATGGATCCCATCCCATCCCATGCCATCCCATCCCATCCCTGCCTCCATCCTGGGGGAGCTGCAGAGCTCTGGGATGGATTCATCCCATCCCATCCCAGCCCATGGATCCCATCCCATCCCATGCCATCCCATCCCATCCCTGCCTCCATCCTGGGGGAGCTGCAGAGCTCTGGGATGGATTCATCCCATCCCATCCCAGCCCATGGATCCCATCCCATCCCATGCCATCCCATCCCATCCCTGCCTCCATCCTGGGGGAGCTGCAGAGCTCTGGGATGGATTCATCCCATCCCATCCCAGCCCATGGATCCCATCCCATCCCATGCCATCCCATCCCATCCCTGCCTCCATCCTGGGGGAGCTGCAGAGCTCTGGGATGGATTCATCCCATCCCATCCCAGCCCATGGATCCCATCCCATCCCATCCCTGCCTCCATCCTGGGGGAGCTGCAGAACTCTGGGATGGATCCATCCCATCCTTGCCTCCAGCTCAGGGGAGCTCCAGACCCAAACCATGACCCACAGCCCCCATCAGCAGCGTCTCCTGGAGAGGTGCTGGTTTGTACTGGGAGGGAGGACTGGAAAAGTCTTGCCTTGTGTCCAGCCTTGGGATGGATCCCGATAAAGTGAAAAATTTCATAACAAAAATAATAAATAATCAAGTTCGTTGTAAGTCCGTACAACTTCCAATAATATTTAAACTTTTAGGATGAAGCGCATAAAAATTACTTTGAAAAACTCAGACCTGATCCTCAACTTGCACAAGGAAAAAAAGTGTGAAACATCCTACCTTTTTTTTTTTATTTTGTTACATTTTTGCTCCATTGCGCATACTCAGGAGACCCCTTTATTTCAAATTTAAAATAGTCCATGAAAATCTGTATTGACGTAATAGCTTATTAGGCTACAAGCAAAATATTCCCAGAACTAATTTTTAATTAATATAGTTCACTGAAAACTTATAAAAGATTCATACATAATATGATAAAAGAAATAAACATCCTCAATACCATGTTAAGTTCCTTTTCTTTGTCAAACATTGGGTTTTTTCCTCTGCTACCAGCACAATAAAACCTGCTCTTGCAAAATTGACTTGTCTTTGGCAGCTCTGTCAGACGTGATAATTTCTGATCCATAAAATGGTGCTTATTAATCAGAGTCAGATTCTGACATCTTTTCTCACTTTGGGCGCTGCCTTTCATAAACAGCTTCGTATTTTTAATCCAGACTTTCTGTGGAGTCACTGTCCCCTCAATGTGCTGCCCCAGAGCTCTGGGGGCCACTGGAAATCCCCTCCCTGACCTCCAGGAATTTTGTGTCACTCATAAAAACAGCCTGGGAGAGCTGGGGGTGCTCACCTGGAGAGGAGAAGGCTCCAGGGAGAGCTCAGAGCCCCTTGCAGGGCCCAAAGGGGCTCCAGGAGAGCTGGAGAGGGACTGGGGACAAGGGATGGAGGGACAGGACACAGGGAATGGCTTTAAGATGGCAGTGGGGAGATTTAGATGGGATTTTGGGAAGGAATTGTTCCCTGGGAGGGTGGGAGGCCCTGGCACAGGGTGCCCAGAGCAGCTGTGGCTGCCCCTGGATCCCTGGCAGTGCCCAAGGCCAGGCTGGACACTGGGGCTGGGAGCAGCCTGGGACAGTGGAAGGTGTCCTTGCCCATGGCAGGGGTGGGAATGGGTGATTTTTAAGGTCCCTTCCACCCAAACCATTGCATTGTTCTGTGATTTACAAGTGACGGGATTTTCCTAGAGCTGCTCTCACCTCTCTGCAGTCACACCGAGGTGAGACACCAACTCCAGGCTCCCCTCAGCGCGTTCCCTCTGCAGGCAGTGAGGGGTTGCCATCTCCAGGGGTGGTTTTTGGCCACATCGCCCATGGATGAAGGTTCATGCCCGGATTTCTGAGCGGGAAGGTGCCTTAACCCAGGTGCCTTAACCCAGGTGCCTCCTGTGCAGGGTTGGTCCCACCTGCAGGGGCTGACCCTGCAGAGTTTTTACCATCAGAAGACACAGAAAGAGCTCCTCTGAGACTTGTGAAGGTCTGCCCTGAGCCTTGCCAGCAAGGATGAGCTTCTCTGACCTGTTTGGCACAATAAACTTGATTTTTGCCCTAAAAAAGCAGCTGCCCAATGGATAGTATCTGATATTGAGCACTGTGCTGCTCTGAGGAGCCCTTTCCTCCTCTCCCTCTTCTCTCCCCCAAAGTCCTCTGCAGACATAAATCCCGTGTTTCATTTTGAGTCCTCTTTCCTTCAGCCTGTGCACCATTCCCGTTTACATCTGAGGTTTCCACCGTGGGATTGGATACACAAGTGAATCTGGGACAGCTCCATAAAAACTGGGGGCTCTTGGCCGTGGGGAGGGAGGGATGGGGCTCCTTGGGTGGGGTGTTCAGTGACAGGGTGGAGGCTTTGCTGCTTCATCCTCCCTCGTCTTGGCAAGGACAGGGGAAGAATTGGCAAGGACAGGGAAGGAATTACCCTGGAAGCTGACAGCCTGGATCCGCATTTCCCATGCCGTGGTTCCTGTAGCTGCTGCTCCCCCTGCGAGGGCTCCACACAAAGGCTGTGGCACGCCTCTCTTGAAGCGATGACAGCTGAAGGTGTTGATTTTTGTGCAGCTCTAATCAAACCTCACTGCTTTTGTTTAAAGGAAAGACGCTCACATTCCTATCGAAACTGTTCTGCTGAACTTCAGCATCCTGAGACATTCCCGGGGGCCCAAAGGGGGTTTGGGATGTGAGCTCCCTGTGCTGGTGCTCCTGATGAGGGCTGAAGCTCCTGCTGGTGGACAAAGGAGCTGTCCTCTGAAAAAAGCAGGGATTTATGTTTTTGTAATTTTTAGCAGAAACATTAAGAAGTAAAGCCTGAATGACAGCAGCCCCAGGGCTGGGCTGAGGGGTCTCTTACCTCCATCTGCAGAGCCATCTCCAGGTGCCACAGAACCTTCCATCCACGCCTCAAGAATTGCCCAAATCACTGAATTCTGTGTCTGAAAGGCTTCAAGTATTTCACTGGAGATCTGATCCATTAAAATCTCCTTGGGGGGCACTTGCAAATGCTGTCCCGTGTTAACTTTGTCATCTCAACAGCGTGTCCACGGGAAGAGTGAGGTGAAAATCTTGGCCATCTCCTGGAAAATCTTTCCTAATTAATCCAATTGAGTACCTCAGTCTGAGTCAGGATAACACTATGTATTTAATAGGATTTAGCCCTGTGAATTCTTGATATCCGTAGCTCCTATGTGGCTTTAATATACTCAGCATTTTTCAGGATTAGGTGTTAAGGGCTTGATCCCAAAACGTTTAAAATCAATAGGTGTTTTCCTTTGACTTCAGTGGGCTTTGCTTCAGCCTCTAAATATCAGTCGATACTTTCTGATCTGAGCACAGAAAAATACTTTCCAATCGTATTTCCAAAACTCTTATTACTTACTTTGCACCACATAACTTCTTGAACCGTGCATGGATTTGAATAGGGAAATATTAACCAAAACAATAATGATATTATTAGCTGAAGTTTTAGCTTTTAAACTCAATAAAAAAGTACCGCTGGGTATTCTTTAATGTTATAGAAGAAGAATGATTAATTTAAGGTTCAGGTGCAAGACAAGGTCAGGGAAGAATTGTTACTGTATACAGTGAGCATTTCAAGATGAATTTGTAGTTTGAAGTATCATTTTATGATGCATTTTCTGTTTTGTTATCAGGGGAAGTATGACGGGTGACATACGAGTGATCACAGTGTTTTGGTGCAATGTTCTGTGATGGGCTTTTCATAAAAATTAGCTGACAATGTCATGAGTATACAAGTAAATTTATAGCTTTCATACTGGACTGCCATTCCCAGAGCTATTTCCAATCACTTGGGCTTTTTATTAAGTTTATTGTTCTTTTATTGTTCAGTGGAGTGTAAGCAGTGAGATTACAAATAAATGTAAGTTGCAGCGGGTATGAAGTCAGGCTTGCAGAATTAGGGGAGATGCGAGCAGAGAGAGCAGAAATTAATTTGAATCCTGGGGAAAGGAGAGTCGTGCCATCCCCTGGCATCATGTGCCACGTGTGGAGCCCGAGCCTGCTGTGCCCTCCTGCCACAGGCACCCCCAAACAGCCCCAAAACAAGCTCTCCCTTGTGCTTCCACATCCTGACCACTTTTCCCCCTCTTTTTTGCTTATTTTTGTTGCCCAGTTCTCTCTCCACTCTCTTTCTTCTCTTACTCCAGCACTTTCTGGCAGCAAAACAGCCCCAACAAGTGAGGGGTGATGAAGTTTCTCATTTTTGCATCATTCTCAGAACATCTCCAGCGTGAAACCTTCAGCATTTATTTCCCTCTCCTTTTTCTCCCCTCAAACAGCGAATACTTTATCATTTTGGTTAATATCCTGACCAGCAGAGCAGAAAATCAGACTCATAGCTTTTAATGACACATTTTCAACTGCAAGTTAGTAAAAAAAAAATCATTTTTATGTGGTTCTCCAATACTTATACAGACTTGGAGAAACATAATTAAAATTTGTGTTCCTTCTTTGTTATTACTGCTGTGGACTCCACTTAAACTGGATGCTGTTTGTCTGGGCAATCAGACAATAGCTGGAATCCAAAAGCAAATCGATTTGCTGTGTGTGGCTTGTGCTATTACTTAAGTTATAAATAAAATGATTTTTCCCAGATGGCTCCCTGATGGCCCTGCACTCTTCCCAGTACCAGCCACAGCTTTCCATCCCCGCTGCCTCTCCCTGGAGCATTCCCAGGCTGCTGCCACCTCCCACCTCACTCCTGCTCGCTCCCAACTTCCCCAAATGGCCCAAATCTGGCTGGAGTGGAGCTGAGCAAGACTTGAAAGAGGTTTATTGGAATCCCAAGGTGGCCATAGGATTCCTCCCGAGGCCAGGCTTTGCCAGAGAGGCTGCGAAAGCCTGGCTCAGCTTTGGAGGACCAGTATCAAACCCTACAGAAAGGGTGTTTGAGTTGAGGTTGGAAGGGATTCCAAGGTTTTGGGCACCACCCTGAGGGCGGTGCCAGGTTTTCCCCTTTTCTCTGTGCCAGCTGAAGGTCCCCGTGCCAGGAGATGCCCAGCCCTCATGCCTTCCTTATCCCTCCCTCTGATGAATAAACCCCTTGAAGTTTGAAGAATGAAGTGACATTTCAGGTGGCCAAGTTGGCCTCCTAATTTATTTTTCTAGAGAAAACATTTTGAAACAGAAAGTCTTAACTTTTCTCAAGGTTGTGTATTTACTTCACGGGCAAGTTCTCCTTCCAAAAATGTGGGCAGGGCACCACTGGAAACTAAAAATATATATCTGAGAGCATGTAACACACACTGACCCAAGCTTTCCTTTCATTCTGCCTTTTCAAGATGACTAAAATTGTTAATCTTACATCCTATATTTTTGTAATTTTTTTTTTTTTAGAAGACAGGGAAGATGTTCCCGGTAATCAGGCAATGTTCGTAACAGGAGGAAAACAATTATGAGGAAAACAAGTATATTGGAAAAATGGCGGGACTAAAAATAAATATTTTTCCATGAACACACAAGAACTATATTGAGAATTACAGGGGAAAAAAAAATCAATAAAAAGTGGTATATAATAGCCATAGAGTTCAAACAAAGTGCATTCATTCCCTAGTCCCTAGGAGGACCCCTGATATATATGTGCAAAACTTAATGAAAATCAGACTGTCGTGTCATCAAAAATAGCAAAGCAGTTGGCTGAGTTTTCCCTACATTTTGGCTACTCCCTGCTCCATAAATATAGCACCTATTTAAAGGACCAAGCCTTGTTCCCATTAAAGTTGCAAACCTCAGACAAACTTTGGCACAGCTTTGGGGGCCCCCTGTGTTTGCTTGGAGTGTGGTGGGGTGCTCAGTGGGGAGCTGGGAGTGTCCCACAGGGGTGCAGCTTTGGTGGGGTAATCTGGGTGGTCAGACCTCCTTGATGTGTAAAAATCCCAGATGGTTTGGGTTGGAAGGGACCTTAAATCCCACCCAGTGCCACCCCTGCCATGGCAGGGACACCTCCCACTGTCCCAGGCTGCTCCCAGCCCCAGTGTCCAGCCTGGCCTTGGGCACTGCCAGGGATCCAGGGGCAGCCTCAGCTGCTCTGGGCACCCTGTGCCAGGGCCTGCCCACCCTCCCAGGGAACAATTCCTTCCCAAAATCCCATCCAGCCCTGCCCTCTGGCAGTGGGAATCCACTTCTCCTTGTCCAGTCACTCCTTGTCCAAAGTCCCTCTCCAAATCTCTGGAACCTCTCAAACGTGATGGTTGTATCTTCTCGCGAGGTTGGCTTCCAGCCACGGCCGTGGCTCTCATTTCTGTGAATATTCACAGGAGCCAAGGGTATTTTGTAGCAGTGTCTATGGTTTAGTTTAGAGAATACAGAATTTTTGACTTATTTTTGGTTTTAAATGCAAGAAGATGTTCTGCTGTGCTTCCACTCAGTGCCCAGGGATTTACCTCCTGATCCCAGCTGCTCAGGGAAGCCGTGGTGCATGGCCCTGCACAGAGCTCCCCGTTGGGGCAGGAGTAGAGTAATTCTGTGCCTCAGTCATCCAGGAAATGTTTGATTAATTTTTTTTAGGCATATAATGCAATCACAGCATTTTATAAGGACCCAGACACTTTTTCTTCACATGGAATTTTCATCAACCCTCTTTCTTTCTCTCCACTGGCACTGAATGTCCCTCAACCATCAACTGAACAATTTTAGGGAAGTCTAAGAAAATCTACTCCTGAGCTCATTCCTGTTTGGTTAAATTTAAGCTGTGAGACCCCAAGCCAAGGCCAGTTGAAGACAATGGGAGCATTTCTGTTTGTTTCCATGGGTTTTGTCAACTTGTGTTCGTGCCAGAGGCCCATCACGGGTGATGCAATTGGGAATCTGTCCATAGGAGCCTCTGCTTTGCTTCACTTAGAAAAGAAAACCAAACAACCAAACCTTTTTATTTTGCTCATGGAAAGAGTACGGGAAAGGATGAGAATGGAGACATTGAGTCTGGCTCTGAGCCAACACAGCCTGGCCAAGAGGCAGGTTTCCTACCATTTAGAGATGCGCTAAGAAAGAAGACCCATTGTTGTGCCAGGCTTTGCAACTTATAAAAAAAAAAAAAGGAAAAAGGAAAGAAAGAAAAAATTAAAAAAAAAAGGAAAAAAGAATTTTAAAAAAATTTGAAAAAGATAAAAAAAGGGAAAAAAGGGAGAAAAGGAAGAAAAGGGAGAAAACAAATAAGGAATAAGGAATAAGGAATCAGGAATAAGGAATCAGGAATAAGGAATAAGGAATAAGGAAAGGAGAGGAAAGAGAAAAAAGAAAAGAAAAGAAAAGAAAAGAAAAGAAAAGAAAAGAAAAGAAAAGAAAAGAAAAGAAAAGAAAAGAAAAGAAAAGAAAAGAAAAGAAAAGAAAAGAAAAGACAAAAGAAAAAAAGAAAAAAGAAAAAAAGAAAAAAGAAAAAAAGAAAAAAAGAAAAAAGGAGTCAGTAAACTATAACTTCCTAAATTAGTTTAAAATTAATTCCTGGAACTTTCTTTCCCAGAAGACAGGCTGGCTCCTCCTGCACTCAGTCATTCCCACACAATGGCTGGCTCCAGGGCAGAAACCTTCAGCAGCAGTTTTGCAACTCCTCGGATGAGTAATCTTTGCTTGTGCCCCACTCTCCTGAGGAAGGGATGGAAGAGCTGGTTGAAGGGTCTGGGCTGCTGACAGCAGCGTGGGGCTGGGCTGAGCCATGGCTTCTCAAAGTGGTGTCAACAGCTCCATAAACTCTGCAGGAATTTCTTCCACAGAGATTTTGGGCACAGGCTCAGCAATCAACCTGGGCTCAGCAGGCAACTGCTCATAGAATTATGGAATAGTTTGTGTTGGAAGGGACCTCAAAGCCCACCCAGTGCCACCCCTGCCATGGCAGGGACACCTCCCACTGTCCCAGGCTGCTCCCAGCCCCAGTGTCCAGCCTGGCCTTGGGCACTGCCAGGGATCCAGGGGCAGCCACAGCTGCTCTGTGCCACTCAGCACCTTTAATTTTTATTCAAACACTTTCCGTCAAAATGCAGCCAAATTAATGATCTTACAAATCTTTTAGGATTTATCAACTCTGTAGAGGCAGAATACAAACATAATTGTGGGCTTGGTGATGAAAAAGGCACACCCTGCCAGCAGACCTCATATTGGGAATCTTGGATTATCAAGCTTCAAGATTTCACTTTAAACTTGCAAAGTTTATGGCTGGATAAGCAGGTACTTTTAATAAGATCTTCCTGACTGCACTCCTCAGATGATAATATTTAGAAATAAACAGTATCTATAAGTATTTTCACCTTTCTGGAGTTTTTTAATAGGAATTAGTGAGGCTGAATCTCAGGGGACAGCTTTATTTTGTTAAACCTCTAACACATTTTGTTTCATGTTGGGTCTTTGGGAGCTCTAATATGTTTTGGGTGGGTAATGTTTCCATACGTTACTGCTCCATTCATAATCCATTACTTGGATAATTCCTCATTTGTGAGACTTGGAGAAATTACGGTATTCACAAGCATTTTTTGAATATTTATATAATGTCATAGCAGGGCTTAGGGTATCAGTTGGCTGGAGACAAAGGCAGGATCCTCAGTTATTCTCATACTTAAGTACCAGTTTGATTCCTTGGCAAAAATGTAAATTACAATGTTGGAAGGCAAAGAATTATTGAACAAGGGGATTACATGGCAAAGCAGTTATTTCAACAGCTGCTGCCCGTAAGAGGGGATCGGAATTTTTCAGGGATGTAATTTTCCTGTGCAGAACTCTTGCACAAAGTGAGAATATCAGCACAATTAAAAGGACAAACATCCACCAGGTTCCGTGTGCCGTGCTGAGTGTGGGTTTTTCCTCCTTGGGCTGGGAGCTGCTCCCACGTGGAGCAGGAGATGTTTAGGGTTTAGGGGAGCTCACGTTGAGCAGCAGTTTGGGCTCTTCCACAGTCACAGACTGGAGTGGTGCAGACAGAATATCCCTGGAATTTCTCCTGGTGCTGTTATCCCTGTGGCTCCCAGCCTTCCCACTGCCATTTCTGGCCGGGGAAGTTAATCTTGCTCCTACTTAAAGGCTTTATTTTCTGGCAGGGGAGGCTCCAGCCTCCCATCTCCTGAGGACATCCAAGTGTCACCGGGCGGTGAACAGCTCCTGGGGTGGATCCCGGGATTATTCTGCAGGAAAGGTTAATGGCCATAATTCTGCACTTGGCCATTTCCATCTGAGAATATAAATGACGTTTACGGAGCAGGGAAAACACGATTCATTTCCCTGCTCAGAGGGAGAAGGCACGGAGCAGGCCAGGTGAGTGAGTTGCCACCGATCACGCAGGGAACCAGGCTCAAAATCCAGAATAAATATGTCTCCTGAATCCAATTTCCAGTTCCTGGGTAGGAGGTATTTTTCCCTGTCTCCTTCCTTTGTAGCAGGAGCTCTGTTGTGACAATTACTAATGGATTGCAATCGTCGTGGATCTTACAGCAGCACGCAGTGCAACCAGGAGGTGGAACAACAAGGCTCCAGTAAATAATCCATGTTGACATCCAGGAGAAGTTTATTTTATGTAAATAACACTTGATTTAGGTCTGAATCATTGCAGACACTCCTCCTGGTTCTGGGACCTTTCGCTTGGGAGGGGAGTTTTGGACAGGGAACAGAGAGAGGGAAGTGCCCACACAAAAACGCAGCTGGAATGTAACACAAACACCAATGTGGGATTTGAAATTTCCACTGTAGGAATGAATTTTCCTTCTATAAATTGTGCTCTACTCACAGGTGAAAAACATCTTCCCATAAAGCCAGGAAACAGTAAATAATCCTGTGGGGCAACTGAAGACAGACACAGGATGGTCCATTGTCTCATCCCAAAAAACACAGTTCCACCCTACATCGAGGTATTCCCTGGGGTGGGCTGGTCCCATGTCACAAACCAAGAGCCAAAATTCTCTGGCACAGAATCACAGAATCCCAGAATGGTTTTGGTGGGAAGGGACCTTAAAGATCATCTTGTTCCACCCTCTGCCATGGGCACAGACACCTCCCACTGTCCCAGGCTGCTCCCAGCCCCAGTGTCCAGCCTGGCCTTGGGCACTGCCAGGGATCCAGGGGCAGCCACAGCTGCTCTGGGCACCCTGTGCCAGGGCCTCCCCCCCCTCCCAGGGAACAATTCCTTCCCAATATCCCATCTTAATCCACCCTTCTTCAGCTTAAGGTCATTCCCTCTTGGCATCCAGATGGAAATGTGGGATGAAGGTTGTGGGAAGTTGGGATGTTGGAGTGAACACAGCAATGGAGGACTCGGGGCTGCAGGTGTTTGGGAATCCTGGGAGGATCTGGGGTTTATCTGAGGTAGTTGGATCTAATAGGAAATAGTCTATAAAAAGGCTTTTGCAAACACTGGTGGGAATTAGTCTTATGCAGAGAAAATATTGGAAATTATTTAAATTGCAGTGTAAGTATTTGCTTTTCCTGGAATGAAATCACACTGTCCTTGTCTCTCCAAAGCCTTGGTGCCTTCACTGGCAGCTTCCATTTGCCTGCAGTGCTAAACCCAGAGTCATCAGAGGGCCTGACTCTTGGCTTAACTTTAGTCACAGCCTTACTAACCCTGCTTAAAAATGGCCAGTGTAGTTCACTGAGTTGCTAAAGGATGTCCTGAATGCCCATTCTGCTGCTCAGTCCAAAGTAATGGTGCAGATCCATTGTTTTTAAGGAATATGCCCTGGGTTCTTTGGTTTTTCCTGAGACATCTGAGCTGTTTCAGGGAATGTCGTTTTTTTTTTTTTTCTATGGGGTTTGAATTTAAGCAGAACTGTTTTTATGGGAAGTGTGATGTTGCTTGCATCGATTTGGCAACTGGGGAGACGGTGTTAGTGGGTGACCTTGAAAAATGTGATAAGTGGCAAGGGTGCTGAAAGGTTGAGGCACAAATGGGGTGGCTAAAAGCATATTTATTTCTAGCCTGTGCTGATGGAGAGGGGTGAAATCCATGGATCTCTTCTCCACAAGAAGAAGCTCCTCAGTAGCCATGGAGTACTTTCCACCACGTTCCTCTCAGCTCTGCAGAGGAAATATTCACAGCTATAACAGGGTTATGTGAAACCTGCCAACAGAGGACCTGGAAGCTTCAAAGAAGAAAACAAAGAGGAAATTTTAAAAGTGAGACCCATAGCTGCTGCAATTTGTGTGGAAAACAATGTAGAAAAGGGTTAAAAAATAGAACAAAACTTGCATGAGTGAAATTGTAAACAGCAATTCTGCTCTGCAGAATGCAGATGCAGGTGAGAGTGGTGTGTAACAGCAGAGTGAGGAAATTACCAAACATTTCCCAATCCCATTCTGTCTGGGGTGGAGCAAACACAACCCCCAGGGTGCAGATGGTTCCTGTATCACTTAGGCATCCACAGAAATATTTCTGTTTGCCAGAATGAAGCAGAGACTTTGGCTGTTAATGATTTATTATTCTCAGCACGGTGATAATTTAGTGATTTCCCCAGAAAATCAGCCTGAACTCTTCAAGGAAAGCTGGAAGGACCAGTCCCTATCTCTGAAAAAAATCCAGTTTGCTTGGGCAGGACCACGGCTAATTAAGGATTTGCAGGAAAACAGAAAACGTGGATAAAAGGAGTTTATAAAATATTACTGATGTCCCAAGTTTGTATTGTATGAAACACAGTGGGGTGCCTCTGAGCAGGCAGGGAATGAATTTCTGGCTTTAGTGCAGCAGTGATGGGATGTCATCTCCTGGTGGATCCCAGCCAGCTGAGGGAAACAGGAAATCAGGGGGCTCAGAGATGGATGCTGAAGGAAAAAAATAGGCTGGACAAGTCTTCTTGGTGAAACATTTAAATAAAATAGTGCTTAGAGATACTGATGTGACTGCTGGAAAAGGAAGAATTGCTCCATCTCGTGCTGGCTACAAAATGTGCTGGAGGTTTTACCTGGGAGATGTTTAGGCAGAGTCAGAAAAATGGGAACAAAAAGTGGAATTCTGTGAGATTCCCCCAGTTCTAAGGAAAGCCTGAAACCTCCAACATTCCAAAGAATCAGAGACTTCTGCAGCCAGGACTTTGTTGCTCCAACTAATTAAAATAACAGAGATAAAGGAAAGCAGCTGCCATGTGTAAGATTCCTGCAGTAATACCAATGGCCTGGCAGCACGTGACAATATTCCTTATTTTCCAGGAGGATCTTTACTGTGTTTCCTCATGATTCCTGCAGATATTGGTTGTCTTTTCAAAGTATTTCCAAGGCAAATAGAAGCTGTGCTCTTATTATTTTTTCTCCAGGGTCTGGTTTTGTTTGAGCTCTTGCATTCCCATCCCTGGCAGTGTCCAAGGCTGGGTTGGACAGGGCCTGGAGCACCCTGGGATAGGGGAAGGTGTCCCTGCCCAGGGCAGGGGTGGCACTGGGTGATTCCAGCCCAAACCATCCCAGGATTCTGTGATCCCCTGGCACCTGGAGTAGCCCGATGCAAATCTTTGGATAAACTTTGAAATAAAACCAAGGGATATATTTAATTAATAAAGTGGTTGATGAAGCCTCCCCCCATCCCAAACCCATTCAGCTGATTGCTTTGTGATCATAAGATTTAAGGGAAAAAAACCCCAAATCCATAAACCTGAATTCTTTGTATTTGCCTTCTGGGCTGTGAGGCTGCTGTGCTGTTGGAGTTTTTCTCCATGGTCATGGAAATTGGAGAGCAGTTGTTGTTGCAGTGGCATTTGGGAGCCTCGAGGAATCAGCTGGTTCTGAGTTAAACTTCACAAAGAAACACGAGATTTTTTTTGGCACAGTACTAGACACAAGTATTGTCACATTATTTCATGTTTCCCTCAATGGGAAATTCCCAAATACATCCTGTTTTTAAGTTGTATGCTAGAGGAATAATAGGCTTCTGGAGACAGATTAATTTATAAAGTGAAGAACTGAAATTCCTCCTTCAAAGATGTGACACTCATTTGAAGTCCTCACATTGTTGCAGGCACAATTGCTCCTCTCTGCTTTGTTTATCTCTAGGACTTGCATTAATTAGCACTTAGAAATGCTTTTGAAGAGTTTCATTCATCGAGTTCCTACTAAAACCATCTTTTAAAGCTCCAGCTGACCTCCTGCAAGCAGCCCACGCTGGAAGTTCAAATTTCTTGAATACATTGCTTTAATATTTTTGTCACTGCCATCAGCTTCTTTTGAAATAATTCAAAAAAGGTAAAAAACAAAGCTTCAAAATTAAGCCACATAAAGTAGCATTTATTTAGCATATAATAGATAATAGAATGAAGGTAACATTTTCACTTTGGTATTTCTGCCTCTTGAAACCAAAACATCTGCAGCTATTTGAGGATTTGCTGCATTTTCCACTTGACAGGGAGGAGTCAGTCACATTTTGGATGCTGTCTTCTCCATGTCCTTTGTCCCTTTACTCTCTGAAGTGCAATTCAGTTTATTTTTTGTTGTTTGTAGGCTCAGACTGAGATGTGCCCACAGAATCCATAGGGTTGGAAAAGCCCTCCAAGGTCATGGAGTCCAACCATTCCCAAGCACTCACCACTGAACCTCGTCCCCAAGAACCACATCCATGCATTTGTTCACGTCTGAAGAGGACAAGGACCTGGATGTCAGAAATAATTCCAGTCCCTGGAGAGCAACAGAGGGTAGAGGCTCCCTGCCATCCCCAGGTGGGCACTGCCTGGCACTGCCAGGATTGATCTGTTTTCCTCTTCCTTCTCAGTTTGCCTTGTCTTAAGGGACAAAGAGAGTTAAAGCTGCTTCCCTCAAAGTGAGCATTCCAAGCTGGATGATGGGTGCTTTTAAACCAGAGGGAAGAGCGAACAAGAAGAGAAATAAAGAAAAGTGCTGACTTTATTCTCAACCTGGGGAGTCCTACGCAGTGAAGGGAAGCATCTCCCTGCCATGGCACTGAAGCAAATTTCGGGAGGAAAATGGTTGTTTCTCCTCTCAGGCCCAGCCATCTGTCACAGTTATTGAGACACTCCTGCTCCACTAAGTCTCGCAAAACTCGCGCTGAGGTTGGGGAAGCTGAGGTGTCTTAAAGCAAAACCCACTTTCTGCTGGCAGAAAGCAGGAGGGAGCCTGAAATCTGAGGCTTTTGAAATGGAGAAACGTTTTCTTGGCTTTTTGTGAATTGGTCAGCATGCACAAAGCTGAGAACAGAATCAAAAGAGAAAGGAAAAAGGGAAAGTGGAGGACTGTGGGCTCTAACATGGCCCAGCTCCTCTGAGGAGGGACCCCACTCCAGGGGTGAAGTGGAGATGCTGAGGGTTGGGTGTGAGATGCCCACCCCATCTCATGGATGCTTTGGAGAAGTGGTGATTTGCATTTTATGCTGTGGGAAATTGTTGATCACTAAAAGGCAGATCAGCCTTTTGTGGGGCTGCTGTGATTTACGAGGGAGGGTGTGATATGTGACTGTCCTAGTCCAGAGCTGACTGGAAGTCGTTCTCTTCTGGAGTCAACCCAGAAATTAATTTGCTTGTCTGAAAGCCAAACCTACCTTGTCTGCTCTCACGTGCTTTATTTACTGCTCCATGTTTTTGGAGCTCTTTGTCAATAGATTTACAAATACTGTCCGTTAGTGAGGAATTCTGAGGAAGAATTTTTTATACAGGATGTTTCCAGTGATCCTTCTACCTTCTACTTAATGTGCAATGTTTATTTATTGCCGTGTTGTATGATTGCAATAAACAATTGTAGCTGTCAGTTCCTTCTGATTAAATACCGTATTTGTTAAATAAATAAAATGATAGTAATGAACTGGGCCATTCTTTGCATGTAATGTATGGCTTTCATATTTCTGACACTTGGGAAGATATATGAAATGCTGATGTGCAGGAGAAGGCTTGTAAATCAACGGGAGCTGGAAAAGATTTGGATCTGCTTCCTTGCAGAGGGTCATCTTTGCCATTAGAAACTCTGAGGGCACTTTTGACTTCTCTCTGGGCCAAGAGGAGCTGCTCTGAGGAGGGCCCAGAGGATGCTCGTTAAGAGCTGGCAAAGGAAGGATTTTAAGGCACACGGGGTCTCTCAGGATATGCAGAAAGATTTGTGAGCTCAATGAACGGGTCAAGGTGCTGGGGCAGGATCACAGGTGGAGTTTCCATCCCTGTTCCCCACCAGCAGCACCCCCAGGGGTTGGTTATTGGTCCCAGCAGAGCCACAACTGAGGAGCAGGGATTTTTCCCACTCAGATCCGGCTGTAGGTAACACCAAGGTGCAACTGGCAGAACTCGTCATGTGCACTTTTTAATTAAACAATTGGTTTTATTTTCCTGCAAATTGAGCTGTGTTATTTGGTGGTGAAAGCTCCAAATAACACACTTTCTCTGCTGGTGGAGGTAAGGTGTTAAGTTTGGCTGCTGGAGGTGTTTCCAAGAGCTTCCTCGCAGCAGAGCTCAGCAATTCCCACCGATTCAGTAATTCATGGGCGAGGTGCTCTCACACCTCCTCTTCATTTTATTCTCAGTATTCCGCAGAGCAACCTTATCTCCACCTATCAATTATGGCGGTATTAATTTATATCTCTCTGTATATCTCTCTTACTTCGCTGTTTGTCGCGTGCTTGCTTAAAATATGTCAACGTCCCTGAGTCGGGCTCTGCAAAATGAGGCCAGGACTGAGCAGTGCAGGGTTATTTATGTGCAAACGCCACAGCAGAGGTTTGGTGGTGGGTTTGTTGTGGGTTTTTTTATTTTTCTGAGAGGGCTTAAATAATGAACAAAAATAAGATTTAAAAAAGTTGTCAGAAGAGTACCCAGAGATACTGTGCAAACAGGAAGCGTTTTGATTATGTTCGCTGGTGCAAAATTAGTAAAGAGTTTGAAATCGTCTTGTGCTTACAGATTCCATTGTTTTCAAAGAATAATTCCATCTATTTTAACATTTTCAAGTATAATTCCATTGGTAATAGCTCTTCCTTTGATTGTGAGCTGCGCTAATTGAAAGGTGTGGTGCAGTGTCTGTTTTGGCAGTTATGCTTATATCTTTTGTTTAAAAACTCAAAGTGTTGGCTTTCCTGTCCAGCCTTCCTTAGTATATTCTGTTTTGGTGATGTGATGACAGACTTACAGTGTGTTTCCTTGTGTGTATGGTAACAGATGTTTATGTGAATAACAGACTTTTTTATGAAGGCACACACTTTATAGCCAAATACTAATTAAAAATAATTGCATGTAAGCATTTTTGTTTATTCCCTGTTGTGCATCTTTAATCATTTGAAATCACCTGCAGTTGAAAACTGAGGCAAAGATTTGATACTGCAATTATAAGAGGCCATCTGACTCCGTATTAAAAAGGAACAGCCACATATTTGAAGAGGAAATTATTACAAAAAGTGTGTGAATTCCTGCCCTCTTGGAATTTGCTTTTATACAGGATGAAAATACCAGCGCACGGTTTTGTTACACTAATAGAAGTTTAAGGTATCTTATCTCTCGAAACAATCAGTTCTTGACTGACATCCTGTTCAGGACATATTCTGTGCGCTAATAAGCTCATTACAAATATATTTTAATTAGACGTGTAACAGATGGTTCACAGTAAATACGGGCAGTGGTACTTTTTAAAGAATAGAGAAAAAACACGGGTTCTTTTTAAGGACTCAGCATCTCGGGTTGGATTTTATCAATAGCTGACTGAGTTAAGCAAAGGGAAAATTACTGTCAGAAGCACTTGAAGTCATGAAAGAAGTAAAAACTGAACAAACCCAAAGAAAACCCACCAAAGGCAGCGTTAGCAGAAGTGTGTGTGTTCAATAAAGACCAATCAATACTGAAATGAAAGGGACATTTTCTCAGGCTTCCAAAACACTTTAATCTTTCCACATAAGCGAGGCAGAGTTTTGTTCCAGATCCCGCCTGTCGCTGACGAGAGGCCACAACAATTCTCTCCCTGTGCTTTCCGGATCTCTCCGTCAGAGCCGTGAAATAAATTAAAAATAAAACTCAGGGCCTTGCTTGGCTCAGTTTCCTTCCCAGAGCAGAATCGTTGGGAGGGTGAGGAAGGATCCCTCTCCCTGGAGGAGGGAGTGTGCCACGGCCAGCCCAAAGCAGATGTCCATGGTTGTGTTTCCCAGGGCATTTTCCTGGCGGGGATGGGATTAGGAATCGCTGCCTCACCTGCTGCAAGCCTTAGCTCCCATCTGATGTTCCCAAGTAATACAGCAGGTGTTCATAACATGTAAATCCCTAATTTTATTGATTTATGGAAGTTGTGGATGTGCATCATAGGGACATTTGGGTGATGGTTCTGGTTCTGCACATTTTATTTCTTGTTGTCCTGGAGGAGTGAGTGGGAATGGTTGATGGAGCCCATGGTTTGAAGGTTCCCAGCAAAAGGAATTGCTCTGCACAGGTTCATGGGAGGGAGAAATGGAGTAATTTAGATAAATTTCACTGTCATCCCTGCTGGAATTATCCAGTCACAGAATCATGGAATGGTTTGGGTTGGAGGGACCTTAAATCCCATCCAGTGCCACCCCTGCCATGGCAGGGACACCTCCCACTGTCCCAGGCTGCTCCAAGCCCCTTCCAATGGGGTCTTTGACTGCCTTTTACCTGGAGAAGACCTTTGTGGAGCAGGTTTGGGGTGGTTTGGAACAGGAAACAACTTCAAGTATTGTGCAGCCTGGAGTTAGTTCTTCCTGTTGATTTAAAGATGAGAATCAAAGAGTGACATCTCATAAGAATATTTTCTCCTCTGCTTTTGTAATGCTGAATCTCTTCTTGGGTGGAATCCCTGCCTGTGAGGAAAAAGTCCAGTGACAGTGTCCCATGCTTAGGCTGGTCTGGGAAACAGCTTTCAGATATATATATAAAAAAAAA
>VWZT01008678.1:488217-504176 GCA_013397055.1 Pachycephala philippinensis | reverse complement strand
AATATAAATATAGATATAAATATAAATATAAGAGGTGCAACAGATTATTGTGTCCACAATGTGTAAGGATGTGCAGGAGCCCATCTGGAGGTCCCCTGACTCCTCCAGCCTGTGCCACCACCAGGCTGTGGCTCCTCAGCAGGAGTGTGCCTGTCATTCCATCAGCCCCCACTCGCTGGACTATCAGATGTTATTGTTCTTTTTTACCTTCTGGAACCTCATATCTTAGGGTAAACATGGCTCAAAGGAGGATCCGGCAGAAAAAATTATATGATATTTGACCTTTTTGTAGCATAACATTTCTGCAAAATATTATCTCACATGAGATTTCGTGTAGTGATGTTGGGATTAATTATGTGATAGATGTAGCACGATGTAAGTGCTTTTCACGGCGTGCTGGTGCAGGTAGGATAAAGCTGTCTGCAGTTCAGGCTGCAGAGTCACTGTGAGAATATTTGGGGCTTTGGAGAAAGATTTCTGGTTTAAAAGAGCCTTACCAGGCAGTAAATACACCCTCAGCCAATGGGATGCCCTCGTAATCCAGCTTTTTTCTGGATCTGCAGCTGCAGCACTGTTAAAAGCACTAATAGTAAATAATCGGCTAATTCTGGTTCTAACCTTAATTATCAGCTGTGCTGCACCATGTCCACTTCCAAACCCATTCCCTGCTTTCACCGTTTAAGCAGGAGCACATCAGGCTCACGGTGAGAAGCATTAGGGGTGTCACTTAAGGTAAACGAGCAATTGTAAATTAAAGTCAACAGAGTAAGGATGGGTTTTTAACCACCTGAGCAGCTGCTGGAAAATAGAGCTTCTGGGAGGGCTGGTTCTGTCTGGTGGCTGACAGTTGCCTGGTACCAGGATGGTATGAAGGTAAAAATTTATATGAGCATAAATGGGGATCTATTTTTAGAGTGAAACTAGATCTCATCACAGTATATATAAAAAAAGGAGGTTTGTCAGTGGAAAACACTATCAGGGGGGTGTTTGGATGAACTGGTTTGTTGGGATAAGAACTGGGAAGCAGCTTCTTCTCACGTTAGTGGAGCTGAGTGACTGATTCTAACCTACATTCCTCTGTTAACATTAGGGGTTTCCAGCTCTGCCTGACAGCCTGGGCTTTTCTGGTGGCTTTACTTTGGGATAATTTTTGGAGGCAGAAGCTGTGGCTGCCCCTGGATCCCTGGAAGTGTCCCAGGCCAGGTTGGACAGGGCTGGGAGCAGCCTGGGACAGTGGGAGGTGTCCCTGCCATGGCAGGGGTGGCACTGGATGGGCTTTGGTGTCCTTCCCAACCCAAACCATTCTATGATTCTTTTATTCTGTTGCTCAATCTTTTCTTTGCGCTTTTATTGCTCTCTTGTTGCCTTTTATGTTGGATACAGATCCTTTCCCCCAGTGCCATGTGCACAGGGACAGATCCTGGAGAAACGTCCAGCGTATTTCTTCTCCTGTTTATCACAGTTTCAGAAAGAACAGAATACTCTGGTATTAAAAGATGACCTGAGAAGGGAGCAAAATGAGAATTAGAGGTGCCAGCAATGTGCCTTCAGCCCTGGGAAAGAAATGCTGTATCGTGATTATTTCCCCTCTGGTTTACATCCCATTGGAAAACAAAGGTGCTCAACCCCAGTGACAACTAGAAATAAAAATCCAGTTTAAATTTGATAAAAGATAGAATCTGTGGGGGAGAAGAGAGGCAATCAGAACCCAGGGAGGGACCATGCTCAGGGAAGGATTAGGAGGCCCCAATCCTTTTGCAAAGGTGATTCTGGAACAGGGGAGAGAGAAATGGGAGGGGAATCACCCTGCACTGGGCTGGGCACAAGCTGGGGGTGATGCAGGTACCTGAACACATCAGCAACTCCTTCCCAGAGCCCTCTCCAACACCAGGATTTGCTGTTTCTGTGCAGGTGGGACACGTGACATAAATTATATCTGAAATTACATCACGTTCCTCAGCTTTCCCCTGGATTTGGCTGCTAAAGGTGGTGGAGGCACAATTTGCAGGCAGATGTTCTTGGCAGCACTTGCATCTCTCAACAAGACAGTATTGACAACATTCCCAAAGACCTTTGGAAAAAAAATGTCCAAACTATGTGGTCTAATATCTGTTCCTTGCCCGGATCACATCTTATAAATTCTGCATCCTTCTGCAGTTACATCACAGATTACATTATTTATTTTGCAATGCAGCAAACACAGCCACGGAGAAATGTTTGACAAATGGCTTTTTGCAAATAGCCCCAGAAAAAAAAAGAGTTTGTTATTGAAGTGCTTCATGAGTGATATAATGGAAAAGTCAGAGACAGAAATATTCATAATATTTTCTAATTTATTTACCTGTGTTTGAACAAGCCTTCGGACTTTTTAACCATCCAAACCAAGTTTTTCTGCTTTATTATTGTGCCTTGAGGGAATAAATGTCCAGTCACACACTCAGATTGGACAGAGGTTGGGACAAAGTTCGCTTCATATAATATTTTAAGCAAAGAAATTGTGGCACCAAAAAGTACAGAAGTGGCATCAGATATTCCTGACACATTTCTATGGCAAAAATTATCATGCTTTATTATACTTTCTTATTTTAGGAAGAACTTTGCTATGGTGTAAAACACTGGAAAACGAGAAAGGAATTATTTTTTTCCCCAATTTTAGCTTCCCTTTCTGCTTTGAAGTTTGAAACCCCCTCCAGATTTCATTATAATTTAGGTGTGTTTCATTTGTAAATTGAAGTGGCGTGGGGTTTTGCAGTATTTTAAATGATATTATGACATCTTTCACATTTTACTGCCTTTGTCCTTTGCTCGTTTTTATTTCACACATTTGTTATTTCCAGAATCCAACAAAACCTGTTTTAAGTGTGAATTGTTTCTTGGATTATTAGGATTATTTTTTTTTTAATGAAGCAGAATTTCCTAAATTTCATTCATATTTCAATTTCCAGTCTTTCAGAGGGGCCTGGCTTGTTTTATGCACCAGCTGATGATCCCTGCTCCAGGTTTATTCCCATTTTTCCTGCGGTTCTGTCGCTGTTCCAGCTGTGCAGGGCATCACACACTCCTTTAATTTTTTTGCTTCATCTGCTTCAGTCTGGGCTTGATGCAATCCCAGTCATTTAATATCATTTGATCTTCATCAGGGGCTCCCAGTGTGATCCCTGCAGGAATTACAGCCTGGAAGTGCCCTGGAAATGCCCTGGTCATCCCCTCTCCCCCACTGACCCGTCCCCTCTTCTGCACCCAGAATTTGCTGAGCATCCCTTCTTTTTCCATCAACTTTGAACTCGTCTGCCAAAATTTACTGAAGAGCTTCTGTGGCGAAATCTGGGGAATATATTTTTATTCTGATAGAAATAAAATTGTGACTGGAACTGCATTTCTAGGGAATAAACGCTGGATGCAGGATTGATGATTAAATCATCTGATTTTACTGCAGTACATTAAAAAGTGCTAGAAACAAATTTAATTGTTTTTACAGTAAACATTTAATCTCTATTGGTGAAATGATTATTTATATGGGAGGGATGGAGCAGGGAATGTTTGGCAGTCACAGAAGGAAGAGAATCTCACGTCATCCATCCGCTCGCTCTGCTGGGGCTGTCTGGAGAGGTCCTTCCACTCTTCCCACTGGGACACTGACACTCAGCTCTATCTTTTATTTCTGTTTCATTTTTCTGCAGTTATAATTTCCCTAAACCGATGTCAGAAAAGAACTGCAGCTTTAATTATTCCCTTCTTTTGATTAACTATCTTAAAATAAACATTATGCTACTCTTTCCATCCCTTCCCTTTTTTCATTACTTACCCAACTCGTGCTGTTCATTAATCTTGGGGGTTTTCCATGACACCCTAATGGTTCCTGCTGCCCAGCAATCATTATCCCAGTGCAACTTGTCACCAGCTCTTCCATCCATCAGCCCCTCTCATCTGTCAGGGCCACGGCTCTGCCCCGGCACTGGCCAGGCCCCTCTGCCCGCCCTGGCCACTGGAAATCCCCCAAATCCTCCATTTCTCATCCTTGGGTGCTAACCTGGTGTTAACCCCGCCAGATCCATAAAATTAAGGTTTCAGAGGACATAACATCAGTGACAGCCCGGGTGAGGAGCGGGTACTGAGATGTCTTTGCTGGTGTTTCCCTTCTGCCCCGTGTTCTGGGTAAGGCTTGCTGGGTTTTGCTGTAAACTTCCAGCTGTGCACCTCAGACACTCAAAAAGTGGGAAGCTGATCTCTAAATTCCATGAGAACAGCATAAATATATACCCATATCCATAAATACAGTGGGTTTTTTACCAATGCTTTCAGACTCACCAGTTGCTGTTTCCGAAGTTTTCTCCTAGATCACAAAGTCCAGAACCCTTTTCCCGAAGGGAAAGCCAAACCCCTGAATGAACACCATTCCCAAAAGCTCAGACCCCCAAATAAAAGTGTAAAATATTGTGAAAGCTGGTTATAAACCCCTGAGCAGCCTTGGGAAGAAGGATGGAGCTGCACTTGGGTTTCCAAGATCTCCCTGTGCAGGTTCTGCCCTCCCAGAGCCGAGGGGATGCAGGACCCAGGTGTTTCTTCAGCCTGTGGATCTCACTGAGTGCTCTGTGATTAACTCAGGAACTCTCCCAGCTTTGCAGACAGCAAAGAAACCCCTTTGAATTGTAGAGGGTTTTAAGATGACTGAAGGGAAACTTTTTCCTTGTGCACAAAGTGTCAACAAAGCCACAGGGTGCTTTGGATGGAGGATGTTCCACCCATTCCTTGACCACCCGTTAAATTCCACCACAAATCCCATTTTCGTCTCATCTCGTGCTTCTTCCCCCTCCCGTGGAATGCCCTGTTAACAATTTGTGGAAGTCTCTTGCCCGGAATATCCCTGCTCCACCAGACTGTTGACTCCAATTTCATAAATGTGTAAGAAGTGAGCAAATTAAGTAGTATGAACTCTGACAGTCCTCTGACACTGCCGGTGTAGTGTACTGGCCCACACATGCTGTACAGCATAATGATTACATTACAATCTTGTGATATTATTCAAAATGACTCCAGATAAATGAATGATAAACTAGGGGTTATGCTTCCTTTATTACGGGGCTGATAAGGTAGCTAATCAGTGTCCAAGTATATGTCATTACATAAATTATGAACCAGGGTTTGATGTGTATTCCCCAAGAGCTGGTGCCCGAGTGTCATCTGGTGTGAGGCTGCAGCCTGAAAAATGAATTCTGAAAACAACACTCGGTTTTGTTCCAACTGGATTAATAAATTACTAATAAATAACCTGAAAAGGTTGCAGGAGAGTCCTTTAATCTATTAGCAGAATTTCATACCAACGAATCCTGCGTTTTCTTTCATATCAAAGATTAACTTCCCATGCAAGGAGTTGAACCCTCACGCCCCCTCTGAAGGAATGATCTTTTGACAGCTCTGAAAAGAATTAATAAGGCTTCCAGATTGCTCTTCTCCTGCCTGGGATGAACTCAGGGCAGCTGGGAGAGCCTCATGGACGGGACTGAACCCCTCTGTAAGCCCCTGAGTGATTTTGGCAGCAGGTAAATGCAGGTGCTGCCCATCCCTCTCTTCTTCTCAGGGTGGATGGACCTCGACAGAAAGATGAATCCAGGAGAATCACTGAGGTTGGAAAAGTCCTGTAAGGTCACCCAGGCCAACCATAAACCATGATCTTCTCCCCTGATGCATCCTCTCGTTCACCCCTAAATATCACTTGTGTGAAATGACCCAGCAGGAACTTTGCTGACTGAAATGTTTTACCAAAATCTCTGCTCAGACCTGATCCTTTCAGCGAAGAGCTCGTGAGCTGCCCCTCTGGTGCTCCACGTATTATTTATGGGGAGTAAGAGGTCTTAAACTGGCCTGCTCTCTGGGCAGTCAAACTAAGCATTAAAAATAGATATTATTTGAAAAGCTGTATTATACACTCAGTTTAGATGTCTTGATTCTATACTTTTCTGAAAAATACCCCAAAATCCTATGAATCAGGAGCAATGGAGGCTTTTCCAAGAAATTTTAACATAGGAAGAGATGGGGTTTTTTTCCCCTCACAGTGACAACTGTTTATGCAAAGGGGAGAAAATGCTTCTTCTGTAGAACAGATATTTTCTGTTGAAGGCACTTTTTGAATGTGTTTGACTGTCTCTGTGAGCCCACAGACTCCAGGAATGCTGAGAGCTGAGGGGACAACATCTAGCTGCAGTTACAGGGACACAAATCCACTACACTGAGGTCTGTCTGTCTGACAAGGCTTCAGGCTTGAGTTCATCCTGACTGCAACTGAGCTGAGCACATTGGAGTGAAGATTGACTTACAGAGCACTCGGATTTGCAGAAACTCCCAGCAATGTTTACACAGTTCTCTGGGTGTTTCAGCTCTAATCCTACTGCTATCAGAATTCACTTTAAACCTTATTTTTCATTTAGTTGCTGAAATATATTTGGAGAGTCGCTTGTGACTTGAATGAGCATAAGAGAAAGAAATGGGGCTTTTCCTTTTAGTGGTGCCAAGGTGGAGCTGCTCCTGCAGTGCCCATGGGAATGGGTGAGATGTGGGCTGATGATGTGGGAATAACCTAATTAGATATTTTGGGTGGGTATTTGCTTGTCCTGGGCTGTGTTAGCAGTGGAGGTTGGTCCTCCCATCAGTGAGCATCTTGTGTCAGGATAAGGGGGAATGGACTCAAAGTGACAGAGAGTAGGTTTAGGTTGGAGATTAGGGAAAAATTCCTTAGTTTTTAAATTAGGAATTAAATTGGAATTTTTTTAAATTAAGAATTTAAAACTTTTTAAAAAGGGTGGGGAGGCCCTGGCACAGGGTGCCCAGAGAAGCTGTGGCTGCCCCTGGATCCCTGGAAATGTCCAAGGCCAGGCTGGATGGAGCTTCAAGCAAAATCTGGTTGTATTTAATATATTCAAATTATTTTCATTGGTTATGGTATGCAAATGTAAGCACCAGGAATCTCCTAAAAACTCCTTCAATATTCCTGTCTCAGGCTTTAGGAACACAGCACCAGCTCTTGCCAGGAGTTGTTTTTTGGGGCTCAGTTGCTGTAATTTGCATCAGAGGCACCGGATCCCGCAGGATGATGCCAGAGGTGGCACCAGCCCTCGAGCCCCTGTTGTCTGATTGAAAACAAGACAAAGGCAGTGAAATGGAAGAAGACGAAGAGGGCACGAGTGGCAGCAATCAGATAATGCCATGTGCTGACTGAGATCTGAGCCGGGTGCCTCTGAATCATCTGAAAGGACTATTAAAATTTAATTCATTAAACGCTGTACACTCTGATTGCTCCTCAAGCATCAACAATTTGTCCACTTTTTTGCAGCTGTCAGAACCATCTCGGAGACTGATGAGATTTGGATGTTTTGAATAAACATCTAAATTGTGCATGTTTACCAAAATCAAATCCCAAAGTACGCAGCGCTCTCTGATCATTAGTGAGAACTCATCAGCCGTAAGCGAGAGATCAGTTCCTTCACTTTAGCTCTTCAAAAAGCCTCTCTTCAGGAAAAAAGAGCAACACAAAGTGAAAATCGGCCTTTACCAATACATAAGTAGGTTTTGAACGCACCACCAGCCCAACGGAGAGAACAGCAATGAATGAGGCTCACTGAGAGTCCCCATGTCCTCATCCTCTCTCAGCCATGAGTCTCTGGAACTTAGTATTCATGAGGTGAAAAAAATGTTTCAGGAAAACCTCAGAATAGGGAAAAATCTGGCTTAAATGTATTAGCTGTGCAGAGCTCAGTGGCACGTTACATATTTCAACAAGATTTTAAATATTGAGGTAGAATTTTCCCGTTTTCACTACACTGAGGCTTGCTACCTGTTCCTGAACACAGCTTTGGCTGTGGCAGCCCATGGAGCACAGGGGGCTGGGAGGTGATGTTTGCACAGTCCGTGATCTCCAACACTTCCATGGGCACCAGGATGAGCTCCTGGCAAAGGGAGGGGCTGCAGCTTGCACCCACCCAGGGGTGCTCCCTGCAGGGGGCTGGGCTGGATGAGCTTTAAAGGTGTCTTCCAACATAAACCATGGCAGGATTCAAGAATTCCATGATCTCTGCACTTGGGGTGGGTGGGTGGACATGGAAACCACACGTGAAAACTTTTGCTTAAGGGTTGTTATAGGGAAGTTCATGGAATCCTGGAATGATTTGGGCTCAAAGGGACCCCAAATCCCACCCAGTGCCACCCCTGCCATTGCAGGGACACCTCCCACTGTCCCAGGCTGCTCCCAGCCCCAGTGTCCAGCCTGGCCTTGGGCACTGCCAGGGATCCAGGGGCAGCCACAGCTGCTCTGGGCACCCTGTGCCAGGGCCTCCCCACCCTCCCAGGGAACAATTCCTTCCCAAAATCCCATCCATCCCTGCCCTCTGGCAGTGGGAAGCCATTCCCTGTGTCCTGTGAATACCTGTCCATCTAAAAAGTCACTCCACTCCTTTTTTAAATCCCCCTTCAAGTACTGGAAGGCCACAATGTCCAGAGCCTTGTTTTCTCCAAATTAGCTGCAAGATTCCTGGTTTTAGGGCCAAAGCATCATTTGCTCTGCAAACCCAGGGTCTGTGGTCCTTGCACGAGGCTCTGGGTGAGATGGGATGTCCTGGGCTGAGGGTGGGATGCTGACCTTAGACACGTCGGCAGCAGTGTGGGGATGTCCCACCAGCCAAGGACATCCCAGGCCTCTGGAATTGGGTTCCCACATCCTGAAAAAATCACGAGAAGTCCTCTGAATCTTTAATCCAGCCACAGACTGAGAACTGCAAACAGGATTTTTATCGAAGAACTTCTAAAAAATGAAATGCAAAAGCAGAACAATCCCTTTATCATCCAAAATGATGATAAATGGCAGTTTGAAAGTAGAACAATTTGTTCTCGTGTAGAAGCACAGGACTTGAACTGGGTATATTTTTTTTCCACTCTTAGACTATTCTCATCAGTTGCTTCATGCTTGTATTAATAACAATTAATTATAATTTTATCCTGATATAACTATGTTGACTGAAATAGAGTCACACAGGGGATTAATTTGGTCCAGGATACTTTTCCATCACTGCATTTCTCGCCCGTGTTTTTTCAGAGTGTTATTATAATAAATTAATTTGAAAATTGTTAATTGTTCGATTGTTAATTGAAAAGTTAATCTTATTCTCCAGATTCTCCAAACAGAAAACCTCTGATTCTTCTCAGCAAATATTTACAGCCCGGGACTCGGGCAGTGAGTGAGGATGCAGCCTCCACGATGGGAGGACAATGGCAATTTTTAAACCCAAACACGATATTTACAAAGTCTGTTGCACACAATGGACAATATTGTAAAAGAAAAATATAATACATGTGCACAATAAGGTGAGAGCAAATACGTTTTCATTTTTTATTTTGTTGACTGGTATACAAGGTTCTAAAAAGGGATTTTTTTTTTTTTTCCCTTTGTGAAGAACGCACAACAGATTTACAATACTATATTCCTCTGTATACATTTGCTAACAAAAAATACCACTACTGTATCCACACCAGTGACAAATCTGCCAGGAAGTGACTAGTTGATATGCCTTTTTATTACTGCAGCTGCCTTGTTTTTTCTAGTCAAAATAAAAGAAAATCACAGGATCCTTAAAATAATAGCTGACAGCAGGTAGTTACTGAGAAATGCATGTCCCTGGCTCTTAACTTTGTAGCATCCATCCAGATGGCAGATTAGAGGCTGGGATCTGCAGGTTGGTGACAAATACACGGGTAATAGCATTCAGCTTGCCTAACTGTAAAAGTGAATTCACTATTCCTCTTTGATTGTAGACCTGACATGTCAGATGAGAGGAGGCTCTGGAAGAAGCTGCCAAAGCAATAGCACAAATAAATGCCAGACACAGGCGCCGCTTGATGTGGGATTACAAACACTGTACCCATCATCAATTCAAATTTAGCTGAGATGTAAAGCCAGCGGTGGGGGAACGTCGCGCGAGCAGCGGGAGCACCCAGGGCTGCCGGGGACCTGGGCATGGATACGGGAGGCAGGAGGCCCCCAAAGGCCTCTCCCCGTGGAGTTTGGGTCTGCCAGGAGAAAGGAAAGCTCCTGGATTTGCCCTCCTGACAGCTGGCACGTGGGGTGCTGAGGAGCCACCGCCTGATGTGCCCCTCTGCCCTTCCCTGGGCTGTGTCATCAATCACTTGACTTTGGAACGGCCCTGAGCCATCTCCCTCTCACTCTTCTTATGTTTTTTTATTTCCTCACACTCTTCTTATTTTTTTTTAATTTAATTTTCCCCTTTTCTTTCTTTTTCCTTGCAAAACCAAACTCAGGAATGAAGCAGTGCCAGCTCACTCCTCATCTCCTAATGCTGACTTTGCACGGGGAGAGTCTTCCAGACCCCAATTACTCCAGCCAATAATGAGCTGTGGATGCCAGCTGAGGGTCTCTGGGCTGGGCCTCACCCTCTGCACCAGTCACAGGGCACAAATCCCGTGTTGGGGAGCTTTTCGTTGTTATTGCATGGAAAAAAATCCTGCTAGGAACAGAAATGATGGTTTCTAGGGCTTCCAGTGATCCCAGTATCACTCAGAACACTCATACTTTCAACGCTGGAGTTGTGAAGAAGATGCTGAAAAAGGCAGACCAAGCTCCAATACTGTGGGAGGAACTTTATCCCAATATTCCTATTCCACCTCTTCTGCACTGTCATGTTATCAAAATAAAAATATAATGTCTCTTCATAATCTTTACATGTCTTGTTTATTCAATGAAGATGAAGAGTGGCATTTTTGGTGGTGGTTGGAAAGATGCAGGTGGGGAAAGTCTTTATTATAATTAAACACGACTCAGGGCTTCACATTCAGAGTTGCCTTCAAACTCCAGGCTGCTCTTCCTTCGCCAGGAATAAAGCACTATCCATTGAAGCCAGCATTTTAAAAAGTAAAGGTTATGTAAATCTCAGGAAATCCCACTTTATATATGGATTTGTTCAACAGGTGTATGTAAGATAACATGAAAAAACACTGCAGATTAAAAAAAAACCTGTTTAAATAGAATAAATAAGTATAAATGCATATTCTAAAATGTCTATTTGTGATTGTGTCTTTTGCCTTGACTTGTGACATCCTCTCTTCCTATAGAATCATGGAATATTCTGAGTTGGAAAGGACCCACCAGGATTATTGAGTCCAAGCCCTGGCCTTGCACAGGCACCCCAAAACTCCACCCTGGGCATCCCTGGCAGTGGTGCCCAAACCCTCCTGGAGCTCTGGCAGCCTCGGGGCCGTGCCCATTCCCTGGGGAGCCTGGGCAGTGCCCAGCACCCTCTGGGGGAAGAACCTTTCCCTGAGATCCACCTAAACCTCCCCGACACAACTTCAGACCATTCTTGACAGCTTCTTTGCACCACTGCTTTTGCTCTTCTGTCCCTATTTTATTGCTTACATGACAAATTGCATTGAAAAGCCAAACGCAAGAAAGACGACGAAAGCTCAATGTCAAAGTGCTGTTTGTAAAAAGTAAAATTTTGCAAAAATCAGGTCCCTCCTTCCTGGTCATGGAGGAATTAGCTGGGACTACTGCATGGCTATCACTTATATCCTGAAAAAAAGTAATTCTCTTGCTGTCTCCTCTCTCCAGCAGGACTTCAGTCCCCCCCACCAGCCCATCTTCCCAGGGCGCAGGAGTCCCAGCACTGAAGGTGAAGCCATGCTTTACATCTCACAGGTTTAAGGTTGAATTCTGGCTTAATTCAGGGGATTTAAAGCTGTGTAAGCAGAAGTAGAATTTGGCCTAACTCTGTAATTTTTGCTCAAAATTAAAGCTCAACAGATGAGAATGAGCTTTTTTGTTTTTGTCGTTGTATTAAACTGTTACCTTCCCCATCTGAAAAAGCTTTTGCAGATCAGGCAGACCTGCAGTTCCTCCGAATTGCTCTGTGTTGCTGCAGTGAAAACTGAGGATTATTCTATTTAGATCAACAAGCTGAAAAGTAATACAAAGAAGTCAAAATCCAAAATCTTTTTAAGAGAATACATAATAATGACTGTATCTACCAGGCTTTGTATTGATCAAGTTCTAATGTTTCACTTAATTTGCCCTGATATGTAAAGCACAGCCCTTCCCCACCTTCCCTTAGTACCCACACAAAGTTTCTTTGCTGAAGATCTGCTTTTCCCAGAGCTGATTTATTGCCCACAACTCTACAATCCTGCATCATTTTTATCCTAACTGATAGTGATGCTCAAATAATTCTGTTTACCAGCTAGTCATCTAATCATCGCTTTACATAATCATATTTATATTAAGGAGATAGGAACAATTAACTTTGTTTTAAGTGTAGTTATTTGAAATACAGTAGTGGTAATATCTGCCAGAAGCAAATAAACATATTAGCAGGAAATGCTTAAATGATCTGGATAACCCTATGAGCCAGCATAGCAGGTGGTAATATCCTGTTTTTAAATTACATTTCAGCAAGTGAACATAATAAATCCTCTTGTGTTATATATTTCGCTGGTAGCAACTTATACTCACATTATTCTATTTGACCTCATTACTGCTAATCATTATCACATTTTTAATAGCTGCCACAGTGAGTGAAACAGTTAATACAGTATTTCTCGCCGAAAGAGAGCCTGTCAGGTTATTGATGACAAATTAAAATTAATAAAGAAGATCTGTGTTGAATTTGAGGGAATGGAATAACTGCGAGCATCCAGATGATTGGAAAGGCCTCTGGGGTACTCTGTGAAGAGTAATGTTTTTGGTGTACGTGTATTGTCTTGAAAGGAACGCTAAAACTGCCAAATCTCTGCTTTTGCCTGGAAGACTTCCTGAAATAGGAGCTGTATTCTTTTGGCCCTCATCACATGTAATTTATCCCTGGGAGAGTTATTTCCTGCTCTGTACACCTCCGCTCGCTGCTGCAATAACAGCCCGTTGTTGGGGCTCCGCGCTTTTATTTACCTCGCTGAGCATCTTTACAAGAACCATCACCGCCAGGGCTGCATGAGGCAGTAAACAAGTAGAACTCCAATTCTGAATTCCTGCCCTGCTCCTGGCTGGAAATTTAGCCTATTGCTGTTTAGTTAAAACTTTCTGGGGCTCTCCAATCCTCCTCGCAGCGGCGGCAAAGCATCGCTGCCCCGCGTCTGGGCCGCGGCACTGACGGCGGGTACCGGGCGCTCGCTAACTGGTTTTATAAAAAATTAATGCATTTGCATATCCTCTGAACGCTCCTGTTTGTGTTTATTAGAGGTGAGGGCTCTGTGGGGAGAGGGCGGCGTGGCGGGAGCCGTTCCCTGTAGAGGAGGGGCTGTTCAAGGCCATCCCGAGGTCCTGAATTAATTGCGTGTCGCGGTATTAGCTCAGTCCTTAGCAGACAGGAGCCCACACCGCAGAATCACCACACATAATTTTGACTGTGCCCAGGAGGCAGACCAGGGAGACTGAATTATCTCTCACCAAAAGAGAAAGTAGTCCTTTGAGGTCAACGGTGGAGGTCGTCGGTGGGTCAGCGCACAGAAACGCCAACGCGAGATCTGCCCTAAAAAGGGAAAAAATAATGGGCCAATTACCGCGTGTAAGCAACTCATGCAGAATTCCTTCACACAAAGGGGTTTTCTTTTGGAATAGAGAAGGAACCAGCAGCAGGCAACAGAAGTAGCATTGCAGGCAGGTACTCACATGAATTTTTTGGAAAGGAAAATAGAAGGTGTTGCTGTTAATTGCTTGGGAGCCGTTAAGTGGCAGAACTGCGATGCAGCGTTCAGCAGATTCATCTGTATTTTCTCAGAGTATGAAACAAAGCTCTGCTGGGTCATAGGCTCTTGTGGTCACTGATATTGGTACGCTTTGCATACAAAAAGGTGACATCTTATCTCTAAAACATCACCCAAATGAGGAGCAGCCAAAAATAGGGTTGTTCCTTTTAGGAGTTACGTTTCTTTTAGGAGTTTTGTTTCTTTTAGGAGTTATTGAGAAGTAACCCTGTTTGGGGGGGGGGAAGTGGCATTATGGACTTAGGATTTGTAGGAAAGTCGAGCAAGTTTGAGAGGTATAAACTCTGTCTCAGGGCTCAACCACAGCAAACCCTTTCCCCACCGCTGGCCTGAGACATGGTCCTTTTGGACTCCTGACACTCAGCCATCGTATGTGTGATTAAAAGATGTCAGGGGAGGTTTAGGTTGGATCTCAGGGAAAGGTTCTTCCCCCAGAGGGTGCTGGGCACTGCCCAGGCTCCCCAGGGAATGGGCACGGCCCCGAGGCTGCCAGAGCTCCAGGAGCATTTGGACAGTGCTCCCAGGGATGCCCAGGGTGGGATTTTTGGGGTGTCTGTGCAGGGCCAGGAGCTGTATCAATGATCCCTGTGGGTCCCTTCCCACTCAGGATATTCCATGATTCTGTGATTTAGATCTTCATCTGCACCTGGAAATGCGCCTCCTCACACGGGATGAAAGGGCACCGAGAGCACTGAAGGTAGAACTTGTGTGGTTGGCAAACACCACTCCAATTGCTCTGCTGGTGAAATTTGAAATAAAAATATAGGAAATGAGGAGTTAATTCAATTAAACATTTTCCCACCCACATTTTACCTTTCCTCACCACTCAGGGGAATCATTCATGGAAAGTATATCACCAGCAGACTTATTTTTACCATTATTTTTAACTTAATGAGTATACCTTCCACATCAGAGGGAAAGTACAAAGGTTAAATTTTACATTAAGAGCACATTGCAACATGGTATGCAAATATCCCTATGCAAATCTAGAGCCGGCAGAAGATAAATGTGTTATATTTTTAACCAGTTAACTATGACTGTGAAGTATGGTGCAAGATATTCAGTAGTTTCATTTTATATCTTTCTTGTAAATAATGCATAAAGTATGTAGATGTTGTCAAAATATGATGAAGCTATTAGCTTTATAGTTTTCATAGTTAAGAATGTGTTCAGCATGTAGCTCCTAATAACTCATTTCGAAACGCAGACACCATTATAAAATATTTCTTGTTCAAGTGAACGTTATCATGTGACATAATGATTTTGCTTAAAACCAAGTTAAATGAGGAGTAAAATTAAACAATATTGCGTGAATTGTGTTTGACTAATTTTGTGTCACATTAGCCGAGCTTTCAAAGTATGTGTTAATGACAAATAGTGTAAGCCCCTAACATACTTTATATGTCTGTAAAATCACCCCTAAGTCATTAGCTTTTAAAGGTTCATTTTGTTTGCAGTTTTTGTAGCCACTGGCTTTTTAGTGATTACTTTTGTCTATGAAACTAGACATGATTAAAAAAGAGATATTTTACATAAGTCTTTGGGACTTATTGCCATATTATGGGGGCATAGTGTGTGCATTAAAACAATGCCTAATAATTGATGAGCTCTACACTTCGGAGGTAAACAGAGTTAAGGGTGAATTTTAATGTTTACATCATATTTACATAAGAATCATGCTGAGCTCTTAATCAACAGTTTGTTTCTTTTACATCTGGATTTATCCCTTCCCTGCTACAAAAATCTTTCATTCCAAAGGCAACAAAAGTCTTGCAGATCCGTGGGTTTAATTCAAAGATTGTAGAACCACAGAATCCTGGAATGGTCTGGGTTGGAAGGACCTCAAAGATCATCTCATTCCCCCCCTGCCATGGGCAGGGACACCTTCCCAGGCTGTTCTGTGCTCCATCCACCCTAGACTTGGACACTTCCAGGGATGGAGCAGCCACAAAAATGCCCAAATTTGTTTTAATAAGGTAAGTGCTGACTTTTAGCAAGGTGTAAGTCCACCACAATTCAGCAGTAGGGACTTGCAGCCTTCACAGCACGAGTGGAGAAGCTTCTTTAGACTTGTTGTTTCTGGGGTGAGACTGTATAGGTTATATTCATATATATAATGTGTACATATATATATATATATATCTTTATATATATGAAATATATATTTATATATATACACATATATACGCATGTATGGATATATA
>VWZT01008678.1:458142-487959 GCA_013397055.1 Pachycephala philippinensis | reverse complement strand
GATGGGACTTTGGACGTATCAAAGCCTCCACATCCCAATGGACATCTCCAGTCTCTATTTAGCCATTTTACTGAATTTCTCTGTTATTTTTCCCCCCCCGTGTCCCATCACAGGGGTTTCAGAGAGGTGTCTGCCCCAGCACTGGTCACTGGGAAACACAGCCTGGTCTTTCCAGGTGACACCAGGGCCTGGCAGGAATTACACCAGCTCTCAAGTCTCTCCTCAGAGGGAAAAAAAGACAGTTTATGTGGTGAGTTCTTCCTATCTATATATTAATTTATTAAAAAAAAAGAAAGGCCCTCCCAATGGACTGGAATGACTCTGGATGGCTGTGGGAGGTAAGGGCAGGACACTGATGGGGGTGGGAAGGTGCAGCAGAAGGCAATGTGGTGCTTTCCAGTGTTTCAATGCTCAACTTCTTTGATAAAATCTTCATTCTGCCCACCCTACCCCGGTGCCTTAGCAAGCTACAGCTTTATCTCCAGAATTCTCCCTCCGGACACTTGTCAGAACAAAGAGTATGGACTTTGCATATCATTTATCCTCTTGTATATAAGGAGCTTGTCACATCTTAATGTTGAACCTCACCAGAGAGCAGACCTCTCGAGCACTCCCAGCTCTGCTTTGCATTTGGGTGGGAAAAGCGGATCTGCGGGGCTGCTCCAGCTCCTGCTGAATCCACGGCTGCGTCCCTGCTCCTGCCACACGTGCCATGGGCTCCTGGCATGGAACAGGGGCAGGAACAACCTGGGAAACACAGGGGTCTGCTGGAAATCACTTCTAGGTGGTCAAATTCCTTTATTCGCTGCTCTCATCAAACTTCCGGCGTGCTTTTGTAGCATGAAATTAAAATTACCCAACTTCTTTGGCAATTCAATCGGGGTGTTGAGCTGGTGCTGTTTGTGTGCATCCTACTTTGGAAAATAAAAAAAAACAATCCTAAAATTCCGTTCTGTAAATGCCCTGATATATTGCCATGGTTTGAACCCAAAGCTTTCAGAACAATGGCGTGGCTATCGTTTGCTGTGGAAGAAAGACTTTATTGTCACCTGGGGGAGTTCTCCTGGCAGGAAAGAGGCAGGATGTGGATCCTGTGGCTGAGGAGGGAGAGGCTCTCCTGGGCCCTGATCACTCATCCAGGATCGAGGTCCCAGTCTGGCCCCTGGGGGAGGAGGTGCTCCATGGAGCCAGGAGCTGGGTGAAGAAATGGGGCATTAACATCTCTCCGCTCTTTTGGGTTCTGAAAATAAAGGTCACGATAAAGATCTTTTACAGTGGGAGGAACTGAACATTCCTGACATAGCAATCACTGAGGAAAGATGATCCTCAGACATTAGGGATAACACAGCTTCTACCTGAAGCTATTTCCTTATCCATGGGACTTCCCTGCATTGCACTTGGCTCTTTAAGTCCTTTGCATACCAAAATATTTAATAACAGAATTTTATTACCAGGTGAAATACATTTTGAACACTGGTGGGTTTTGTGCAAGACCCACTGAGATCCCTTCACTTTGCTGAGTCCCAGATTAGTCACGTGGAAGCTCAGTGGGCTTCCCGACAATTTTCAGAAGAGAAAAGCTGTCAAGGAGCACGTTGAACACCAGAATGGGTGGAGATGGGCCTGATCATATTGGTTAATCCTCTGCTGGCTCCTGATTAATACTCTGGGTTCCCATTGATCCCAAAGAAACACCAGCTCTGCCACAGTGGTACCCTGAGCTGATTGAACTGGTTATTTCCACAGCTATTTCTGGAAGATCAGGACAAGAAAAACAAAGCAGGTGAAATGGATAGCTCGCAGTGAAGCTGTTTAAATATTTATCAAACAGTTAGCTAAGATTCAGGATCCATTTAACATAGCCAAATTTGATATGTTAAGATGAATAATTGCTCTTCTGTAATACCATTCCACTTATTTATTTATTTAGTCCTCAAAATCATATCACTACTTTCCCTGTGACTTGAAGGAAAATTTGGAAAGTCCTGTATTGTCCTTGGATCAGACTCTGAATGATCATAAAATGTCCATCTGGAATTAGGCCATTTTTTTGAAAGAGTTGCTGATTTTCTTTTCCATGTTGAGATCAGAATTTGGAAATGAAAAAAAGTGAAAAGGAAAAGGAAAAGGAAAAGGAAAAGGAAAAGGAAAAGGAAAAGGAAAAGGAAAAGGGAGAAGAGAAGAGAAGAGAAGAGAAGAGAAGAGAAGAGAAGAGAAGAGAAGAGAAGAGAAGAGAAGAGAAGAGAAGAGAAGAGAAGAGAAGAGAAGAGAAGAGAAGAGAAGAGAAGAGAAGAGAAGAGAAGAGAAGAGAAGAGAAGAGAAGAGAAGAGAAGAGAAGAGAAGAGAAGAGAAGAGAAGAGAAGAGAAGAGAAGAGAAGAGAAGAGAAGAGAAGAGAAGAGAAGAGAAGAGAAGAGAAGAGAAGAGAAGAGAAGAGAAGAGAAGAGAAGAGAAGAGAAGAGAAGAGAAGAGAAGAGAAGAGAAGAGAAGAGAAGAGAAGAGAAGAGAAGAGAAGAGAAGAGAAGAGAAGAGAAGAGAAGAGAAGAGAAGAGAAGAGAAGAGAAGAGAAGAGAAGAGAAGAGAAGAGAAGAGAAGAGAAGAGAAGAGAAGAGAAGAGAAGAGAAGAGAAGAGAAGAGAAGAGAAGAGAAGAGAAGAGAAGAGAAGAGAAGAGAAGAGAAGAGAAGAGAAGAGAAGAGAAGAGAAGAGAAGAGAAGAGAAGAGAAGAGAAGAGAAGAGAAGAGAAGAGAAGAGAAGAGAAGAGAAGAGAAGAGAAGAGAAGAGAAGAGAAGAGAAGAGAAGAGAAGAGAAGAGAAGAGAAGAGAAGAGAAGAGAAGAGAAGAGAAGAGAAGAGAAGAGAAGAGAAGAGAAGAGAAGAGAAGAGAAGAGAAGAGAAGAGAAGAGAAGAGAGAAGAGAAACTCTTATCTGCCCAAAAAAGATCATTTCAAGGAAAAAAATATCAGTAATTTATTTCCAAAATGGAAAATCACAATATTGTAATGAGAAAGAATCTATAAATTAATTTAGAAATAGCTTTTAAAATTAAGATAAAAGCTGTCAATTTTTTTAGAATGCGAGAGTTACATCTGAAGGAAAATATTTAATGTTTTAAATTCACCAGTGCTCCCCAGACCCTGTAGTACAGCCCAGTGTATGCTTAGAAAGAGCTACTTCATCTATTTAATTAAGAGAAACTACTATCAAAGCAGATTTCGCATTTAAAATTCGTGTTTAAACTTCTCACAGATTAAGTGAGCTTAAACAGTTGCTATTCCTGACTTTAACAGCATTATAAAATACATTAGAGATTGAGAGGATAAAATTCTGCCATGTTAGGTTATAACCTAACTGCTATTTGCAGTTGTAAGGACTACTAATGGCGCAGGGACAAGATTTATTATAGTAAAGACATCCTGCTTAACATTACCCTTGTCATTCCATTAATAATGACTGCTTATGAGCCATCTCGTTGGCATCTTTGTTGTCCTGAAAACTTAAAACTCACAGCACAATTCTTTACGATGTGCTACATTGCCCCCTCTGGGTATTCCTGACCATTATCCCATTTGGTTATATTCAAAACTGCTGCCTCCTGAGAGAGCATTAGGGCCGACCTTTAACCCTGCAATATTCTTGGTTCAAATGGCGTAATAACATGTAGTGAATATTTACAAGCATACTTATACTATAATAGAGTACTGCTGTGAACATTAGCACATATTTTCTGCTCAATCAGGCTTTGATGTAGAGCTTGGCTTGTACCCTGGAGAAAATGCAGTCCCCAATAAGCTGTGCTAGTGAAACACCCTTGAACCTGCACAGCTCCTGCCAGGCGAAGCGCTGCCAGGCAGAGGAGCAGGGACACGCCGCCCTGTGCCACGCCGAGGGGCCCAGCAGCACACGAGGGCCAGGAGGCACAGCCCCTCCTGTGGTACCTGGGCTTTTACTGGCATCGGGAAAGGGTGATCTCATCCAGGAAAAGCAAATCAGGGTCATGGAATATCCTGAGGTGGATTGACAGGGGTCATCCAGTCCAGCTCCTGGCCGTGCTCAGGACACCCTGACAATCCCACCCTGTGCCTGGGAGCATTGTCCAAATGCGTTATCCAAACACTCCGTGACACTGCCCTGAGCCCCTGATCCTGTGCCCGGCTGTGACCCTAAAGCAGTGATCCCTGCTGGTGCCAGGAGCAGCGTTTCCCCTGCCCTCCCTGTTCCCTGAGTGGCCGTGGGGGTGATTCCATGGCACGCCGCTGACTTCCCACTTCTCTCTCTTCCCTTGCCAGTGCCATCCTCACGGGGCTCTCCCTTTCCTTGCCATCACCTCGTGCACCTGCCCCAGATGTCCCCAGGGGACACTGAAGGGCCCTGGCAGTGCCCTTGTGAGTGGGG
This sequence comes from Pachycephala philippinensis, assembly GCA_013397055.1. NCBI lineage: Eukaryota > Metazoa > Chordata > Aves > Passeriformes > Pachycephala > Pachycephala philippinensis. Next base: position 483,570 of record VWZT01008678.1, on the reverse strand, counting down.
CTTGATCCCAGAGCCCCACCTCTCACTGCCCATCCCATTCTGGCTGTGCCAGGATAGGATTCTCCATGGGAATTGCTCTCCAGCCCTTCCTGTCTTGTCTTCCCCTCCACTGCCCTCCTGAGAGCTTCAGCCTGAAGGGGCAGAGTTCAGCCCTTAGGGAAGGTGGTGGCAGAGGATAATTTCACAGCAGCCATGGGGATTGCACTTGAGGGCTCTTTTAGGTTCACGGGTGAACATCTCTGCTCTTCTCAGCAGGAGAGAGCTTTGGTTTTTTAAGAGAATACATAATAATGGCTGTATCTACCATGCTTTGTATTGATCAAGTTTTAATGTTTCGCTTAATTTGCCCTGATTTTTAAAGCACAGCCCTTCCCCACCTCCCCTCAGCACCCACACAGTTTCTTTGCCGAAGATCTGCTTTTCTCAGAGCTGATTTATTGCCCACAACTCTACAATCCTGCATCATTTTTATCCTGATACACGGCGTCATGTCAAGCTGTCCTTCCCCTGCAATTAGCATCAATTAGCATCATTCCCTACCTGGCTCCTGTCCTGCCCTGACCAGTGTGGATCCATCTTCTCCAGCCCAGCTGTACTTTTGCCACCAACCCAAAATACCCCCAAAGCCTTTTCCTCCCCACTTTCCCTCTGTCCAGCATTCCCTGTGCCCCACCAAGCCTCAGCAAACCCCTCTGTGGTGCTGTCCCTGCCTGACCAGAAACAGGGGGTGTCCACAGAGGGTCACTGCCTCAGACCATGGGGATTGGAGCAACCTGGCCCTTGGCAGGGGCTTAGAATGAGGCAATCTTTTAGGTCTTGGAATGGAGTGCCCAGGGTTGGTGGAGTCCCCACCCCTGGAGGTGTTTAAGGAACTCCTGGAGGTGGCACTCAGTGCTCTGGTCTGGGTGACGAGGTGGGGATTGGTCACAGGTTGGACTCAGTGGTCTTGGGGGTGTTTTCCAACCCAACTGGCTGTGTGATCCTGTGGTTCTGTCTCTTCCAACCCAAGCCATTGGAGAATTCCATGATTCTATGACATTCATCACTTACACTGATGAAAACTAGGGCACGAAAATGGTCACTCAGCCAGGGTAATGTCTTTAGTATTAATTTGGATGTGGGTTTTTCTAAGTCTGATCCCCTCCATCACTATTTTCTCCTTCCTTAAGAACAAGTGTATTATTCCTCACTTGTTATAAATCCACTTTTGCCGTGCTTTGCTCTCTGTTTCCTGTTTCTGTAACATGCCCTGTGGAGATTTGATTGCGAGTGCAAGTGGTTTTCTTGTGAAAGTTTTTCTGATTTTCAGGGCTTGGAGGAGAAAGGGTCACTTCTCAGTTTTGTTGGTTTATGAGTGTGTTGTTAATCTGCTTAGAAGAGTCCGGCACAGAGGTAACATGAGCATTTGAACAAGGAGTCTCTTGTGGTTATGAAAAACTTTGACTGGGCAATATCTGTCTGTCTCCAGCCAAAGACAGAATAAACCTTCCTTATTTTCTTGGTGTAACTTATAAACCTGTTACAGTTTTTGCATTAAAATCTTCCCTATACAAAGGAGATGTCCATTTTTTGATATTTTATTCATAAGATCCCTCAAGGTGTCATTGAAATTCTCTCAGTCTTTCATCAGCATGATCCACTCTTGGAGGGTACACCTGCACAATAGATGAAATGGTTGTCCTCGGAGAATAATGGCAGCCATCCTGATATTAATTTGGTTCCAAGTAATTATCAAGTTCATATCTTTCAGTTTGCTGGGAAACTTTTTCTTCTTTTTGACTTTCTTCCCCCTTTTTTTTTTTTTTTTTTCTGTTCTAAATAGAGTTAGCCGGGCTTGCTAGTGCTGCTCCAGACTCTCCACAGACTGATCCTCTTCTCTGGGACTTCAGCTCAGGTTGATAGCTTCAGCCATGAATTTTTGTCCTGAAATTATTGTTATTGTGTGTGTGAGGATCAATTATGTGCCACACAGAAATTTGCACCTGATGGGTGTAGTTAATGCTGTGGGAAAATAAAATACCTTTTTTCACTTCTGTGCCAGTGCTGCTCTATCAATTACACCCCGGTGTGGGTAGACAATCAGCTTCAAGTCAGTGGTGGCCTCTCTCCAGACCACTTAGATGCCTTTTCTATAATAATATTGAAAAATACAGTCAGAATATGCCCACAAATGCATCTCTGCAGGGGACAAATCCCTCACCTTGTCCTGCAGAGCCGTGACACCAAACCTTTCTCCAGCAAGGCTGCTGATGATGGACGAACAATCCCAAATCCCAAAATCCTTGAGAAGTTGCTTCAGTGATGATTATTTTTAAACTTACCACGGTGCATCAGCATTTTTGGGCTCGTTAGAGCAGAGGCTCAGCTCCATCCATCCCACAGAGAGCAGAGCTCACAGGATGGGTCAGGTTGGGGGATCCCAGGGGTCATCCTGCCCCACCCCCTGCTCCAGCAGCTCCATCCCAGAGCACAGGGCACAGGGTTGTGTCCAGAGGATTCTGGAATATCCCCACTCAGGGAGACTCCACAGATTCCCTGGACTCTGTTCAGTGCTCACTGCACAGGGAAGTTCTTCCTCATATTCAGGTGGAACTTTCTGCCTGTTCCTCTTGTCCCAAGAGGCCCTTTGGATGCCAAAAAAGAGGTGAGCCTTTGGAAAAGTTGGAGAAGGCTTTAAATCCAATTAAAGCCTTGCAGCACGAGGCCTGAAGGGTGCAGAGAAGCCAAAAAGACCAGCTCTTGCAGTGCATGGTGGGGTCTCTCCCCTTTAGCCCACCCTCTTGCACACCTGTGTGAGGTATTTTTTCATCTCTGCCTGTGATGATTAAGACAGAAAAAAAACAGTTTAAACAGATGTTATCTGGGGGAAAAAAAAAAAAAGAGTTTTTAATTTTTTTATTATTATTTGGGAAGCCTTGCCCATGGGTGTTGCTGCAGCACAGGGGTCTGGGCAGAGGAGGAGCCCAGCAGCTTTCTTTGGATTATTAGGGATTTCTCCTTCTTTCCCCTGGCTCTTGCCAACCAATTTGTATTTTGAAGGAAGCCTGCAAGAAATTTTGTGTTTTCTTCAATTCTCTCGGTTTATTTCTGTTCACATCACTCTCCTTTTTCCCCCCATTGGCAGTAAATCCTCAGGCTGAGCCATCCATTTATTACAGGTTGGCAGTTGTTCAGTCTGCCCGTGCACAGCGATCTGTTTTTAGCTGCCAATAGTGCAGCATTAACAAATCTCTTCTGATATTTATCCGTGGCACTGCCTTTTGTTAAACGAAGAACACAAAGTTTTGGACATTCTGTATTGGGAGTTTTATTGCATCAGGTAGGGCACTTAAAACTTCCCTCCAATATTTTTGCAGCCTGGGATAACATCCCCAGCTCTCTCTGCATCCTATGATGCAGTTTTTTTCCTATTTATTTTTCAGATGCCGCTGCCTGAAAAAGGAAAGTTTGGTGGGAATAATCCTTGTTTCTTTCCTGAATGTTTTATAGAAAAGTCTCAATATCATGGAAAACATTGAGCAATGTATTGAATGATTTTTTTTTCCCAATTGATCTGATTTTTTCCCCATATTTCTCCTGTGGAATTATCTCTACTTTCACATGGAAAAGTACTTTGCATACCTGTAGATTGCACCACCTGGGTGTTTTATCAGAGGAAGGATTCAGGCCACAAGTCTGTGCTTGAGCTCATTCAGACAGGCTGTGCACCAGCACAACGCTATGGCTACCTACTTAAAAAATTATTTATTTCATAATTCTCATTTATTTACTAATGTAGTCACTTGTTCTTATTTAATTATTTATTTATCCCTTTATTTTTAAGGGTTGGAGAATGGTGTGGGTTACAAATTGCTTTAACATAAGGAATCACTCAATTGATAATTGCGTTTTACCCTCTTTTTGGGTTTTTTTTGGTAGAATGTTGGTGGTTTAATTAACCAGCCTGCAGATGGGTTGGAGAAATGATACATTTCACAACACATCTCCATCTTCTTCAGCCATCACACACTTAAATTGCAAATTCTCCTGAACTGTAACCCAGTGTCTTGTGGCTCTTGGTTCTACATTTCCCCGCAGATCTCCTGCCTTCGGTGGTGTCAGAGCTGCAGGATGTGACTGCTAATAAAAGGGATTAAACTGCAGCAAAGCCCCGACATTCAAATGATGCTGAGGGTCTGATTTAAAACCACCAAGACAGAAAACTGAGGAAGGAGAACCTCTGTGGGTTTGTGCCAGTGGGCTGGGCTTGTGTGAGGCAATGGGATGTTGTGATAGGACACAGGGAATGACTTAAAATGAAGGAGGGCAGGGATAGAGGGGATTTTGGGAAGGAATTGTTCCCTGGGAGGGTGGGGAGGCCCTGGCACAGGGTGCCCAGAGCAGCTGTGGCTGCCCCTGGATCCCTGGCAGTGCCCAAGGCCAGGCTGGACACTGGGGCTGGGAGCAGCCTGGGACAGTGGGAGGTGTCCCTGCCATGGCAGGGGTGGCACTGGGTGGGATTTGGGGTCCTTTCCAACCCAAACCAGTCTGGGATTCTATGATTCCCTAAGGATCACCTGTAATCTGTAATGCAAACCACGAGACCTTTTTCTACAACTCCCCTCCTGTTGTCAAGGTCTGAGCAGGCATCAAATTGGCAAAGATGCTCAGCCAGCCCACCAAAGTTTATCAACCAACCAAAAACCCATTCACCTCCTTGGCTTCCTGCACAAATCTGCCCAAAAATCAAATTACTGACCGACAGGCCAATTTTCTGCCAAATTTCAAGTCCTACTTTCCACTCTGGAAACTTTTCCATTGAGCAGCTTCAGCATCCTCCTTGTTTGGAGGTGTCCGGTGCTGCACTTGGGCAGAGGCAGCCCAGGGGTTCTGTTTCATGGAATCACAGGATGATTTTGGCTGGAAAACACCTCTGAGGTGATGGAGCCCACCCAGGCAGTGCCAAGCCCCCTCCTAAACCATGTCACATCCATGTCCTGCCCATGTTTCCCACCCCCTGCCCGATTCCTGGCAGTCAGGAGCCATCCTGATTGGAAACTCCACTGATCAATGCGAGAGGCAAAAGCTCCAATAAATTCAGCCTGCCAAAGGCATCATCCAGAAGGGAGGGTCTGGGACTGAGATGAGGTTTGGCAAAATTTATAATCGTGTGGGAACGGGGCTGTAAATGAGGGAATTACAGTCACTGTGAAGGTTGTTCTGTGATGTTCTCTGACTCTGCACCCATAATTTTAATTCCGAGAAGCAGGCTTGGATGCCAAGTGCTTTCTAGGCAGAGGAGTGACTTCCAACAAGCTTAAGTTTGATATCAGGTCTGCAATGGCAAAAGAATTGGAGATGTTTTCTTGCACTTAAAATTCAAAATGCCCTCTGTTTGACTATTCAACTCTTTTATTCCTCCTCTAATTTTTTTCTTTTTTTTTTTTTTTTTTTTTTACATGGACATAAAAAAATACATTTTCTCCAAATCCTATTTAAAAACATGGAAAGCACAAGGCTTGAACCCTTTTCCAGGAGGATGGATTTCACTGAAGCTGTCTCGTGCACCTTTCCCACTTGGGCTCATCCTCTTGCTGATTCTTCCAAGATTTGTGAGGGGTTGTTGCTATGGCACAGACCTTGCCGAGGATTTAATGACCTGTGCTACTTTGCATTAAAAAGTTTTACTAATCTCCTGCTTAAAATGGCTTTTAAAGATGTGTTGGAGCCAGGGCCCTGGTTTAGAGCTCTGCTCCCATCGGTGAATTTGCTTTAGGAATCACAGAATGAGGTAACTCTATTTTTTCTTTATCTCGGGCACGTCACGGCTGGTGATACTTTGCTAAATATACTGAGTTTTAAATACATCCCAAGGCTCTGGGCTGTGAAATCCCTCAGGGATTTCAGGGATGAGCTGTGGAAGGGGGGCACAGGATGCACTGGTGCCTCCACACCCCCGTTAAGAGCTGAACTCCTGCATGTTGGATATTTGGGGTGTTGTGGGGCTTAGGACACAAAGTGTGGGGTCAGTAAATGGGATTACTTTGCCCTGGACCCTTTGGATGAATGTGCTGGAGCATGGGACAGGATCAGGTCCTTCCACCTTTAATGGATTCCAGCTTAGTTAAGATTTTTTTTCTTCTTTTTTTTTTTTCTTTTTTTGTCCCTGATGCCTTTTTCCTTCAGAAATAACTGTTTATAATCAGTTTAATGCAGATGAAACCATTACTTCTTCACTCTTCAGAAACTCTTTATGCTTCTTAATTAAAGCCTTTGTCTGAACACAAAATAATTAATACATAAAATGAAGCAGAGGGAAAGAATCGACTGTGAAACCAGTCACTCAGTTGTATATTTAAACAATATTTAATCATTAGAGTAACACAGTGCTTGCACTTTTGGAAAGAAAACAAGCCTTATACTTCATGTTTATTTAACACTTTGACTAGTTCATTCTTGGAGGTATGAAATGAGGCTTATAGAGTGCCAGAGCAGTAAATCAGACGTTCTGAAAATTACTGGGTCTTAAACAGTAGTGTCATTTTAAACCTAAACAGTTCAGTGGTGCACCAGCACATAAAAGTGACCTCTTAGAACAACATCTACTGTTTACACTGAAAGGCAAGGCAAGGAAATAAAAACAAGGCATAAAATATGGTGCAGTGAGGATGGCATTTGTGTTTCTGCCTCTGTTCTGGATGCTGATGGTGTGATGGCTTTCATAGCATTAATGCATTAAAGAGAGTCCATGCAAGAAATGTCATGGATATCACATATGTGCACTTACCAGCTGCGTGTAGCCAAAATTTTGGTCAGCTTCTCACTCCCAAGCACTTTCCATCTGAGTATTCACTCTGATTTTAAACCTCATTTGGGTTGGCACTGCGGTTGCTCACTTTATAACTTTTTATATTAGTGTTCTCATGAAAGAATTTATTGTCAGGGATATTTGTTGGGGAAAAAACATGCAGATTCAAAGCAAATATTCCGTTTCTTTTGTGGAGAGAGAATGCTGAATGTTTGGATTGTAGGTGGGATTTGCTTGCACTTTGCAAGCACAAAGGCACTGCTTCACCATGGGTTGTGTATAGGTTTTTACAACCAGCTACACACTTGGCCTCTGAGCACAGAATAACCACAGAGTTTGGCTCAAAAGCGAACATTTTTCGCCAAAATTGTTCATTAACATTTTTTACCAAGCTGTACTTCAGAGAGGAGTGGGCAGACAGGATTTTGGGTGGTGTGTAGGTGAATATTTGCAGTGAAACCTGGAGACTCCCCTCACCCGGGGACATCACTCGTTCCCAGGTTTTGGTGATGCATTTAAAACCTCTTCCCAGGTCTGGCCCACTTCAGGACTGATCCAGGTTTATTACCCATTCCCAGAGGATTTTGCAGTGGTGTTCATTCTCCTAATGGGATAAATGGAGGCAAAATGGGCTTGTGGAGGTAAAAAAGCAGAAGCACCTTCCCAGCTGCCAGGCAGCCCTCCCCTGGCCATGGACCACTGACCTCGGACACTCCTCTGGTCAGTCTGGCTCGTGACCCTTTGGGAGGTGCTGCTGGGCAGAAAAGCTCTGCTGGTCCTATTCCCAACACAGTTATGAGTAAGAGATGGGAGTTTGGGGGTTTTTTTTGTTTGTTTTGTTTTNACATTTACATTTGCATTTGCATTATATTTGCCTTCTGATGCAAGTCCAGAGCAGGCCATGGAGATGTTCCAAGGGCTGGAGCCCCTCTGGAGCCAGGCTGGGAGAGCTGGGGGTGCTCACCTGGAGAGGAGAAGGCTCCAGGGAGAGCTCAGAGCCCCTTGCAGGGCCTAAAGGGGCTCCAGGAGAGCTGGAGAGGGACTGGGGACAAGGGATGGAGGGACAGGACACAGGGAATGGCTTCCACTGCCAGAGGGCAGGGATGGATGGGATATTGGGAAGGAATTGTTCCCTGGGAGGGTGGGGAGGCCCTGGCACAGGGTGCTCAGAGAATCTTCCAATATCAAAAAGTTTTTAAGGCTCTGGACTACCAGAGTGAGTGTCTCAGAAACTGGGGACCAAAGGTGAAATCTGTGCCGAGACAGAACTTCTGAATCCAAGAACTGCTCCCCTAGGAGCAGGTAATGATGTTTATTTCCATGTTACATCGCATCAAGAGCCTAATGAAGAGGAGTGATGGGTTTAAATTTGAAGAGCACATGGAATGTGATTTTTATTAGGTTGGATCCTGAGTGAACAGAACATTGAAACTGTAATTATGAATATTTTACAAATGTGAACCTTCAATTAACTGTATCAGTTGTGTTTGTGAACTATGGAGAACTTGCATTATTAATGAACACACAAGGTTAATATTAGTTTATTTATCATTTGGAATATGGCTTTTGAGTTAATCATACAAGTCCTGCCACATTCAATTTTGATTAATGCGGGAAGTTCAGGCAGGCTTTGTTAAACAAATATTTATTATGTGTGATGTATTATAAAGTAATAAAGCATTTTTCCTCCATCTCAGGTCCTATGTACAAACACCTTCCACCACAGTGATGACTTTAACATGTAAGCAAACATCCTCTGGTTATGAGGACATCAAATAAATCATGAGAGTCTCCTGTGTGATTTTTTTTTTAAATTCAGATTTAATCCCTCTTACATAGAGGAGGTTGCAGTGTCCTGCAAAGTGTTCTGCACCCCCACGTGGGTTTGATGTGCAGACAGGTGTGCAGGATATTTCCTATAATTCATCCCCTTCCTCTACTTTTACTCCATTTCAGTGCAGCTGAGGAATTGGGCTAGTTTAAAGTCCAACACCATTTGTAGCATGGCCAAATTATTCCAAATAATGAAGAATTTCGACAGCTTGGTTATGCTGAAAGACAGTCTTGGGAAGTTTTATATCGTTTTTGCTGGCCTGTGGGAGCCTCAGGCTGGGGAATGCAGTGCAGGGAATTCCAGCAGACCTGTGCCAGTGGATCCTGCTTGGAATGGAAGGAGGATTTTTGATGTGAATAAAAAAAACTTATTTGCCATTAAATGTTTCTGCAACACAGCACTGTCAGCCGCAAAGCTTTAGCAATTAAGAGTGACATCTGACATTGTTAAGAATGCCAAGCACTCTAAATGTGGGGTTTGGTCCAGAAAAGGGTTAAAGACTTTACCTAAACCTCAGTGAAAGTGGAGAGACCAACTTAACAACTCGGTTCAAGTGTCTGAGGCTTTAAAAATAGTTCCCGAGTCACGAGACCAAAGGTATAAATCCCATGAATTACAACACAGTTAATGAGTTTCTTCTGAAAGAGGGTTCTTCTGAATGCCAATTTTGGCAAGTTTGTGTTGGGCAATAGGCCACGTCTTAAAAGTGTTAGGAGGATTTAAAATTATTTCATTTAGGGGTGAAATATAAATTTTATTTTAAAATATGTAACCGTAAATTTATCCTCTATAATTATGTGTAGTTTATTCTGATTTAATGATGCTCAGCCCCACCCCTTACACAATCAAAGCAGGGTCTTGGTTTGGAAAGGCCTGTGGATGATTCAATGGTTTTTATTTCTGTTTTAAACTTAAACCTGAATTTTTAAATAAATGTGCTGTCAGCAATGCACAAATTTAACTTCTTTTTTTCTTTTTGGTTTGGTCAGTGGAATAAATAAATAGTTGGGCAGTACCTAAGTTAGGAAGGGCTCCATCCTCCTCCAGTGTTCGTGGAATTCAGCCGTGTCTGCTTTAACCAATTTCAGCGTAGCTGTTACAATTTTCATCCATAATATATGATCAGTTTGTAAGAATTTCCTCTACACGTGAGAAACAGACTTAATGCCAACGTTCTCAAATTGGAGTTAGTTATAAATAATGCACTAATAGATGTGAAAGAGCGTAAATGATTCCTTTGTGTTGTACCTGCGAGGTTGTTAGTGCTTCTTTAAAAAACAAACAAACCCTCTTTTGCAGGATATTTATTCCCATCTCTTCCATCAAAGGGGTTGCAGTCTTTGTACCTTTTTATGTAAATTAAAAAATCTTTAGCCAGTTCCGTGTCAAAAATAAATAGTTGAATGAGCTTGCAGACAACATTTATTTTGTATGTACATTAATGGGCACTTCCATTTTTTCCTGCAGGCTAGAATCCACTTTGAAATTCATGTTTGATAAATTCCCTGGCTTTCCGAGTAATTTAGCTGTCTATAGGGCTGTTGATCCTTTGAGTGTATTGCTGAACCATTGGGACTTGTGCACCACATCTGCATATCCAAGTTCAAATATATACTCAAGATGATTGGTTTAAACTTTAAGTTGTTGATCTTATTCCTGATAGATTTGTTAGATTGTCTCCCATTTCATTTCTAAAATCTGTGCCTAATCCATAAATACCCCTTCTTAAATATGTCTCCAATAAATTCGCTGATTGAGTCAGTCATTCTGGAAGCGCGGGGCTGAATTAATATTCAGTGTAGCCTGATAATCTTTAGACACAATGCTGCCTGATGCTGCGTGTGTCAGTGGAGCAGGGCACAGCCCCAGCCGAGGTGCTGCTCTCCAAAGTAGCAAAATTCCCTGTGAAAATTCCCCTCACGCCTCCTGAGCGTTTAGAAGGGGACCCAGTTTTCACTGGGATATGAAACGAGTGGGCAGGGATTGGGATCACCAGCCTTGCTAAGGCTCAGGCTCGTTCAGCTTTGCTTCTTCTCTCTCTCTCAGGTGGCTGGAATTTGGAGTTTGAGCACTTGGCGAGAGAGGATGTGTCACTGTAGCACCCCAAACGGGTAAAGAACGACACAGCCCAAGCGCCAAAGGATGATCAGAAGTAAGGAAAAAAATTAATGGAAAATTGAACAGCTTTTATATGTTAATACGCAGAAGCGTGTTGAATGGCATAAAGTAATTGGTCCCTCGGCCATCCACCCCTCGAGGTGATTGGCCAAATTCTGAACCATCCATTTCTAGATATTTTTCTAGTTAAAAACAAACCAATCCTTGACAAACAACTCGCAGGTGTAGAAGTTTACAAAACTGTAACATTATTTTAAATTCTTTACATGGGAAAGACAGAGCTCTCACAAAATGCTGCAAAGGCTAAAGAAATTCCCTGCCGAGGCTTTTTTCGTATCCCTAAGGATGGAACTGATGGAACACCCAAACCCGCAGCTCTTGGAGAGCTGCAGCAAGGCAGAGCCATCTGCAGGTGCCAGCCAGGCTGGTTCCAAAGCTGAGCTGCCCTGAGCTGCTGTGCAATGCCCTCCAGCCCCTGGCATCCCTCCCCTCCCTGGTGCCACGTCCAGCCAGGGATGGTGCAGGGATGGGCAAAGGATGGGGTGGTGGAGAGGCACCAAAAAAGGGGAGCAAGGACCTTCACAGGAGCTGTGTGAACACAGGGCATCGCTTTCAGTTTTCACCTCTTCCTCATGAGCTTCTTCTAACTGTTGTGGTCACCCTTTGGATAAAGAAAGGGGGCATTTAAAAGAGGTCCTGTGAATGTAAATTAATTTAAAACTCTTTTAAAGCGTAGCAACTGTCATTCTGTTATAAAACTGCTTGTCTGGTTTGCTCTGAGCGTGTCCAAATGCTCTGCAAGGTGGGAGAATCATTCAAATAATTTAAACTTGGAATTATTTGGGTTTTGAGTAGCCTGGTCTAGTGAAAGGTGGTTGGAATGAGATGGTCTTTAAGGTCCCTTCCATCCCAAACTATGCCATAATTCTATGATTTGTTTCGTTGTTTTAATTTTTAGAGGATTCATATTTATTTTCTTTGTTCCATTTAATAAATTCCTTAATTTGGGAAGACTCTGATTTCTAGAGGGATGAGGTAGGGTAACAGCGTGGGTGCAATAACCTATTCTGGCACCAATATAACAAGAATTTCAATTAAAATCCTCCTTTTTTTGGTTTCTATTCCTTATAAGGAAATTATTCTAATAAGATACCTTGTGTGGTCTTTCAAGGCAAATTCCAATAAATTCCTTGTCTTAATTAATAAAACCGATCTGACTAGTGGTACCAAGAGTCAAATTTAGAGTCTCTGGGGCCTTTTTGTGACAGAGAGGAAAAGAAATGCAGTGGGGAGGGTTTTCCTGCTTGTGTGGGTTTGGTTTTTGTGTTATTGTTTTGATTATTTTGTTTTAACAATATCTAAAAACTTGGTTTTGATTTAAAACTCTTAATCAGGGTTTAATGAACTGAATTGCTTAACATCACAAGGATTAGAGAAATATATTTTCTAGTTTCAAACTGTGTAAATATATGTGTATATATATCTTGCTTGTCTCACAGAGGTTAATGTTTATTATTAAATGTATTTTTAAGGAATTTTTAAAGATTATTTTTAAAATACCTTTTTTACTGTGTTTTTTGTGGGGGAAAAAGATGTGTGCAAGTGCCTCTGAATGGGGAGAGCCCTCAACTCTGCCCTGAAACCTTTCATTCTACACTAAATCCAGGTTTGTCAGAAGCAGCACCACAGTGCCACCGTATTTAACATGATTTACTGCTTTGCTCACTTAAATTAACAAATTGGTCCATATTTCATCGAGGTAATTAGGCACATCTATAACCTTAATAACGTGGCTTTCTCACAGGTGTGGTCCAGCTGAACTCCATCAGCCCAACTTTGCCTTCCAAACTGAGCACATCCAAAGCTCTTTGCTCCAGGAGACCCTTCCCACCCGTATCCCTTTATTTTGGGCTGTTGTCAGTCCTTCCTTATCCCCTGCTCTGCATTGTCTGAACAGCCCCAGTGTGCATGCTTTGGAACGGTCAGTGAAGAAGATCATGCCAAAAGTGCCTTTAGATTGGTGATGAAGTCGGTTTTTTGTGTAAAATATGGATTCTGCTCGTGGAAAATAGCAGATCCAAGCTTCAGCATCCTTCTGTTCCAAGTCAGTGCTTGGGAATTCACCAGTTGTGTTTCCAGTGCTCTGTCCTGCTGTTTTCTGCTCAGATTCCTGTCTCTGCTCACTTAGTCTGAAATATTGGGCTCCATGGCTGCTGGGATCCTATTTCTTGGTGAGGAAAAGGTGGCTGAACTCCGTGCTCCAGGGAAAGCTAAGCCCAAGCAGAGGGAATTTCCTGGGTGGAAAGTGGAAGAATTCAGACCCTGTGCTCCTGGAAGGATCCATTAAATGGTTGGGGTTGGAAGGGACCCTAAAGCCCATCCAGTGCCACCCCTGCCATGGGACACCTCCCACTGTCCCAGGCTGCTCCAAGCCCCATCCAGCCTGGCCTTGGGCACTGCCAGGGATCCAGGGGCAGCCACAGCTTCTCTGGGCACCCTGTGCCAGTGTTTTACCACTCTTATCACAAAAAGTTTCTTACACCTAGTCTGAACCTCCCCTCTGTCAGTTTAAACCATTCCCCGTTGTCCCGTCACTGCAGGCCCTACTAAAAAGTCTGTCCCCATCTTTCTTAGAAGCCCCTTTAAATCCTTTTACCTGTTTACTGTCTTTATTTTTCCAGTGAAAACGCTTCCTTAGTGGAGTGTGTCAAGGGAGCAGAGACACAGTGACCACTTCTGCCTCTCCCCACTGTTCTCCTTTGCAACTCTTCAGCCTGAAACAGCCTCACAATCCTCATTTGAGCTTCTCCATCCTTGAAGGGGCACAACCTCAGTAAGAACTCGGGGTTTGTGTGTGTGTGCAGCAGTGTTCCCACGCAGTCTATAATCCAAGATGAGAGGTTTGGAATGGTGCTGTGTTCATCCCTAAAGCAGGTCTGGGCAGAGCTGAGGCAGCCTGAGGTGTTGGGCTTGTCTGAAACTCCGTGAGCTCTCCATGGATTTTGCAGGGGTGCCCATTGTAGAATCTGTAGGATGTGTGTGAGGTTCAGCCTGTATCAGACGGTCGGCACGGAGATGAGAGATCTCTGGAGTCGGTCTTAGAGCACGGGGTTTATTGTGAAAGGGCGTGGGTATGGGACCTGCTAGGAGCTGCCAGATGCAGCCCGAAGTGGGGCAGAGCAAGAGAAGGAGAGAGAGTAGAAGAGGAGTAGAAAAGGCAGAATAGAATAGAATAGAATAGAATAGAATAGAATAGAATAGAATAGAACAGAACAGAATAGAATAGAATAGAATAGAATAGAATAGAATAGAATAGAATGCTGTGGTTGCCGATTACAATACAATAAATCATCTTCTGTGCTGAATATTCTAATTTTCATTAACCAATCTAGAACATGCTACAAATCCTACAACATTTACATACAACCTATAAGAATCATTGTATTACCATATGGCGTTATATTTTAAACCCTAAAAACTGCTTTTTGGACCCTCTGCCACGTTGGCAGGGTCTGTTCTGACCCCTGGACGTGTCAGCAAACAGAGGGCTTTGTTTCATCAAAGGGGGATCACCTTCAGTGGCCAAACCATTGTTTTCCAGTTTTTCAGTAACTGGAGTTTGGTATCTCAAAGCTTGTCTTCATTTCAATCTCGCTTGTAGTTTCCATATTCTCAGCATCTTTTGCCAGGTGATCATATTTATAAGGCTTTCCTATTTCATCTTCCCCAGCAGCCCATGGAGCTGGGAAGTGCCTGGCAGATGTCTGCAGATGTGCAGGATGTGTCTGCCTCGGATGGACCTGTCCTTACCTGCACAGAGCCTGTGAGTGCTGCTTCCCGTGGCTGTTTCCATCTCCAAATGCTTCCGTGGATTTCCTCCTCAGTCCTCCTTGATTGTTAACGTGTTCAACTGGATAGAGAAAATCTCCCTGATTAATACACCCCTGAAGCCTGCTGGGTTCTGCTGGGGTCACTCCGATTCAATCTGAGTTATTTCTGTATTTCTTCTGGCCTCTCCTCTCTCCACAGAGCAATTCTGGGCACTTTCCTTACATCTCAGCCATTTTTCTATTGTTCCCTTTTTCCTGCTCGTTCTCAACTTCTTCCTCTGGGACTTCTGGGCATTTCTAAGAGATTCTTTGGGGCTCTTTCCATCGCTCTGCCACCCCCTGATTTTCCTGCACCTCTGCCCCGCCTGGTGAAGATATTTTCTCCCACGAGCCCCTCGTTCCTTCCCAAGGAGCCCATTCCACCTGCTCCCATCCCTCCTTCCCCTTCCCTCCCTCCCTCTGGGGCTGTCACGGCGGCCCAGGTTTGCTGTAGTCAATTTTTGTTTCATCTTGTAGTCAGTCTTACATAAATAGTGGAAGTTTGGCCTTGCCCCGGGTGATTGATGGCAAGGTATATTTGTACATATCGATTGAGATAAAAAATTAGTAGTTTGCAATAGGAAAGGCAAATTAGTCATCAGAAGGAAGGTGCTTGGAGTATTTTAAGAGTTCCTTGATTAATTCTCGTGCTGTGAGTTCTTCTGACAGTAAGTTTTATGTCCTGAGGTGTGGGAGGATGAGGCAGTAGTATCGGGTTATTGCAAATTTTACTTTTACTCCTCGCTGATTTATTTTACTGGCTCCTGCCACGATTAGACACAGAGGGCTAAAAATGACTTCATTTTGGGGTGACAACTGCCCTTTTCTGTGCTGGAATGAGGAGCCAGGAAGGAGGGGGCAGGTTTTAGCTACGAAATTATTTTCTTTTTTATGAAAATTAATATTTAAAAGCTAGCCTGTATAAAATCAAAATAGCCTTTATCCGTGGTGACAAGCCCATCAGCTGGATGTTATCTCTAAAGGAGGAAAGAACTAATTCTGTGATACACTGATTAGGCTGAGAAGTAATTTTTTTCTCTGCTTACTTGACAATTTTCTCCCTAATCACCTCATTGAAAGTAGTTTTTAATAAGCATCATAGGAGGCTGAGAGCTCTCGATCTTCCTAAAATACTTCCCACTTTTCCAAGGATGCTGCAGCATGTTTTTTAGTTTTCCTTTATTACAAACTATAATAGAATTCTTCCCAATAAAAATTGACTTATATTTGGCACTTTTAATTTGTCCAAGAATAATTTAGATAGAAATTCCAATTACTTTGGAAGGGAGGCATTTGCTCCGTACTCTCTGAGCTTGTTTAAAAGGAAGTCTTTGATAATTTGCAAGCATTTCTCATGAAAGGCAATTTTACTTAACTGGAATTCAGAAGGAAAAAAAAAAAAAAGATGCAGAGAGGTTTCAATTTTTAAACTGATAACAAAGCACTATATTTGTGCTGTTACATTTCAGCACAAAGAGGCTGCAAAATAACCTTTTTTAGTTAATGGGAGAAAAAAAGATTTAATTGCTGTGAAACACTTATTCTACATATTATCTCTTTGATTAGCAGACAGTTGTAAATGACTTATTCAATGTAATTGCAAACTCTGGCATGGAACCCAAAGTAAATTATTTGTGTTTGCAGTCGGGGTGAGTTTGAACACTTTTAATTGCAGGATTTTTTTGAGCTTAGCAGAGGTTCAGTGTTTAGGATTCAGACTTTTCTTGGATGTTTGGGTGTGGGTGCCCATCAGGCTGGAATTTGAACACTGGTTAGCAAAGTGTGCCAGAGGCAATGCCAGCACTTCTCCTGCTCTCTGCTCCAGCAGTGTCCCATCTTCTAAAGCATTCCCAAGTCTGGTGGTTGAGTGGAAAAAATCATGGAATCAACAAATCCTTGAGGTTGGAAAAGCCCTTTGAGGCCATCGACCCCAACCATCCCCCAAGGCATGTCCAAGTCCCCAAGTGCCACCTCCACACAGCTTCAAATCCCTCCAGGGATGGGCACTCACATGTAAGGGGTGCTGGGTGTCTTTCCCACCTCATTCCCACCTTTTTTGTGCCCCACACAGAGCTGCAGCTCTGACAACAACAGCTTCCTTCATCCTGAGTCTATTCCCAGTGCTGGAATTGTGAAAACGTTCACTATAAATCAGGGAGATGATTGCTCCATGCCATGGATGCAGCTGGATCTCGTAATCCCAGGCATTTGCAGAAGGCAGGAGCATCAAGGTTGGTGTGAGAAGGAAGGAAAGGATGAGAGTGAATGGGCAGAAAACATGGAATTCTGAAGGGCAAACCTCCAGCTGTGAGCTGCTGTCACAAGGGGAAGCACCGAGAGGGGTTTTTCCATGAGCTCTTCCCCACATGATGACGATTGGCAGGTGGCAGCCACCCAAAACTCTGAGCAAGAGGGACGTGCCCAGACTCCGGTGCTGGGTGACAGCAGTGATGGCATCAGCCCTGGGAGCATCGTCACACCCAGGAACAGCAGAAACAAATTAGGGCATAGTGAGCAGAAAAAAGTCCTTGTCTGAGGGATTTCAGAGGAGATGCTCTGCCCGTGCCTGGTTTGGGGAGCTGCTCCTTCAGGCACGGAGCTGATCAGCTGCAGGACCTCAGAAACTGAGTTCAGTACGTGCCTCTGGCGGAGCACTGAAAACGTTCCCACTCCTGCAAGAGGCACCCACCCATCCTCTGCTGCAGTGCTGAGGGCCAGATATTAAACTGAAACATCTGCAGTTCAAAATATTAATGTTTCCAAGGAGTGGCCGAGGAGAATTTGGCTGTGCAGTTTGTGTGAGGGATTC
The DNA here is from genome assembly GCA_013397055.1 of Pachycephala philippinensis. NCBI lineage: Eukaryota > Metazoa > Chordata > Aves > Passeriformes > Pachycephala > Pachycephala philippinensis. The sequence continues at coordinate 466,153 of VWZT01008678.1, read as the reverse complement.
TCTGTGGGAGCGCTGGGAGCTGTTGGGGACGTGAGGATCCTCTGCAGTGGCTGCTCTGTGCCACCAGCTCGTGTCACCTCCATCTCCACTTCGTGCCACTGTCCTGGTGTAAGAGACCCTCACAGGGACGGATTTCAGCCAGGGTTGCTCGAGCAAGAAGCAAAGCAAGGGTCATGTAGCAGCTCACACAAGGCTCTGGTTGTGTGTGTCACACAAAGTCACCACCCCGCAAACACAGGGTGAACCAAAGCAGAAAAAAAGAAGAATCAGGTTATAAAAACCCAAACCACGCATGCAATTGCATATGCAAAGACCTTGTTTGGGTTTGTGCTGAATTTCCATGAGGAATTTTTTTTTTTTCCCCTTTTTTTTTTTTCTTTTTTTTTTTTTTTTTTTTTTGCAGCTGCAGATTCACTGGATTCTTGTGAAACGGAGCAGGAAGGGTCTGGGCTGCCTCTGCTGCTCAAACTGCACCTCTGCCACCAGCCAGGGCCACAGGCAGGCAGCCAGAGAGGCTGAAAACATCCCCCTCCTCCTCCTCAGTGCCACCAAGTGAGAGTTGGAGCTATTTACTCTGGATTAACATACTCGATTTCTCTTTTAAACCATTGTTTTAGACTTTCCAGTCAGTTCTCATTAGTTACTAGTTTAGAAGCCCATGGTATATTTAGACATCATATACATTTGTCAGTGAAGAGTAGCTTAAATGATCTACTTTGCTCACTGCTTAATTATGTTATTTTACTGTTCCTGAAAACCTGACACAAGGCAAATTTACATTACTGTGCTCCTAATTAGCCAATAATCCTTAAGGATTTGAATGATACATACCCAAAGTAATTTCCTCGTTCACTAAATATGAATTTCCTTACGTTAGGTTAAGAAGATGGCACAATGACAGCAGGCATCTTGGTGATGACAGTTCTCAACATGTTTGTCTCCCGAGTCAAAATCTATTAAAAGACACATAATGATCTCAGCACTTTCTTAAAGTGTGGAATGTGAAATCAATAGGGTCGTGTACAAAGGGGAGCAGAATTTACCTCTTTTAACCGTTGTTAGGTTGTCCAGCACTCCAGATTACTGAGAGGTGAAAATATTTATAGTCCTGGTTTTCTAAATACCTCAGCTGGAACTCTTCATTCATTCAGCATCTCTGAAGCTTCTCAGACCAAGTGAAAATGCAGACTTGGAGGAAGCTGCTCCAAAAGAAAGGGGTGGTGGGCTCCTTCCTACCTCAGACACCTCATTTGGTGCCTGATTCTGTCCCTCTACTCCCCTCTCATGACACCCAGCCTGGAGCACTGGATTTTGGGATCCTCAGCACAGCAAGGATGTGGATCTGTTGGAGTGAATCCAGAGGAGACCATGGAGATGCTCCAAGGGCTGGAGCCCCTCTGGAGCCCCTCTGGGAGAGCTGGGGGTGCTCACCTGGAGAGGAGAAGGCTCCAGGGAGAGCTCAGAGCCCCTTGCAGGGCCTAAAGGGGCTCCAGGAGAGCTGGAGAGGGACTGGGGACAAGGGCTGGAGGGACAGGACACAGGGAATGGCTTCCCAGTGCCAGAGGGCAGGGATGGATGGGATTTTGGGAAGGAATTGTTCCCTGGGAGGGTGGGAGGCCCTGGCACAGGGTGCCCAGAGCAGCTGTGGCTGCCCCTGGATCCCTGGCAGTGCCCAAGGCCAGGCTGGACACTGGGGCTGGGAGCAGCCTGGGGCAGTGGGAGGTGTCCCTGCCATGGCAGGGGTGGGATTAGACATTTTAAAAATCCCTTTCAACCCAAACCATTCTGGGATTCTCTTATACCAAATACAGCATTTCACACTTGGCTTTGTCCTCGTCTCTGGCCATTGAACTCCTGCTCTTTAAGATCTTGTCTTTGTTGTCACTGCTGTTGTTGGACTGGCTGGGGCTTTGCGGGGATGGTAACAGTTTGTGTTTTCCACGCTAGACACTTTAATTTAATGCATTATTACATTTGATCCAGATGCTGCAGTGATGGGTGCATAAAAATAATTAAATACAGATAAATAGACCGTAACAACTTCACCACTGCCAGTTGTTGTAACACAGAGTTACGTATCAAAAATGCCGTGCCAGAAAATTACTTGAATTTCTAACTAGTGCAGGAAAACTTTCCATGGGCACTGTGACAGGCAAACAGAGCTCAGTGCTAACCTTTTCCTACATACCCAACACTAAAATTCATGCAGCTAAATGGAAACTCAAAGTTTTCAGTCTCGTTCTGTAACTTTTCCAGTGATTTTGTTTGGGAAGTCAAAACCTGTGAGTGTAGATGTGGTGAATGAAGGCCACCTCTTTTCTCTGCCACGCCATCAGCTGTTGACATGAGACCAGGAGGTGCTCCTGCCTGGAGAGAAGCTGTTGTGCAATGGATTGGGAACAATGTTAGCTGGAGCTGTGGTTCCTGAACCAAGCAGACAAGTGCTGGTGATTCCTGTCTCCTGCACCCTTGTATTGGCACTTGTATTCCTCTTATTATCTAACTTATTATCTAAGTTATTTGTGCACTTTTAATTGGATGTAGTATTTTTTTTTTCCGTATCACAAACTGGTTTCTGAAATAATTCTGGCCTTTTAAATGTCTCCCAAGAGTTCATGGTGAGTGAAAAGGCTCCATTGCACAGGGAGACACAGATTTGCAGATGCTGAGGCTAGAACAGGAACTAGAACTAAAACTAGGACTGAGACATCCCTGCTGAGACTAGAACAGGAAAATGAGTCCTCTGAAGGTCTCAGGTCTGTCTGGACAGTGGGAGGAGCACTAAAGGACCCTCATGTTCCAGATGTATTCCCCTGTCCAACAGTGCAGAAACCACCGTGGAAAATAAGTGATGGAGATACCTCATAACAACAAGATAATAACATTTCAGCCTGGTTTGCTTAAAAGGAAATCAGCAGGGTGCTTAGGGGGTCTGTCCTTACCGTGCCAAGAGAAAAAACTGTTCTGTGATGAAAACAGGTTGTAAGAGCCACCTTCATCTCCCCTTGGCAGATGCCCACTGGGCCCATCCCTTGCTGAAGTTCAAGTGCTCCCTGCAAGGTAATTCCCATTTTTCCTCCAAAAAAAGGTGAGGGAACAACTTTAAACCCCATTTACTTTGGGTTTGCATGAGGTTCAATCCAGGGAAATGATGATGGGGTGCTGAGTCCCCATTAATTTCAGTGGGAGTTTGCCTCGAACGGGGGATTTTGGGAGAGGCTGAGCCCAGGATTTGTGTGTGTTTGCTCACGGATCAGCAAGGCACACGCATCTGCAATTGAATATGCACTTTGTTAGGTTAAGAAACATTTCTTTATGCTCTGCAAAGCAAGCGAATAAAATCGAGGGGGAAATATGCACTGTGTCAGCTTGCCTGTGTGGGAAAAATACTTTATTTTCTGTTGTAAAGACAAAGAGTGCAGCAAGAAAAAAGGCAGTGGTGTGTATGATCATCCTATACAAGCACATTAGTAAAGCACTGTGGTACCAGTCGTGTTGTGAACTTAAAGCCACCCCTAATTAAACTGTCTGCATCCCCCAGCATTTCCCTGTAATGATGTCAAGCCGTGCAGCAATTAGTTGTCTCTCTGTGAATGTAAACACTGTTTGTAAATCATATAAATTTAACCTGCTTGCCTTCTTGAGAAGCTCCAAAAAGGGAATTAATTATTATTGTAGATTTTGGAGTTATGATTTATTGGATGGTTTTCTGAACGGCTTGATCTAATGTTTTCCATGGTTTGTGGCAATTAAATTTGGGAGCAAAGGTAGGAGTTATTAAAAATATCTGGGATAGAATTTGGGGTGGGACTAATGGTATGCACGACAGTGAGCAATATATTTTATTGCACTAACACAACTGCTGGGGGTTTCTTTTAAATTAAAATTTAGTCCATTCAAAGGATGCAAGTGCCCTGACCTTTCAGCGTCCTGCATTTTGCACCTCCTGTATTACTTCAAGCTAATTTGAATGTGAAGTTTGAATCCTGAAGAAAGATGCCCTTCTGCAGTAGTTCATCTTCTCTTTAGAGATCAGACTAAATGCCCGTGGCAATATGCTGGGAAACACAGCACATTACCATGAAATAGCTCCATTAGAGACAAAGAAATGTAAACAAAACAAACACATTTGCCACTGGTTTTAGCTCAATTATATTTCTCCTATTGACGGTGTTGCCTAAAATGAAAAAGCGCTCGAGACCTAAATTTAGTAAACCTTTTGTTGCAATTTACTCCAGCAAAACCTCTGTTGCTGGAGGTGGATGGTTTACCTGAGCCATCAGCTACATAGCACGTTTATGGTTATTGTATTTTACAGGTTGATAGATTTTTATATTCTGTCCAAGTCAGGATCTTACACCACCTGGTTTATTATTTAGTAATTTACAGTGCAGTCAGGCATGTTTGGTTTAATGTAGGATAAACTTATAAATCTATTGTTCCTCCAGTTGCTGGGGTTGGTGTGCAATGAACTACAGAGCTTGATGCGTACATACATTTCAGCTCTGCTTATTTTCTTTGATAGGGAAGCAGGCAATAGATAACACAGTGACAGTGGCATCCCAGGGGACAGCAAAATGTGAGAGCAACACACCGTCAGGTTAGTAGGTCATTATTGTATGAGCACTGAGCCATTAATTGACTACTGTACCAGGCTCAATCTGTGTCAGATTATGGCTTTTGGCAGCAAGAACTGTTATCTAATAGCTAACTTTGCTTCTTTACTGGCTTTTTAGTAGGTTTTCGGATAAAATTATACCTAAAAAGGTAAATGTGGAAATGGTGCTTTAAAAAAAAACAAAAAACAACAAAACAAAACAACCCAGCCAAACCAAACCAACGTAGAAAATAGTGTAATGTCAATAGGTAAAAAATTCCTGTGAGGGAGCAGCCAGCAGAGTGTTTTGCTAATATTTGTGAGTATTTTTTTACCAACTTGGGCAGTCAGATACTTTATTTGGGGGGCTAGATATTACAGGTGCAAATCTATCAGAAATTGAGAGGTGCTGCCTGAATTATTTTGTTAATCTGCAGCGTTGGGTGGCAATAGGAGAATACCAAGATTGTAACAACAACAATAAACACCATTTGTGCAAACCTTGCTGCTTTCTCCTAAAATCTGCCTTGAAAAGCAGGGAATTGTCACTCCTGGCATGGTCACAGAGGAGACCCAGCTTGTGGCAGAGCTGAGGCATCTTCCCCCAGCACCCTGGAGCAGATCCATGGCTGAGCTGAGTAATAAGGGAAGAAATCAGTGATGTGAGGAAGATTTGAGGGAAAAAAATCATCTCTTCCTTGGCCACTGGCAGCAGGCAGGGTGCTCCTCAGCCACCTGTGTCCATCAGAGGGCAAATTCCCAGCTTTAACAGGCTGTGGGAGGCTGAGGATGTTGGGCTCAGCCCAGTGCTCAGGTGAGGCAGGACTTTGAGCTGGGTTTAAGGATAAATCCTGCATGCTGTTCAGAGGTGATTTCAGGTTGCCGCCATCTTTCAGCTGAGATCTTTTGGGATATCTCAGGCTGGGGCTAAGATGCTGTTTTAGCTCATCCCTGCACCTGCCAAATCCAAATCCAGGTGTTTCAGCCCAGATGAGAGCACGAGTTAAAAATTGCTCAGGTCTGGAAAGGGCTTTGCTGAGAGCTGGAGTGGGTGGGATGGACCTTGGAGAGGTGAGTAGGTGTTTGTGGGCTCGACCCTAAACCAGCTCTCCCTGCTGTCTGTAATTCCTGAGGAATCCTCAATCCTGGCTCCAGGGGAGCCCAGGGATGCTGGCAGGGTTTTGGGGTGCATTCCAGCTGTGTGACACATCTGCTGCTGTTTGACAGGGCTGTTCAAGTGATGGAGCCCCAGCTTAATTTCTGTCCCTACCCATAAATCGACCTGCCTGTGACCTTGGGCAAAATAGTTAATCCAGGCAGCCCTCAGTTTCCCTCTTTTGCTCCCCATTAAAAATGATTTGCTGTCCCAGGGTGTCGGGACCAGAACCCAGGGTGAGTGCTGATAATTATCAATATGGGAAACCCTGTGACAAGGTGGGGAAGTAAGACAGAAACCCTTATTTCATTAAAATCGTATTTCTATTGAATGCTATTACAGTTATTATTTTGCAGATCCCATTTCTCTGCCACGTGTGTGAATTTGAATAATTTCCAGCGCATTTCTCGCCCCGTTAAAAGACGTGGATAAAAATGTGCAACAATTGAGCTCTGAGCATTTCATCTCGTTTTGTTATTCCGGGCTTTCTCCTTTTTCTTACAGCAAAATCATTTCTAGAAATTGGATAGCAATATGCAAAATACATTTTTTTTTCAGGCAGTGATGGCTGATTACATTGATTCTACACAATGTAGGGCTCTTAATGGGGATTTCTGGCTCCCATTTGCTGTAAATTTCTGGTTCCCATTTGCTGCAAATTTCTGGTTCCCATTTGCTGCATCATGTGATGAGGCTGTTTCTATGGTCTCTGCTGCATCTTGTCCCCCTGGCGTTTTTTTACAAACTCATTTGGAAGAATTAACTACCTTTTACGTATTTAAAATTTGACTCCACGGAAATCGATGTACAAATAATTTTTATGGTTACAATAAGTGGGTTCCATAACGCAACACAAATATCTGTATGTAAATCTTGCCTTGGAGGTAGATATCTACTGTACATCCCAGTACTTATCCCACTTTCACACCTAATTTTCTTTGTGAATCACACATAAAACTCGCATATTCTCTGCTGTGCAATGAAATCATGAATTCTTAGCATGCCCACACATAAGACGTTTCTCTGAGAATAATATCCATAACTATTTTTTAAGGGGGGGAAAAAAAAAAAGGGAAGGTTTTGGTGCACCATTTATTTTTATGATAATTTAAATATGTTAATGCTATACCTAAGAGTTTTATATACATACACATTTTGCATAAAGAAGAGCTTTTACTCCCAAGCTTCACTTTGCGAGGTTGGGAGGGGGAGAGAGAAACTCGTTCAGGCATCTTTGGACACAAGATTAAACACCACCAGAAAACTCCTTTCTCTCCAGACTTTTAACAACTCTCTGGTGCTGCACAGCAGCTGAAAAATGCAGATTTCTTTTTCCAAACAGGTTCTTTTTCCAAACAAATTTTAACAGGTGTGTTAAAATTAACCCTGACAAATCTGTGAGGGTGTTTGATAAAAGGGTCAGTGCAGCCGGGATGCCCCTGGATCTGTGGGAAACTTTTCTGTGCTGGCTGGAAATGCATTTAAATGGATTTTTATTTCTTGTTTCCTCCTTCCTGGAATCGTTAAGGTTGGAAAAGCTCTCCAAGATGAGCAGCCAACCATGCCTTGGTTTTGATGTCAGTGCCAGGGCCCGTTGTTTTTCCTCCAGGGGCACTCCTGGGGTTACACCAGCTCTGGTCCCTTCCCCTCCCTGCACTTGAGGGGGTTTTGCTCAATTTGATAAATCCCTCCTCTGCAACCTTCACTGACAGGACAAAACCTCCCAGACTTGGTTCTCAGCAAACCCATCCTGAGGATGCTGCTGTAAAAAGATGAACTTTTGTTGTTTTGCCTTTAATTGCAATACAGAAATTCTTGAAAAATAAGTGCAAAATGCAGTACAAGGAAAACAAAAATGCTTCAGATCATTAATATATATTAAAAGTATGGACAAAGTCATTTAGAAACTTTATTTTTTTAATTTAATATGTGATTGCTGTTGTCTGGGCTTTTTTTAAAGCGGATCTATGTAATGGTTGGGGAATTTTCTGGAGGAAAACTGTCGTGCAATTAACCCTTGATTGCAGTTGGACCTGGCAAACACAGTCCTGAGGATCTTCATCACTGAGCAGAGCTGAGCCACCCTTGTGCAGAAGCTGGTCCTTCCAACCTCGATGTCCCAGGGAAAGGGGGGCTCTTGGAAAAGAAGGAATGTGGGTGCCCTCAAGTGTCACCTCACCTGGGCGCTGGGAGGGGACTCAAAGGCCTTAAAGATCTTTCCAAACCTTAACAATTCTGTGATTCCACAACCACACCTC
>VWZT01008678.1:430642-455642 GCA_013397055.1 Pachycephala philippinensis | reverse complement strand
GTGGGTCCATGGAATTATGTCCCCCTTCCCTCGTTCCAGCATCCAAGGAGATGTTTGTGTCTCTGACAAATCATCCTGTGGTTAGAGATCAGCTGGGAAGAGAGTACGGGATCATAGAATCATGGAATGTCCTGGGTGGGAAGGGATCCACAGGGATCGAGTCCAGCTCCTGTCCCTGCACAGACACCCCAAAATCCCACCCTGGGCATCCCTGGCAGCGGTGCCCAAATGCTCCTGGAGCTCTGGCAGCCTCGGGCCGTGCCCATTCCCTGGGGAGCCTGGGCAGTGCCCAGCACCCTCTGGGGGAAGAACCTTTCCCTGATCTCCAAGCTAAACCTCCCTGGCACAGCTCCAGCTGTTCCCTGGGTCCTGACCTTGTCCCAGGGAGCAGAGATTGGAGCTTCCCGATGAGCTCTGCTCTCAGTCTCCTCTAGCTGAATGATCCAAGTGACCTCAGCTGCTCCTCGTGTCCTTTCCCCTCCAGACCCTTCACCATCTCCACAGCTCCTGGTGCTCCGTGGTGTCCCTCAGCAAGGAGGGGCTTCCTGCACTGGGACATTTTGGAAGCTGTTGCTTTCACAGAATCCCAGACTGGCCTGGGTTGGAAGGACCTTAAAGCCCACCCCATTCCATCCCCTGCCATGGCAGGGACACCTTCCACCATCCCAGGGTATTCCAAGCCCCATCCAGCCTGGCCTTGGACACTTCCAGGGATCCAGGGGCAGCCACAGCTTCTTTGGGCACTCTGTGGGCAAACTTCCCCACCCTCACAGGGAAGAATTCCTTCCTAATAAATCCACTTTCAGAGGATGTTCTTTGTTTCCTGTGTTACCCTGCGAGTGGAGGCTCCACCTCAGAGCTGTGGAGGGCTGAGTGCTTAATATTCACCTCCTTCCATCCTTCTTCATCCCATTTGCATGCTGCAATTAAAGGAAGTAGTCTTGTTTGCATAGTGCTTTAAAAATGTTTCTGTCAGCAACAACACTGGGGTTTGAAGAGCGCTATCTCTCTAAGAGCAGAGCTAACTAATTGCATAAGGGTCACACCATCTGCTGCTAAAGAAGTAAATCTTCAGATGATGAGAAGTTAGGATTTATGGAAAACCTCCTGACAGGGATAGTTCTTGCTTGGTTGGTTGCTTTTTTTTCCATGTGTTTTCTGTTGTTTTCTAGTAATTTTTTGTGCTTTGATTTTTTTTCCCTGTTTTGGTAATTTTTTTTTTTTCCAAAAGGGAAAAAAGACCAAAAGAAAGATTTATTTCTTTTTAAACTTGGGAGAGACTTTATGGAAGGAAGGGCACATCTCTTAAATGAGAGAGCAGCATATAATTTTGGCCAAAAGTCTTCAGCATGGGCTGTACCCAGTTTCATCACAGTGAATTTTTGGACTTGTGTCCATAGANCCTTCCAACCCAAACCACTGTGTGGTTTTATGATTCTATAAATAAATGGACTTCTGATAGCAGCTTCAATAAATGATCCAATTTTGTCCATTAACAAAAAAACCATCAGTGGCTCCTTTTGCTCATCAGACAATTTTGCTCGGCAGAGAATGTCTCACGTGGGTGTCATCGGGCTCATTTGTGTCTCCTGAACCCTCTCACAAGGCTCCTGTCAGAAATGACCAATCCCAGCAAACTGAACAAATCAGGATCACTGGTGCTGAGACATTAAACTTTGTGATAACTCCAGAGGTGGGAAGATGAGAGCAAGGCTGGGAGATTCCTGGTTTAGATGCTCAGGAAAGGTTTTTAACTTTTCATTGTCACCAGAGAAACCCCTGCGAGGATTTTTCATCCAAGCTGGGCGATAAAAATGTGTGCCCTTTTCAAAAACACACCGAGTTTTTCCCTGAGAATCACTCACTTGCAAACCAGCTCTAATGAAGGAATATTTCTAGGTGGTATATTTGATTTTATTATATTCATTTTCAGCGAAAGGCAGCCGGGAAGTGACGTGATGCATAAAAGAGCAGCGTGCTGGGAGCTGGTGTCTACAGGAATTTCAAAATCACAACTCTCCGATTTGCAGCGAGCCGTACCATGTTTTTAATCAGGGGAAGGAAGGAATTAATATATCCTCTTTCCATAAAGCCTCATTTGTATTGTTGATAACAATAGTTAGAAATCTCAAAGCTGGAACAAACCTTATTTAAACAAGAATCTGTCAATTCTGCTGATGTTTTGTTTGAAGATGCAAATTTCCTCGCAGGGGCAGATGCTGCAGGCAGCCAATACTCACAGACAGCTGAAGTCTGTGTGAGATTCCTGCAAGTCTGCCCCTCCATAACTATAGTTTATTGTGCAAGGAGAATGAGCAGAGTTGGGGCTCTGTAAAATATATTAGTTTTCATATTTGTGTGCAGGAAACCGCTGCTCTTCTGCATCAGGGGAAATGGCAGCACAAGTGCAGACTTTCCATAAGGTATTTGCTGGTTTTGTGCTCACTCAGTGGATGCTTTTTGGATCAGATATCTGTGAAAATTGTGTAGAAGATGATTCTTAGATGGAACTCTGGCAATCCCCCTGCCTTGCATTCTGTCTGCTTCCCACCTCGCTCCCCTGGGAGCCCGTGCTGGGATAACTGGGCTGGAGGGGAGGGCACTGGGAGGAGCAGAGTGGAAATTCAAGTGGCAGCGTGTTAAGGGATCCAATTCTGGTTTATTTGTACCTAAAAGTTGCCATCAACTGAGACAAAGCAGCGAATCTTCACTAAAAATGATAATTGTGGAATTGTTGAGGTTGGAAAAGACCTTTAGGAACATCTAGTCCAACCATCAACCAGCACCACCACCACGGTCACCACTAAACCCTGTCCTCAAGTGCCACATCTACACACCTTTTGAACACTTCCAGTAATAGTGACTCCACCACTTCCCTGGAAAGTCGATTGACAACTTTTCCGTGATCAGTGCAGTGGTTAAAAATGCAATCGTGCTTGGAGAACATTCTCTCACACAGGTTTCCCAGCTTTTGGTGCCACATTTGTTATATAGCCCACAAGGGTGTTCTCTGCTGGAACCCACACGTTACAACCCTGATGCAAAGTTTAGACTTTTGCAAAATGTTGATAATTTTGTAAACTGAGGGTGCTGGGGGACATTTCGATCTGTGTGTCCTTGAGGGAAGGCAAACCAAGAACAGATCAGCCATGGCAGGAGTTTCCCCAACTCCACCCTGGTGATTTTGTTTGGAGCATCAGGAATCACAGAGTCACAGCATCCCAGACTGGTTTGGATTGGAAGAGACCTTAAACCTCACCCAGTTCCACCCCTGCCATGGGCAGGGACACCTTCCACAGACCAGATGGTTCAGATTTCCATTTCTAAAGCCTGATTGTTGCCAAACTTGCCCCTGTTTCCAAATGCTCTGTGGGATATTCAGCACAGAGCTGTTTTCTAACTGTTCTCTCAGCTTGCCCTGAAAATTGACTTGTTCTATTGGAGAAGGAATTGAAAGATGTCACTGGGATCCCGATGGAATGAGCTGGATATCCTCTGTGGAGAAGTCAACACAAACCAGGCTCCTGGTGAATCCTCTCTAGACCACTGATGCCTTTCTGCAGATTGGCCTGAATTAAAAATGGCTGGAAAAGTTCTGATGAAATGTTTTGCTCACCAAAACCAAAGAAACCAACCCAGTGCCCCTCGCTGTCCATGACTCCCTCCCAAGAACTGCAATAAAATCCCTGAAGTGAGGCTCTCGCTAATGGTTAAATTGTCAATGGTTAAAATCTTTGTTACTCTGGTTGGCTGGAAAGCTCCTTAGACAATTCTGAGCTGAAAACATCCCTCACTTCATTCTTGAGCACAAAAACTAATATTTCATACTGTATTTTGGACCTGATGTCCATTTTTTGGCTCGACTACCAAGCCAGAAATTGTTTTTAGATTTCCTCTTTGGCATTCACAAAGTTTTGCCTAAAGCCCTTGGGGACTTGCTGAAAGAGATTTATTTATGTGCATTGCAAGGCGCCTGCCAAATAACTTCAGCTTCATGTTTTTTAATAATTTTCTAAATTTAAAAATTAATAAAAAGACTAAACTCTTGGTTTACTCATTATTAATTATGAATATTCCCATCTATTTTGCCTTAAATATCAAAGATAAACAAAAGCTAAGATGCTGCTAGGAAGTTAAAAATGCTGGAAAATGCTCTCTTAGTGTGCTTGAGGCTTGTGGAGTGTTTTCTATTATTTTGGGGGTGACACTCTCTCCACTTTATCAAAAGTTGGAGTTCAGCTTGGAGACGTCCTTTCAAAAGAGCTGCTGGCTAAATCGCTTCTATTAACTTTTGAAGTGGTTTTTTGGAAGTGTTAGAAGGAAAAAAGTAGTTCTGTGTTAACAAAAAGGCCACACTTTATGAACTGTGATGTTTTTCCTTTCAAAGTAGGAGGAAAAATTCCCAGAGTTAAGTAGGAGCAAGGCCAGATTTGCCCTTCTTTCCCATGTTGTAGCAGTCCTGAGGACACTGCCGTCCAAATTAGGGCTGATTTGTCTTATAAACAGTAAAAAATCATTATTCTGGTTGTTTTGTGGTTTTGCAGCAGTGTGATCTGCTTCAGAAGCCTGGGACAGCCTTTGGCAGGCTAACTTCGAGTTTGCAATTTGATTTTTTTATCAAGTATTTGGTTTAATTGAAAGGTTTGTTAAAATTTACTCTGTTTGTATCAGTTGGATGTAAATCATTGCTGGCTTTGCTCAGAGCTGAGCTGCTGTGCCACCTGTGAGGGGTGATGGATGTTTATGTCCACTGCACTAACGAGGGACTGGTAATGGCCTGTCAATATTAGATATTGGGTTTTGATAAGGATTTTCATTCAGCCACTCTATCAAAAAGCAGGATTGGAGGAGGTCCGTGGATACAGAGCTCCGTGTGTGGGTACAAAACCTGTGCTGAGCAAAATGAACCAGTCACGGCCAAACTCACTCCCAGTGTGCTCACAGGATCAAGGAGTAGCCCAAGTATTGAATTAAGCCTTCAGTAAATTCATTTAAATTGTTGTGGGAATAAAAAATATTTCAAGGAAGCGGTGGCAGAAGTTACTTCCACAATTATTTTTGTAATTTGGTTATTTTTTAAGGCACAAAACCTGTACTTATTGAGGGCTCAGATCTTTCCCTTTGTTCCACCCTAATCCTTCAGAGCCATTCCCTAACTCCAGGTTGGAAGGAGTCGAGTGTGGCGCCTGGGAGTGAGACCCAAGTGGAGGGAGGGGAAGTTGTTACCCAAAACTGCTCCCCTGGCCCATCCCCGGGGCTGACCCTGGATGCTGCTTCCTTCAGTGGGCAAGAGGCTTCCAAAAGCAGCAGCTGGAATTTGGATTGAGCAGAGTCAGAACTGAGAGCAAGAGAAATAAGTAGGACTAGAAATAAGCCTAAAATCGAGATTAATGTCAGCTATCCCTCTTCAGATCACTGTTGTCGGTTTATTTTCCCACTGAACCATGTTCTGTGGTGGAAGGATATTGAAACAACTGTCTTTTTTCCCCCCCCCCTCTCCCCTCTTTTATTATGTAATATAAAAAACAAAGGAGTATATTGTATTAATATGAATACGTGCCAGAGAGAGCTTTATAGGGTCATTAATACATTTCTTGGGAGGTCAAAAGACATGAAACCGAAGGGCTTGTGCCTCACAATAAAAGTGAGGCATGTATTGTTGGCCCAGCAAAACATGCCCTGGAGTATAATATTTGTGTATTTAAAAAAATTATACTGGCAGAAAATACAAGGGCAGCTGCAGAGCTTTGGACTGTGCCTAACGGGAGTGACACAGGTGAGGGCTGCAACTGGGGTTGGAATGGTGGGAAAATTGGGCTTTTGCCTCTTTTCGGTTCTTTATGAGGTAGAAAAAATTGTTTCAACTGTTTAAAAAACATTTTTCCCCTTGAGCACGTGTGTTTTTTGTTTTTCCTTCAAATGCAAGGAACTCCCGTCACCTGTGTGGTAGGCTCTGGATGCATGAACAGGATATCCCATGAAAACCCTGGAGAGGGGGGAAAATTAACCACCTAATGCAATGGCTGAAGTTCAGAAAAATCTCAGTTGAGGCAGAAAATATTACCTGTGTCCCAAGCCAGCCCAGCTCGCCCTCTCTGGGCTTTTCCCAGGGCCTCGGGGTGGGGAGGGGACAGGCAGCTGGAGAAGGGACGTGGTGGCTTCCAGCCTTCCCTGGGATTTGGTGCTGCCTTTGGATCCTGCTCTGCTGGCTGGTTCAAGGGTGTTTCTGAGTAGGGATTTCTCAAGGAGAGAGAAGAGACTGAGTTCTGGAGAAGAGCAGTGATAGATGAACCTTCTTTCTAATTTCTTAAGTAAAATTATGTAAAAAATAAAAAAAAAAGGCACCAAAGAGTTCCAAACTTTACTGCTTTCTCCATTCAACACCTTCATGTCCTTAAAAAACCTTTCAAATAATCAAAGTGTGCTTCTTGCCTTTATGGCTGCATCACCCTTTTCATGGCCAAACTGTGCCAGGGCCTCACCACCCTCACAGGGAAGAATTCCTTCCCAATATCCCATCCATCCCTGCCCTCTGGCAGAGGGAAGCCATTCCCCCTTTTCCTGGCACTCCAGGCTCTTGTAAAATTTCTCTCCAGATTCCTTGTGGGCTTCTTTCAGGTACTGGAAGGCTGCAAGGATTTCTGCAGGAGCACAGGGCTGCCTGAATTGAACCTTTTCCATCGCCATGGAAAGTTGCAGCTGGATGTTTGCTCAACCCTCTGATGGAGCTTTTCATTATCTCACCAGTAACACACCGCAGAAAATGGAATCATTAGAGTCCAGCAGCATTCAAATGTAAACATTTGAATAATTTACACTTCCAGCCCAGTGTTAAATAAAAGGTTTCAATCTCTGATGGAAACCTGACAATAAATATTCATTTCTAATTTTCAATAAGTAAACTTTATGACTTCTTAAAAGCCTTTTTTTTTACCTGAAGTGTAATGGCAATTTTGACAGTTGGGCACATTTGGGATTAAAATTTTCCCTCTGGTCAACAGAACCATGAAGAGTCATTACAAAAATTAAAAGCTAGAAGTAATTACAAATGTTACAATTAGGAGCAATTTTGGGGTCTTGATGTGCTACAACCAACAAAAGCTGTGTCTTTTCGGTGAAGTTTTCCTGAGGGACGTGAGAAAGAGAAGGGGAGGAAAGGAATTGCCTTTCTGGCTGTGGCCTGGGACTGGAAGGGTGCCAGCACTGAAATAATTTTGTGATAGAGGAGGCTGTAAGGAAGTTTCAGGAATGCCATTTACAGGCACAGCTTTGGAAAAGGAGGTGAGATTTGCAGGGGAGAGCCGGTGCCCACAAACCCTGGGAGCACCCGGTGTCCCTGTGATCGATGTCTCTCTCAGCTTCCTCCACAAACTTTTATTTTCTGAGGTTTATGGGTCTGTAGTAAAAATCCACTCAGAGTTTACACTTGGTTTACACCAGGTCTCTGTCTACCAAAGTTTATTTTAACAGCATTTTTATGTGGCTCTTCTTCAGGCAGCTTGAGTTGAGCAGAACCCGACGTGCAGCCGTTTCCAACGCGTCCTCTTACCACCAGCCTCATTTCTGGGGTCAATGAGATCAGGTGGGTCATAATTACGAGCACGGGCTCCCAACACAATTAATGGGGATTTTTCCAAGTGATTTTAGCACGTCGTTGTGGGACAGCCAGAGTTTCATAAAATGCGTGGCTGCGATGGCACAGTAAATGTGTCTGAGATACTTCATCAGCACTGCTGCACCTCACCTCGCTCACCTCGCCCCTGCTCCGGGTCCTTCCGTGGCCACCACTGGCATAAAAAGCGCTGGATTTGGGGAATTATCTTCCCTTTAAATCTTATTCTGGCTACAGTGTTGGCGATGGGCTTGTGGCCAAAGCATTGCTGTGCAACGCCCCTTCCAGAGTTTGTAATGAGTGACCCTGCTCCTTTATGATACATAAATATCCATCCTGGAATATTGCTGCCCTGCAGATCCCAGCAATGTTCATTTGTCTGAGTTTCAGGTTGGGCAACACAAAATTTCTTTTCATCTGCTTTGAATTTGCGAGCGTTTAATTGATTGTGTGCTTTGAGTCTGAAGCTCTTGATCTGCCTCATCTGTGCTGATCAGTATTTTTTATACTGCATCACATCTTCTCTTATGGGCTTCCTTCTAAGGCATAATTGTTGTCTAGCAATCTCTTTATATTTCATTAATAAATAGATTTCCAGCCTTCCTTTGATCATTCCTGTCATCATTCTCGGAGCTCCTGGGATTTGCACAGTGCAGTTTTCTTAACACAAAGTAACCAACACTGCAGTCAGCAGTCCAGAACAATCTCCACCGTTAATTTATGTTCCTTAGGATAGTCCCTGCAAAAACTTCTGTGTAATGTGGCTGTGTGGTCCTGATTAACATCAGTAATCCCTGTCACAGAGCTGTTCAATACTCACCAAACTACTCTATGGGGGAAGGAAGCGAGAAGAGGAATAAAAAGTAAAGTAATTTTTGAGTTGCTGATGAGCAAAGACCAATCAGACTTTGCACAAAGGATTTAGAACAAAAATAACGACGCCTTCCAAATCTCTTACGCTTAATTTTTCTCCTGTGCTTAGGTTGGGTGGAATGTTTGTCCTTTGCATTAGTGGATATTTACGTGGGAATGAGAGAGGAAGGGGAGGGAGGGGGTCCACGAGGGAGAGACCCTCCTAAGGACCCCCTGCCCTGATCAGCAGCAGCGCTGGGGAGCTCAGCATTAAAAGGTGAGAGTTTCATTGCTCCCTTTGCACTCCTGAGCTGTAAAAAATTTTAGAGGGGGACTGAAATCTGACACTTTGGAGAGGTCAGAGCCCTGACTGGTGAGGGAGAGGACAGGGATGGGGAGAACTCCTTCATGCCAAGGTCCTTTGCACTGCCCGAGTGTGGGGTCTTGTAGGGACCCCACGTGTCACCAGCACTTTAATTCTGAGGGGGTTTGGCAGGAACCTGAGTCAGTGGAACACCCAAGGAGTGCTGTTTGTGCCAGATCCCACTGACCAGGGAGTGACAGAGGAATGGATCAGGGCTTGTTCCCGTGCTGTGCATCAGTGTTCCCACTGCTGAGCTTTGGGATGTGGCACACTGGCTTATAAAAATAATAAAATATGACAAAGTAGTTGGAGAAACTCCCATTTTCACAACCCACTTCCTACATAGAGGCACGTCCATACATAAAACCATAGAATCATTGAGGGGTTTGGGTGGGAAGCAACCTTACAGCCCTATCCAGCTCCTCTGCCATAGGCAGGGACACCTTCCACTGCCCCAGGCTGCTCCAAGCTCCATCCAACCTGGCCTTGGGCACTGCCAGGGATCCAGGGGCAGCCACAGCTTCTCTGGGCACCCTGTGCCAGGGCCTCAGCACCCAGAAATGCTTTATATCCATTTATATCTGCAGTTTTGGGAGTAGAAAAGTTGTTGGATGTGCCGTGTGCTGTTCCAGCCACAGCTGACTTCCCTACACTGACCTCTGAGGATACACGGCCGTGCTGTGGCAGCTCCTCCTTTGCCTCCCTGCAAATCTACGGAGAAGCAGCAGGACAAGAGGACTTTGGAATGTCCTTTCTTGCAGCATTTACTGAGCTCTGGTCCAGAGGAGCCCCCCCCAGCACTGTCATCTCCTGTCTGTGGCAGTCAGAGAATGGAGATGGGTATAAAATACTCTGGTTTAGCACTAAGCAATTGATTTATTGCAGAAAACAGCTGGCTAAGCCAAGGTACTGCCCAGCACTGTGCCTCCTTTTCCCTGTTTTCTGGTCTGTTCCCACCCTCCTGCCTCCTGGCATGCGGAACTAGAATATACGTGAGGAAGGTGAGATGTGTGAATTGTTTTCCTTTTAGAGCAGCCTGCCTTTATTGAGATGCATTTGTTACCCTGGACTCCTGAGAAACACCTTGCCCTTTTCTTGCTCTATTTTCCATTTCTGTCTCTTTCTCATCCCTAACTTTATTTTCTCTTTATTTTCCTTCTCCACTTTTCTTTTTCTTTACATCTCCTTCCTTTCTCTACCCGCGCTCATCCTTCTTCTCATCACTCACTTGATTTAGGGTAAGGAGAGCACATGCGAAGAGAATTGCCATGTACAAAAGTTAAGGATATATATGGGATCCTTCATAATGTGCTTCACTCAGGCTGGGGATAGTGAAAAGGTACGTTTTCCCTGAGCTTGCCAGCAGTGTAAACCATTCAATTGGTAACATAATACGTTTTTATGGTCTCTGTATAGCGATTTTCCATTTAAGTGTAAGTTAAATTGATGAATTCACATAGAGGCATAGAGGAAAGTTTTTCCTTTTTCTTTTGTAGTATAAATTCTCCATGAACACTCCTGCCCTCCATTGTGAGTGGGTTTTCCTCCCAACCATGCATGAAATGTGCCCTTAGGTTCTGTTACAAATAGGTTTACACTGATGTGGATGGCTGCTACGAGCATTACGGTCTTGATCCTGCACTCGTTGAAATCAATGGCCACATTCCCCTTCCCTGCAGGAGTGGGAGATCAGAGCCTGTGGGGCGCTCTGGGAATACAAAAGCCCTCATCCTTTGTTTTTGGAGGCTTTTGCATCCCTTTTGTGACTATGGGTTGTTAGCTGGGTCGATTCTACCAGGTGGGAGATTGTAGGAAGGTGGGGATCAGCCTCTGCTCCCAGGGAACAGGGACAGGACAAGAGGAAACAGCCTCAAGCAGCACCAGGGGAGGTTCAGGTTGGACATCAGGAGGAATTTCCCCACGGAAAGGGTGGTCAGGCATTGGAATGGGCTGCACAGGGAGATTCGGAGTCCCCATCCCTGAAGGCATCCAAAGAAGTCCAGCACTGAGTGCTCCGGGCTGGGGACAAGGTGGGGATTGAGCAAAGGGTGGACTCAATGATCCTGGAGGTCTTTTCCAACCTCAGGGATTCCAGGATCTTTTGATATCCTCGTCTTGTGACACACAACATTCCCATTTCAGTGCTTGCACAGGCAATTACTTAGGAATTTTTCTTTGTAGGTTCTCCAATTACAGAGTTTCTAGTTCTGTTCCTGTTGGCTTGGGAGATGTGTTACTTGAGCTGAGACCTTGTCCTTCCATGAAAACTCACTGGCACTTTGCCAGGGGTGTTATGGAGGTGGGGCCTTCCACGGAAACAGGAGTTGCTGCAGGGAATGGCATTTGTTGGTCACTGGCTAACAGATTTTCCCAGTAACTTTGCTGTTGGAGTGCCTGCCTTTCCCAGGAAATGTAGAACGTCACCATTTGTGCTCTCAAACGGGATCCAGCGAGAGTTTCAAAGTGTCTGGTCACATTTTAATGGGGCTAAGCCATAATTCACCTGTCTAAAATACATTAATCAAACTTATTTTCTGCACTCTGTTTCCTAACAGGGACACACATATTTATTTTCTGTGCCAGCAGTGCTGTATTTCACAGGAATTCTAATATTTCAGCAGTGGTTAAAGAATCCTCATTGGTATGGATTTGAGCTGCACTTGGCTGAAAAGTGCTGTAGGAAGTGAGGGGCTGCATGTTTATACAATATTGGCTAAAATATTGGATTAATCTTCGTTGTGCTTCAGGATGAGCAGATCTTGGCATGCCCATGAAGCTGAGTTCCAGAGGATCCACTCATGTGAGCCCCAGTTTGGTCTCCAGGTCACAGGAACATCCAAGACAGGATTAAGCTCATTCTATGCAAGCACCTGGTGAATCCATTATTATTCAGAATATCCTTTAGCAGTTTTTTGTAATCACTTGAAGTTTAGGACGTAGTGAAGTAATCCCCTGAACCTGGATGGTTTTTTGGAGCAGGAGCAGGGGGATGCCACCAGCTGTCCTGGATTCAGGATGTGGATGGATTCCTATGGAAGGTGGTTAATTGCCTTGCCCCTCTACCCCTCAAACAACTGATTAGGGAATGATGAATTCATTCAAACAACCCAAGAAACCTGGGCTGGTGGAAGATGTCCCTGCTCATCACAGAGGGGTTGGGCTGGACGACTTTTAAAGGTCCCTTCCGACCCAACTATTCTATGATTTCCTGATAATTTGTGCTGCCACGTTCTTAAAAATGAAAGAAAACTCGTGAGCATTTGTCTTGAGACACGTGAAACCTTTGACCCAGCCCCACGTTGGCCATGTAGGGTCTCAGGGTTACCTTCCCCAAAGCTTTTGTGCTGCCTCTGTACCAGAGCCATGCTGGGAAGTGGGTCAGCCCTTTGTTTTTAGAGGGAGAACTGAGCTTGGCGGCGCCTTTGGCATATCAATAAAGCCAGCAACAATAAAAAGGAACAGTGTTCATTATACTGCTGTGTGGGGAGTTTCTTTAAGAGTTGGGCCCTAAATGGTTTTTAATCCCAGGATGCACTGATTGTGATAATGTGGAGAGGCAAAGCAAGCATCAGTTATAAAATCATTGCAAATATGAGCGGAATAAAAAACGGTCAAAAGGATCTTGTTACAATCTCTGCTTATTCCACAAGGGTTTAAGGAAAGTAAAATAGGCAATGATTTTGTTTGGGACTTGTTTATGAAAGATTACTTTTTGTATAGGTAAGCCAAAAGGTTAAGGAAGTAAACAGAATTTAAATACAGTCAGTTTTAGTAATTTTTTCTGTTGTTTGCCTTAACTGCTTCCTAACATCATAAAAAAGCCTGCAGCACTCAGGTGGAAAGGAAAAAAAACCTCAAGCCAAGAAGAAAAACCCACACCATGCCGGCTTAAAGAAGTAAAAGCTGTAAAATGTAAGATATGGCACACCTATAAACTATAATTTTGCTTTTCAGCCGGCAAAAGTGCTGTAGATCTAAAATTACAATAAATCTCCAAATGTCCAGCATTGATTACTTCAAGCTTGTGGCTTTAATGGACAACAGAGCAGCACATTATGATGCCATGATTAAGGAATTGTGGAAAAGAGGGATAGTGATTTTGGACTTTATTTTGGCACCTAGCAGAGCTCAACGTTACCACAATTATTGGTTTTCTGAAATATGTCCCTATGCATTATTCTGATCAGATTACTTGCATTGCACAATCCTCTGGTGAATAACAGGACAATAGCACAAAATAAATCTCTCTCTGAAATTTAATCTCCATGTCTGTAGACTGGCAAGAAGAACATCCACATCCCTCTGATAAGAAGTTGTATATTTTCCTGAATGGTGGTATATTTTTGTTTTATAATTGTCCTTAATGTAAATTCTCCAGCAAGAAAGCAGTGATGTCAAAGATCTCAGAGGAAAGAAGGGTTGAAATATGGGTAAAGTGCTCCCATAAGCTCAGCATGAAGAAACCCTAATTTTCTTAGTAAACTACAGGGGCGGGTGAATTCGGTGGCTTACAGAAATCATTAACCTTTCCCCTATTATTGGTTCTCAGTGTAATTTGTTTGATAATCTTCTTCCTCAGTGAATAGCAGTCCAGCTTATCAGCTAATAAAATATCCTCTTGTGCTGCTGCAATGTTTGGCACATGGTGGATATGATACAGATGACAGCAAAGCAGAATTACCTGCTCTTTTTGAGGTCCACCTCTAAGCCAGGGATTGGGAAGGAGCTGATATTTATGGGCTGAAGGGTGAGCTTGTGTTTATTACTGCTCATCCTCTGAGCTCCACGGACAAGCTGGAGAATAATTGTTATTTTGAGAAAGCAGAAAATATGCTGAGTTTTAAGCACTTGCACAGGGTCAGAAATAAACCCTCACAAAAGTGCAGATGCTCCCTAATCCTTGAGACACCCATCCAAGAGCCTCCCACTTGCACCAGGATCAACACATTTAGACATGTCCATGCTGGGTTGCGTCTCTAAAACTGAGTTTCCAGAGGCTGGTCTTGGATGGGCATCCACAAACACAGGTGGGAATTCTAGGATGGATTTGAAGTGGCACCTGAAAGCTGTGTGGGTTTTTGGGAAGTGCTGGGCTCAGTGTGAGGATGGGATACGGCTCCTCTTGGCTGTGATTGTGTCCCCCAGGTAGTCCCAGCTCAGTCCCAGGTTTGTGCAGTGAGAAGGACATTGTTAATGAGCAGGACATTTTTAATGAGCAGGAGGTTGGTGGGAGGTGGCCCTGCCCCGGTGGCACACAGAGCATTGTGTCATCCCTCACCTCGGCACAGCCAAGGCTCAATTCACAAGTGAAATTTGGATTTGGGAACCCTTAGTCTCCCTGCCTTTGCTTCCACGAGAGCTTCCATGGCTGCCAGTGCTGCTCCAAAGGCTCCCAGGCCGGGGTGGAGCTCTGGATGTTGCCAGTTGGGATGAAGATGTGTTGGCAAAGACGTGGATGGAAGTTCACCCAGCAATGCTTCCATGGCCCTGGCTCTGTTCCTGCTCTGCTATCCATGCCTATACTGCTGCTAATCAAATCCAACTGGAAGAAAAGTTGGCTTTTTATTGTGCTGTGTGCCTGCTTCACCCAGAAATTGTGGAGATTATTGAATTTGTGTGGTTCAGGACTCAAGAATCAAATATGAGTGAAGTTTAAGCTGAGATCACCAGGATCTATGAACTGGCACTGCTCCAAGGCAGCACCGTTCCAGCAGTGCTGTGCTGGTTTGCACTGGTCAATGCCTGACCTTTCCATGATATCTCTGTCCATACAGAGCAGCCCCTTTCCCACACCCTTCTCATTCCTCCAAAATGATTTTTTCTCATCTGTCTTTGCTCTACTCTGTTTCCAACAATTTCATTTCCACCAGCTTTCAGATTTCACTGCTCAGGAGTACTGTAAAATATCAGATTGGGATAGTTTTGCTTACACTATCTTAAAATTTGCAATTAAAACCCTGAATGGTATTTTTCAAATCTTGTTTATCAGAGTTAATCATTAATTATCACAGCTCTATGCACAGCTGATTAATACTTTTTTCTTCCCTTCTTCCTTTCCCTTCTCTCTCTTCCTACTGCAGTGATTTAGGCTCTTTCCAGGCTTTCTCGTGGCAGCACAAGCAGGGATGGAGTGGCTGTGCCTGTCCCTTGCCATGTTTGCACGGTGCCACCTCTCCAGATGCACTGGTACCTCACACAAAATGAGTCACCACTGTCATTCCTCATTCTGGTGTGAATTAGGTGTGTTCCAGACTGGGAAACTCAATCTGAGCTGTTTCCTCCGTGTCATTTTTTAGGTACAGTCTGTGAAGTGGCAGCGATGAAGAACAGGGGTGGTGGTGCTCAATTTTACCTCTTCCAGGAGTGCTCTGGTGCCATCCAGAGCAACCGTCTCTTTATTCTTGGACCCTTCCAGCCTGGAAAGATCCCAGCTGATGACATTTTTCCATATGCAGCACAAGCAGCCTGGTGTTTTTGTAGCTGAAATCCTGTTCCTTTGAAAGTTCATGGTGGTTTTGGGCATGGAGTGCCAGGACAAGGGGGAATGGCTTCAGACTGCCAGAGGGCAGGGTTAGATGGGATATTGGGAAGGAATTCTTCCCTCTCAAGCTGGGCAGGATGGACAGGGCTTGGAGCAACCTGGTCCAGAGGGATGTCCCTGCCCATGGCAGGGGGTGAAATGGGATGGGCTTTAAGGTCCTTCCAACCCAAACCGTCCTGTAATTCCATGATCCTATGAAACCAAGGTTTGATGGCTTTCTGCGGGCCAGGTGAGGATGCTGAAACACTTGGTGGGGCTGTGCCAGTTTCAGAGACCCCTGGATTTGTCCAGGATCCACATTCACTTTGTCTGTTCCAACACTTCCCCGTTTACCTGTTACCTGCACGTGTGAAACCATCCAGGTGCCTCCCTGTCCTTGGAGAGTGGGAAATCTGCCTCATTTATCCCCCAGAATAACATTTACCCTGCAGAATAACATTTGTCTGCAGCCAGCACAGGTTGGTTATCAAATATTTGTTTAAAATAAAAAAAAACCTGAGGACTTTTGTGGCAGGAAAGTGCAACTTTGTTGTGTTAACAAAAGTATTGCAGGGTTAAATTATACTGCTGTTTAAGGTGATTGTAAATCATTCTTTCAGCACAACAGCATTGAGTTTCAGGTACTAAACTTCCAGGAAAAAAGAAGTGTTGTAAATAAATAGAAATATATTGAAATACAGATGATTTGACTGCTGCTTGTCTGTTTTTTTCAGGGTGTTGCCTTGTCCATGGCATTGCAAAATCCTTAGTAGGTATTATTTGTAATTATATTTAGGTTTTTCATAGATGTGAGCCTTCAGTGAAGGAAGGCAATATGTATTCCTTAAGGTTGTTTTAACACTTTAAAATAATAGTTTACTGAGAATTAAGGAAGAAACTGAAACTCAGAAACAGAGGGCAAAATTCTAGAAAAAATATTAATGTTGATTTCAGTATTTTGCAGCACTCAATGTTAATAACAGCTGCACTTGTGTGTCTATTTCACTGGCAAATGCTCAAATCACAGAGCACTGTGCTTAGTTCTGTCATAATTTCTGGGTTAAAAATGTTTTATAACACTTAAATTGTTCAAGGTTCTTTACTAATCTAATTTTCCAAAATACCCAAAGTGGCCTGAATCTTAGAAATTCCCAGCAAACCTTTCAGTAGAAATATTTTATAAGTTCCCAAAATTAAATATACAAGGCCAATGCTTAAAAAATAAATCAGCTCAGGGAAATTAAATGGGTATTTTTAAGATCTTAATTTCCAAAGTCTTAGAAAGATTGTGTACTTTACTTAAGAGTTAGATAATTCAATGGCAAAGGACACCTAGACTTTAGGCAAACAGTCTTGAGCACAGCAAGAGTCAAGAAACACTATTTAGATGCAGGCGATGGGATTGGCACATTGGGATGAGGAGCAGACCTTCAGGACTGGCAAAAAAAGTAGAAAATAAGTTATAATTTAGCAACAATTCAGAAACAGAAGTTGTTTGAGGTTTTTTCTTTTTGTTACACAACTTGCTGCAGTAGGAGGATGTGGAATTTCTGCCCAGAAATGGTTGCAGAGAGAGAAAGAAGAAGAACAAGCCAACAGGATGAGAGGAAATGGCCTTAGGCTGCACCGGGGGAGCTGGAGGTTGGACATCAGGAAGAATTTCATCATGGAAAGGGTGGTCAGGCTTTGGAAGGGGCTGCCCAGGATGTTTGGAGTCCCCACCCCTGGAGGTGCCCAAGGAAGGGCTGGAGGTGACACTCAGTGCTCTGGGCTGGGGACAGGGTGGGGATCAGGCACAGGTTGGGTTGGATGATCTTGAAGGTCTTTTCCAGCCTCAGTGATTCTGGGATTCTTACCTGCCTGACTCCTTTGGCATTTGAGGATTCATCCTTTTGACTCGCTGCCTCCCTTTCTGGGCTTTCTCTGCATCTATAAAATCACCGAGGCCAACTGGGAGAGGCTTGAAGGCTGCCTGGGGATACCTGTCCTTGTTATTGCTTCTGAGATTGCTGGGGACATTTCCTGCAGGCAGAAAGGGGACACTGGCCAAGAACAGGAGCAAAGAGCACGTGCTGCGTGCCAGGAGAGTTCCTGTGGCCACGGGAGCACCAAGGAGCTGCCTGTGGATGGCAGGTGGTAGCACACATCTCCTCTGGAGCCGGAGGGGCTGAGGGGGAAGCCAGGAGATGAGGCTGCCTTGGCCAGAGCCCAGCTGAGGCCCGGGAGATGGCTGAGTTGAGCGGCTGGGGATCAAACCTGCAAACGTGGAGCTGCTCTTGTGCCAAAAACTTCACCTCAACCCAGGATGGCTCAGAGCCGAGGTCCCAGTGAATCCTTACTGTCCGTGGCTGTGTGTGAGGGGTCTGACATGAGCAAATCACCAGTGGGGTTGGTGCTGGCAGTGGTTCCCAGCCCTGCAAGGTCAGGCTGTCTCCTGCATTCCTTCCCTGATCTTGTTTCCCTAAAGCTCGTCGAGGGCGCTGGGAAAGTCTGAAATAAAGCCACTGCCAAGGACTGTGCAGAGAGTAAGTTCCTCGTAATTTGCTCATGTTTTAATCTCCATTCATCAGAGGAGAAATAGAAGAAAATGAGGGGTGGTTTGTCAACAGTGAAGCATCAAACCAGTGGCAAACCTTGCCCACGTTTGGGCTGTCCATTGAGTGCTCCCTTCCCCTGGCTGTGCCGACTGCTCTGGCTTTGCCATGCTGGCCCATCATTCATTCCTCTGCTCTGTTTTTGCCAAGGCACGATACAGACCTCTCCCTAACAAAATCTACGTGCAAAACGAGATCTTTCCGTGTTTTCTCCTGTGTTTATCTTTGGCAGCTCGTTCGTGCCTTGTCCCTGAGCTCAGTTACTCATCGGAAGTAAACAGGGCTCGTTCCTGAGCTGCCCACCCAACATCCCTTTGTGCTACCAAAGGTGGCAAAATATCCCAGCAGGGTTTTGGGGTTTTTTTTTTTCTGTAAACACATCCAAAAAGGAAAAAAGAAAAAAAAAAAAGAACAATGTGGAACGGCGGCGTCCATGCAGACAGTTTAACCCTCGGGTCAGCGTGTTTGTATTTCACTTATTGGATTGTTAATAGATTTTCTTCATTTGTGCGAGACATTGTGAATGATGTGCTGAGGCCTTTCTATTCCTTCACCGTGGTCCACCTGTAAGAAGATAGCGTTAAAAGCTGCTGGAGTTTCTACCTCTTGACAACATCCCAGCTGTAGCCTCGCAATAGCAATCCTCCCGTGGCAGTTTTAATTATCGGCCCCGGCGATACCATCAGTAAGTGTGTAATTACGTGTCACTTTCCTGGCTGTTGGGTATGAAAAGTGGAACCAGTGAGATGATGATCGTTGAAGCTGTAGACTCATATTTAAACAATTCAAAATGTGTAACTGGCAGTGTCATTAAACAGAGAGAGTCTGACCCCAGCTGTCAGTTACTTTTCCTTATGCAGATTTTTTTTCATGCTGTCTGTCAAAAGAGCTCCATGGGCTGAGATGGGACGGGAGAGGCAGCGGAATGCAGGAGAGCTGCTCTCCTCCACTCCTGCCAAGGTGGTCTGTTACCCTAAATAAATATTGCTGGAGAGATTGTAAATAAACGTGGGACAACGCCGGAAATTATATAGACTTTGGTGATGAATAAACAAAGGGAGACTATCAAACACCAAGTCGACCCTTCAAAAAATATGAATAAAATGGGACTCATTAGCCTGAACTTAAAGAACAAGGCTTATGGTAATTTGGGGGATTCATTACCGAAGGATAAAAATGGAATCATTTTCATTTCTCCCTTTCCGCCAAAAAATTTTTGAAGCCGTGGCAGATAAAGAAATGACCTGAAGGTTATTATTATTATTATTATTTAAATCCATATATGTACACACAGACATATATATTTATATATATGAGAGTGACAAGCATGAACATGCATACATATCTTACATATCTGCACGAGTAATAACAAGTTTTGAATATTGCCCTTAAAAATGATCATTATAATACGGATCCCTTTCACTTTCACTTCAAAGTCAGCGATGTTTAAAGTGTGCAAAGTACCAGAAACTTGTCTCCTGGCCAATATATGCTAAATAGATGGAAAAAATAAATATATGTGCATAGGAGTAGGAAAGTAAAGAATATTTTTTTCAGCAAATTGAGTCAGAAATTTCTACAATGACAACTCTGCTGTCTGAAGACAGGCACAAGTGGTTTGACTGGGAATTTGGGGCTGGCATGCCAAGAGTTAATTTCGGAAAGACAGGGAAACAAATGGAACAGTACTTTGAAAAAAATAAAAATAAAAATAATAAAAAATAAAAGATTGGAGGTTAAACAAACATTAATCTGTGACAAGAAAGAAAAATGTTTCTTTATTTTTAAAATGTTTACACTTCTCAGAATAAACCCATAAGACACCTTAATTTAAAGCTTTGGTGTTCACACGGACTCCAGCAGCAGCAGTGGAACAACAGAGGCACGCTGGATGCTCAACCTTTGAAAAAGCACAGCATCAACACTTGCTTTTGCAGATTTTAAGGGGAAATATATTCATTTTGTGAGTGTGCGTGTGTGTTTCTGTACATATCTGTATATAAAAGCTTTGCATATATTTCTTGTTTCAAAGACAATGCCACGGAGCAGCGCATACAGGAGCGCTGGCTATATTAATTGCAGCAGTACTTTCATACTTGAAAGTAATAAATAGGCACATATTAAATCCTCTAAGGATTAATTTGTATTTTATCAGCTGTGAAAAGGGCAATTTTTTACATATCCAGACTTAAGAGGTAGCCCTATTAGACCTTCATTGGAAAACAAATTCTGCATATATTTTGTACTGGGGCTTTTTATTTTCTTCCTTTTACTCCCTTTTCCTCTCTCTCCCCCAGTCTTTCTAAAAGCCTTCCTGGCAGCAAGTGGTTATGTAAGGTGAGGCTGGGGAGGAAATGAGCTGTGGGGTGTGGACAGACAGACTCTGCCCCCAAAAATTCGGGTGAGCGGCCAAGGGAAAGCCCAACAGAACCCCCCACTCTGGGTCACGCTCAGTACCTCACTTTTCCGTGGCATTTGAAATACCCAGTGCTTAAAGTCACCCAGTTGTGATCTATCCATATTCATTGCAGGTCTCTCCCGAGCTCTATTTACAAATTATTTGCTGTTGCCATTAAGGAAGAGGTGCAGGGGAGCCCCCCCGGCCGCGGGCGGGGACCAGGAGCCGGATTTTGCATGCCAAACAACCCCTTCTCTTTGTCTTTCGTGGAGTCGTCTGTAGGGTGGAGGATTTTCAAGTTCTGTGTCTGTCCTACTTGCATGTTAGCTGCAGGCGATGTGCATCACAGGGAGGAGGCAGTCCCTTGGGGAGGCCCCACTTTTCTGCATTTAGTTGCTTGCTTTGAAAGCAAAGGATGCTAAAAAAATTAGCTCTTTTCAGAGTGTGGGATGACTCGTGCACAACAAACAGATTCAGAGTTGAAGGCTCCTGTGTTACTTTTTTTTGTTGTTGTTGTTGGAAGGCAAGTTAGGATTTTTAAAGGGGCGCTGCACATTTTATTTATTCCCAAAGTCTTGGGGTGCTTGTGGCAGCTGTGGGGTGTTGGAGCTCCTGTGTGTGTGTGTGCTGGCAGTGGAACCTCCCTTGGCGTGGGTAAGAGGAAGGGATTTGGAGGAAATCAGCAAAGCTGCCCTCTAATGTTTTGCAGAATTAGAATCCTTAAAGAACCATTAAGGTTGGAAAAGATCTCCAAGACCATCAAGTCCAACGTTAATCCTGTGTCCTGAGCTCTGTCCTTTAAGGCTGGGATTTGTGAAGTTTCTCAGTTCAGTCAAAATCCTTTGGGGTGCACTTGCTGCTCCCAGTCTGGAATCTGGGAGGTCTCCTTTATTCCCCTGTCCCCAAAGCCCAGCTCCTCCCAGCTCCAGGCTGCACCTCACTTCAAGGCTTCACTCATCCAAAACTCCACAGAAATTTTCTCTAACACCTTTTTTATTGAGATGAGCAATTAAAATGTTGACTGACAAGCGATTTTCTCTGTGAGTTTGAAAGTTTTCCCAAGCAGCATAAGCTGGATGAAGGATCACCAAACATTTTTGTTAATTTGCTTTTCAAAACGCCCTGTGCATTTCCAGTTCATCTGAGTTCTTCTTTTATGGAATTGATGGCAGCCTGGGGGAAAAAATTTGGTTTCTATGGGCTCTTGAAACTAATCTGCTGTTATCGTCTCTGCTGTCTCTGCCTGGGTGCTCCAGGCTTATTTGAATAGTAACGTGGTTGTAGACAAAGCCGTGGCCACAGGAATGGTGACCCCAAAAGTTGTTTAAGCACTGGGACAGCTGAAGGTCTGCCCAGTGAAATCCCTGTCCAGTTGTGACCTTTGGTTCTCCTCTCATTGTCAAATCACCCAAACTCAACACCCACTCGTGGGACCCCCTAAATAAGACAACAACATCACTGTGACCCCCTTTACTGTTAACTATGAAACCAAAATTCAGTGCAGTATCTTGCTAATCACAGCAGACACTCCAGGATTTTCTGCTTTTCTGTTTTAAAGCAGTATCCAAGCCTGGTTATGGGAAAATGTCTATTTTTGCCTTATGAGACCAGCACAACCACTTCTGTTTTGGTATCGAAAGAATAAAACCAAGCTTTACTACAAAGACAGTAATTTTGGATGTAGTGGAATAAAATCCAGTGGAGTGTGGGGCCAGGGGAGTATTTCCTATGTATGATTCCAATAAGGAACTGGAGCTGAGATAAGGCATGTTCTGCTGTGGAAGAGCAGCCAGCTGCCTCCTGGCCTCAGCAGCACGGGAGGTTTAGGTTGGATATTGGGAAAACTTCTTCATGGAAAGGGTTTTCCAGGCCTGGCACAGGCTGCCCAGGGGAATAGTGGAGTCACCATCTCTGGAGGGGTTTAAAAGCCTGGCAGGTGTGGAACTTTGGGATACGGGTGAGTGGTGGCCTTGGAAGTGCTGAGGAATGTTTGGTTTTAGAGGGCTTTTCCAACCTCAGCTATTCGGTGGTTCTGTGTGTTTTCTTCACAAACTTATTTTCTTTTTATTAAATGGGATTAAATTGATGACTGCTTTAGGACAAAAGGTACAACTTTTTTACTTTATCAGAGAACAATATTCCAGTAGCCAGGACTGAGAGCTGTGCTGGGTAATTTGCAGTGCCCTAGTGCTCCCTCAGTGTCTGTTCCTCAACGTGCGTTTTCCCTTCCTGTCTTTGCCACCTTTCCCAAAGCCACGTCTTATTTCTCCCTCTGCTTTTACTCCGAGCACAGTGAACCTGGATGACTCATGTTGCAAAGAACAGCAAAAAATAAAAAAAACCTTCGCTTAATATCGAAAACTGTCTTGAAATTATGAAGCAGGAGATGTACTTTGCTTATCACAGTGGAAACCTATTAGACAAGTACCCGTGGTGCATGGAAAATATATGCTTTTAACAGTTTTAATCCTTTATCAATTATTCATATGGGAAGGTTTTCCTGTATTTGTTCAGGATGTTGGATGGAATAGCAAGCACGACTTTATTTGTCTAACAGTTTTGTTCCGACTGTATCCGATAAGATATTTAACACCCCCAAACATATTTAATTTAAGAAATAAAGAGCCATTCTTTCTGTGGGGTTTTCCACATCATTCTTCTTTATTACACCAGGTTTTGCTCATCATACCATGTTCCTCCTCAGAGGAC
Source organism: Pachycephala philippinensis (assembly GCA_013397055.1). Lineage (NCBI taxonomy): Eukaryota > Metazoa > Chordata > Aves > Passeriformes > Pachycephala > Pachycephala philippinensis. The sequence goes on along the minus strand of VWZT01008678.1, from coordinate 432,593 downwards.
AGAGACAAATAACCGTTCCCCGCAAGGACAATGTGTGTGTTGAATGCATTTTAAATGCTGCACTTTGTTATGATTGCAACCAACATTTTAAATATGCTGCAATCAAATTCCAAAATGACACGAGAAAAATGACATCAGAGAATAAATCTATTTGGCTGCACAGGCAACAGGAATGTTGGAGCTGGAACATGCTTAGCTTGAAAGTTAAAGATTGAGTACAATGTTTATTTTATTTGCTTAAGAGAGGCAAGGCTAATTCATCCCTGTTGTGGAAATCAATGGATTACAGTATAAATATACTCTTCAAATATATTTGTCATATTACATGAGTTAAATAGCATTACCTAAATATAGTTTAGCTTTTAAATATCACATGAGATTACTGATTTGCTTTTACATTGTGATGGGTTTGTTTAAACTATTCCAGGGTCTCACCCACGGCATACACAGAAATTCTGCCTGTGGAATTCTAGTCTGGAAGAGGGAAACCAAAGTCAAATGAGCTTCCTGGTGGAAGCTGGAAAGTTGTACAACTGGCAAAGCCTGGGATAGCTGATGGAGGAACATTTTGTTTCTCCTAAATGGGCTTCCAGCTAGGCTGGAAAGTCCCTCGAGTGGTCATTTACTGTATCATGGACTCTTTCCTTGTGTTTCCTGCAGGTACAGAGGAACATGAGCCATTGGATGGAAGATCTTGGAGGAAAAGAATCCCATGGAGCTTCTTGCTAAGAATGGTTCAGGTTTTGAGAAGGAAACATGTTTATCCTCATAGGATCATCCGTCCCTGGAGTTTATTGAATACTTCAGGAACTTCTGGGCTGAGCCATGCAGTTTTCTGATTGTGTTTTAAGGTATTGTCTCCTGTTAATATTGGTATGAATATTCCTTATCCATCTTCCTGAAAAATTCCCCGTAAAGAAAATAAATGTTGTCTTACATATAAAGTTTTAAAGTGACTGTGGCCGAGATGATGGATTTAGCTTTTCTTACATGAAAGAAAAAAAAAAAGTAGGAAATAAAGTGGTATTTATAAATGGGATTTGTTTGCCTTCAAAATTGTAGCTGTAGTTTTCTCCAAAGAATTGGAGCTGAGCAGGTGTTGCCTAGGTAGGAAAATTTCACTTAAAGATCTCTGAACTGTCCCAAACTGAAGTCCATTCTCATCCATAACGTAATTTAGCCCTTGACAGATATATAGAGCTCTTGGAGCTTTCTGTTCTTCACAAAATCTCCTGAGCTTCAAGTCTCACTGACCAGATGGGTTGTAATTTGGCCTCTGACATGGCACAGTCCTGCTGGAGGGTGAAAATTACCTGAACTGGCCAACGCCGAGGTCACACTCCCGTCTCCTTCAAGTCATTTTCTTTTCTCAGGCTCCTGCCTCCCATTTCCTGGCACACGGAGCTCTCTTTTCTGCATTTTGAGTAGTGCACAGGAGCGAGACGTGGAATATTTATCCCCTCGGAAGTCAGATATTATACTTAAATGTCTTAAGCCCCTGCCGCACATCAGTCACAGGATTGATTTAGCCTCAGTGATACCTGACTCCACGAGCAGGAAGCTGAGATTGCCCCGTGTAGGGTGGATTGGAATGCTTTGTACTCTGTCAGGTGTCAGAAACTGCATAGAAATGTGCTTAATTAAGGAGAGCCTTGAGTGCTTTTCCAGGCTGAGGGTTCGTGGTGGCACAAAGGGGACAGGTGGCATTGCAGAGGGGTCTGCTGCAGGCTGCCCAGCCAGGAGGAGGGGATGAGACCCTCCACAGGCAGCAGCAGCTCCACAGTCACAGGTCCTGGGCCTCAGGAGGGACTCCAACCACCCCCATTTCTGCTGGAGGGACAGCACAGAACAGCAGGGGAGGTGATTTTCTCTTCTGTTCCACCGTGGTGCACCCACCCTGGAGCACTGCAGCCAGCTCTGGGCTCCCCAGCACCAGAGGGACATGGAGCTG
>VWZT01008678.1:405087-430336 GCA_013397055.1 Pachycephala philippinensis | reverse complement strand
TTTTTTTTTTTTTTGGTAAAAACGGAATAGAGATATTTTAGAAGAATTCCAACCACCTGTCACGTTCCATTAAACTGGTACTTCCTCAGGCCCTTATGCCTGAGCAGGTGGTGTGAATAAACTGTATTTAGAATGAAGTTAGGGACATTTTTCTCTTGTAAATACCAGAAGCCACAGATATTTCTGTGTTAGCATTTTCCCTTCCTTCTCTATTTTAATTGGACCGAGGTCTCCTTGCTGCTTGGCCATCTATCCAAGCTCTAGAACAAAAGGAAGGGAAAAGATATATGGAGTGCATATAATTCTGGGATTTACTGCCTTTCCTTTGGTTAGTTGAGAACAAGGGATTGCTTCTGACTGTTTTTCTCTCCAGGAGAAGTTTTCTTTGCTGGGTCATCCGTGCAGCCCTGGCACGGTGTCCCTGTGGCGCGGTTGTACCGACAACCTCCAGGTCAGCAGCATGTCTTGCAATGAACAGAATTTACCCTTTCACCTTCACATCCCCCTCCACTCTTGTATACAGCTTTTTTTTTTTTTTTCCTGCAGCAGAACTCATTTTTTTGCAGGTGCAAAAAGGAGCCCTTTCATTTCCCCCATCTTAGGGAAAAAGTTAGAAAAAATACGCTTTCCTTACTGAAAGGCAATATTTTGCTTTTAGCACTACTTTATGTGCGGCGTTTTTTAGCTCCTCTAATCTTAAATTCAGTACATGAATGGATGGATAATTTCCTCCCTGTCAGTTTTTTCATGCCTCTGAATTATTTACTACCCCCACAACTTGTAGCTGCGAGTCCACTTATTCCTCGTCGAGCCGTAGCCGTGCGAGAAGCTCCCGTTCTCCCGCTGTCCTGGGGGGCTCCCGGGGCTGGGGAAGCATCCTCGGAGGGGTGCCCAAGCAGGACCCCCCCAGCATCCCCCCAGAACTCAGCCCTTAAGTTACACAGCCTGGATCCAGCTAATTTGTCTTCATCATTCATATCTCCCAAATCCTGAATCATTTTGGTTGCCCTCCACTGCACCTTTTCAATCTCCGCAATGTCCTGCCTGTAATATAGTGACCAGAATTGCACACGATATTTCAAATATACTCCCACTAATGTCTTATATAAAGTAGTGCCAGAATAACTTGTGCTGATTTATAATCCTTACAAATATATATATTTGTTTAGCTGCTGTTGTTGGGGTTTTTTTATTGCTGCCAAACATTGAACATATGTCTGGTGGTCTGAAGGCCTGTTAAAGACAACGAATGAATCACATTTTCTACATGACAAAAGAAAACACCTTTATTTTTTATCATTGTCGAGCTTGAGTGGTGATATAAGACAAATTGAAACAACAAAAGGAAAAGAGAGTTTAGGAAAGTCAAGTAATAAGGTATTGGGTTATAAATGAAGTCTTCCAGAGCCTGAAGTTAAAAAGTATCCACAGGCACTTCACACTTCTTAAAAAACAAATAAATTGCCCAACAGGGTGATGCTAAGGATGTCCTGCTTAGAGTACAGAAGCCTCTCCCATCCTTTGGATGTGGAGAATCTGACAGAACACAAATGGGAATTTTTCACTGGTTTTAGCTGTGGGAATATGCAGTGCCACGTGTGATGCTAATGCACAGAGCAACCCTGTTTGGGGTGTGGATGATGCTCCATTCCTGATGGTGTCAGGAGTTGTGGTTTCTACATGGAAATGAATTTCCAGCAGTTGCTTTGGATCTGCTGGGTAAGATCCTGGCCCTGGTTTTGGAGATGTACCATTAATATCCTGAACTAATGCACTTTGATAATGTTATTTAGAGTGAAAGAGAATTGCGAGCAAGAGAAAGAGGCAATGCATTGCCAGAAGATCTTTAAAATGTGCTAAAACATCTCCCATTCCCAAACAAGCCAAACCAAGGATTATCACTTTATATAAGCTCTGAAAAGAAACTTGGAAGAACCAAAGGCCAGTGTGGTCAAGGTGAAATGACCCTGGGAGGATGCTGGGAATGTCAGGCCACGGAAGACCAACAAGAATTTTCTGTTAATTGATGCAGCAAGGTTTGAATTTTGCTTCTTTTCAGTTTGAGAAGAAGTTTTTGATGGCTTCCACCTGAGTCCAGTCTCCACTCTGCAGTGCAGGTGACCTGCATTAATGGCCTCATTTTCCCAAGACAACGCACTGCTATTAATGTATTGTTCCAGGTTCTAGCCTGGCTGGTGACCATTACTGCCAATAAATAATGGCTCTTGTTCCATCGACTCCTGCGAAGGTCTGGGGACATGAAATTCATGTGTGCTACCAATGTAGATCGAACGTAACCTTGACATTAATCAGACAGGTGGAATTTAAGGCTTCCCCAGTTTTTCCAGTGCCGCACTCCTAACAAATCATGGAGTTCTTCTGCAGTTTTCTGGCCAGCTAATGTAAAAAACCCCACACCTTCCTTTTCCCCTTATTGCTTGTTTTTGTGTTTTTGGGTTTTTTTAAATCACATTTACTCTTTTAATATAATTATTACAATGTTTACAAACATCCCTGCCTTCCCAGCGCTCTCCCGCATCCTAAACGGGCTCCTGTTTTCCAAGAGCAAACAACAAATGGAGCAGACCTTTGAAGAAACCCACCCCCGATTAATAGTTAATGATGGCTCGGGAGAAGGAACAAAGCCCGTGCGATGTGAACACGGATTAGCCCTTTTATAACCACGGCCAAACAGTTTGTAGGAGCGCCGATGCCCGGGAGCAGCCTGCTGTGCCCTCCTGCCGAGACCAAGGCTGGGCAGCGGGCTCCGCGGGGGGGGCCCGGGGCCCCCGGGGTCTGCGCCCCAGCTGCCCCCCTCTCCCAGCAAACAAGGAGCTGGTTGATGCAGGAGCATCCCCTGCCGACCAGCGCCTGGCAACCATCGCCTCTGCCAAGGCGATAACCCTCCATCCTCTCCCAACTGAGGAGCTTGGCCAAGGCTGATGCCCAGCTCATGGGTTGCATTTGGGTTACAAAACCATTGGCTGCTGGAGTCAAAACACTCAGAGCTCATCAGGGCACACCTTCAGCTGGTGCTGGTGGGGCTCAAAGCTGAGGCAGCGCTTTGGAGGTGAAATTCTTTGCATCCCCCGACCCTCCTTCCCCGCGCGGAATATTTCAAGTTTAGGAGTTCAAATATTTCTATTAATAAATTACTACGCATCATATCAAATTAGCATTGCCATTACTAAAAGATTAATAGCGACAATGCGTTGTGGCACTCCATTGCTTCAGGGTAATTTTCTTTTGTTCATGCTTTGGCATAATATCGTAGAGCAGAGCGGCAGAACTACGGAGCATAAATTTAGGCACAGCCCCTCAGCAGAAGAGGCAATCCTAATCACAGCAGAGGGCTGGCAATTAGCTCCCAACCTTCTGGGAACGTTGCCTTCACCCCGGGATGAGCGCCGCCCGATATCCCTCACACCTCTCACACAACAAGACAGATCCCGACGTTTATATGTTTTTATTTACTAAGTGCTCGGGAGGAATAAACAAGGATAATTTGCATATGAAGCCTTTTTATTTGAGCCCCTGAGTAATTGGCGGGTTAGCGGTGGTGTGTGCACTTAAGTGTACATCACGCCGGCAGCAATCTTCCCTTCCATAAATTCTCCATCCTAACTGGAGTTTACAAGGGGAGAAATCACTCTGGTGCTCGGGTCCCTTTCCATGGCGCTTGTAAAAAGGAGTAACTTTTTTTCCCTCGGCCTCCTCGGGCAGGGCCGCGACAACAAAGCAATTAAACAACGTGGCTTGGTGGCTGTAATTTGAAATAAAGGGTGGGAGGTGTCGTGTGGCAGCGTTTCGTCTCGAAGATGCACACAAGGATTTCATACCTGCAGTTTAATGACGGGCAGGGAGAGGAAAAGCATCTAAATCTCATTTTGAGACACAGCCTTTTTTATTTTTTACTGGTTTAACAAATGACTTTCACGAGTGAAATTATTGCATTATCATCTCTTTGGCTTCACGCTGGATACATCCAGGAAAATATCTTCATGATGGCTCTGTTTCTTGCTTAAATATCAAGTATTGGTATTTTTAATGTTTTTGTAAACATTATATATTTTAATACTTGAGAAAATGTATCTCATAAATAAGCTTTATTATCTGTCAAAAAGGATGAAAATATAACTTTACATTTCTGTTTTAAAGTAATTTTAGTGCCTATTAGCTATAAAGTAACAGTTATATATAATTTAGAGTATGTAGTCACTCGAAACAACTTGACATTTTCACACAAACACAGAACCTTAATAATAGTCTTGGGATTTCATTGGAAGTATACACCACTACAGGATATTAAAATAACTTATGGTGCACTGTAATTCTTGTTTTGTATTTGTCCAAGTAGTTTTGAAGCATGCTATAAAGCAGAAAAATAAAAACCTAAGCTCCAAAGTCAGCTAAGCTGCATTCTTAAAGTTATAGCAGTCTTTTCATATTAAGTATGATTAAACCAGCTGACATTTCTCGTTGTCATCTTTCCCTTCTGCCTTCCTATTAATATGCTGTGCTTAAAATGTAAATGCTCTGCACACGGCATTTTTTATTTAAAGCCCTTGCAATTGTTTGCTTAAAATAATGATGCTGATTGTATGCATTCAGGGATCGGAATAAGAGCCTGAAAACAGTAATTTACTTGTTGATCTCAGGGTAAACTCCAGATTTGTGCAGTGGAATACTTTCAGCACCCGAATGCTGGACTCAGACAGCTCCAGAAGCTCAGTGATGCTTCTTCCCATTGTTCTGCATCCTAGTGAAAATCAGAACAGTGAGGGCAACATTGGAGGTTCACCAGTCTGACCAGTTTCTTCTCAAAATGAAGCAGAAATTTAAAAAAAAAAAATTAATAACTGTTGTAAATTTTATTTTTTAAAATAACCTGACAGAACTCATTGTGATTAAAATTCGCCCAATTTTAAACTTGTTCTTTTAATTGTAATTGGAGTGGCCTGTGGGTAGGGATTAGGTGAGTGTACAGATGTGCACAAAAATTAATATGGACTTGGAGGAATGGCCTCATCGCCATAAAAGGGCCGACCAAATGTTCACAGATGGAATTTGAGTGGACCCTTATTGAATAAGCTTGTAGGGCCCACTTGGGTCATTTCTGCATCAATCTTTTTTGGTCTATTTGGAAAAGGCACAGTTCAGGCCTTTTCCACAATAATTATTCTCATGCCTGATCCATTGATTTTTTAATTTGCATTAGGGTTGCCTTGTGACAGAACCACCACTATCAACAGGAAAAAATTAAAATGCAGTTTGGAGAAGGTTGTGCGTGGCTACGTGGATTTTTTAACCTTCCTTACAATGATATGTTCAAACAAAATAATTGAACATATCGGTATCATAGCCACATGGAATGCAAAAATTTTACATATAATTAAGGGTTTTGCTCTGTCAAGAAACTTTCTAAACCTGTGATAATTGGGGAGTTTGAAAAAAAGAGAGAATTTGGTGATATAAAAGGAAATAACTTTAAAATATTACAGCTTTTTTATTCCTTTCCCATCTTTCCTGCCCCAGTGTTTATTTTCAAGGCCAGGCTGGATGGGGCTTGGAGCACCCTGGGATGGTGGAAGGTGTCCCTGCCCATGGCAGGGGCTGGATCTGGGTGCTCTTCAATGTCCCTTCCAACCCAAACCATTCCACGAGTCTATGACCTCGTTTTTATTTAGATACTGCTTTTAAACTGTTTGATTTATAAACATGCATATGAAAAACCAAATCCATAAGTTTTTCTCTTTATACCTTGCTTCCCAGGAGTGCCACTGAATTTGTACACAGCAGAGGAGAGCAGGAACGAAACAGAATCATTAAACTGTGAAAAATGGAAATATTTGTAACAACAAAATAAAGCTGACAAAAGACTAATTTCAGCAAAACAGGTTTTTAAAGTGTGTTGGGGTTTAGGAGCACATGTTCCATGGATTGAGGATGGATCATGGAATGGTTTGGGTTGGAAGGGACCTTAAGGACCATCCCATCCCACCCCTGCCATGGCAGGGACACCTCCCACTGTCTCAGGGTGCTCCAAGCCCCAATGTCCAGCCTTTCCTTGGACACTTCCAGGGATCTGGGGGCAGCCACAGCTTCTTTGGCAGAGTAATGGATGAATAAAGTAACTCGGGTTAAGAGTTTGAGGGGGTTAAAAGGACACATGTGGTTAAATGTCTCTCAAAAACGTGGCAGAAAAGAGAAGAAATGGACAGCAGTTGCCTAAAGAAATGGTTAAAGATCCTTCCTTTTTATTTTGAATTTTTTAGTTTTTTGCTTTTTGTGTCCTTCGTAGGTTTGAAAGTAGAAATAGATATATTTAAGAAGAGATTTGATGTTGACAATCCCAGCTGTTTGCTCCAGACTGGGAGATTCACTTAACCAGGGCAATTTGAGAACACCAGATAAATCTGGAAGAACAGAAAAAAGACCCAACAACTTCCCTCCCTGAAAATCAGAAATTGCCCATTTGCAGGTAGAAAAGAGATGGCTACTTCTCTTTCTTACTCCCTAGGATATTTTTTTCCCAGCTAATCTGTTACTGCCAAACAGGAGGAAGGAGAAATATCCACGTTAACAGGAGTTAGGTTGGGGTTTTGAAGCTCCAGGTGTTTGGTGTAGCCCACCAAACTCTGTGGGAGTTGCAGGTCCCCGGTGTTTCTGGAAAAGCAGCTCCTGGTTGGTTTTTATGGGGAATGTGTGGTAATATTATCCATTAAAGTTGATTCTGGTGCCATGGTACAGAGGTGGTGTCATAAATAGAAATCTGGCTGCTGGAATTTGGATGAAACTCCAAGCTGAATTTTCCTTTTGCTTTGCTTTGCTCCTTTTCTCTACTTTGTGCCTTTTTTATGGCTTCTAGTTGAGGTTTTATGGTATTGTTGGGCATTTTTACATGCTCAAACAAGTGGAAATTTATAAATAAATAAAGCAATTCTGGAATTGAAAAGCACAATAATATGAATCACCTGGCTGTGAAAAAGGCATGTAATCAAAAACTTGTTTTGCCTCTCTCTGCCTGGGGTATAATTTCAAAATGTTTAGAAAACATTCTTTTTTATTTTTTTTTTTTTTTAACTGGGGCTCATCTAAGTAGCCGAGCAGGAGGGAGAAGCATTAGAATATTGATCAAATAAATAGGCAGAAGGAATGGAAAATTAAAGTGCTGGATGTCAGCAGGAGAGTGATAAGAGAGCCCACGTCTCTGTGGTTGGGGTTTGTAGCTCCTAAAGGCAGCAGGTAGATAAAGGAACACATGGAACCAGGAGCAGCTCCCCGTGGGACTGCAGATGACATTGTAACAGATGACTCCAGATGACAACGTAAGAGGAGGAATGGGGAGAAATTATATTAACAAACTGTAGTCGATGGTTATAATAAGATTTGAACTGCTGAATAACCGAACCTGAAAGACCAACATATTTTTCAAGATGGTTTAGAAGGATCCCACGATTGAGTGTGTCAAAAGCTGCAATTATGTCAAGAAGTATTACAAAGGATGGATTCCCCACATCGGCTGCAATAAGTGTATTATTACAAATCCTGATGAGCAGAGATGGGGAAAAAAAAAACAAATCAACCCCCGAAAACAAAATCGCAGTGAAAGTTTTGTAATAAATTACATCCTTAAAATATGGGCTTTATGGCTCTTCTTCTCTCCTAATAGTGATAGAAAAAAAGCAGATTTAAATCTGCTTTACTGATTACTGGAACATACGGGGATTAAAAAAATCCATTTAATACAGTTACTTTTTTACAGTTTCAGATAGTCGTAGTGGATGATAATACCTTTATGATATTTTCAATATGGGAACTTAGCAGAGAGATTTTTTTTTCTCAGATATTGGCTCCAAGGGCTGTGCTGTTGGATAAAGATTTTGTTTCCCAAATTGTAAGACTGAGAGTGAATCACATGAAACTATGGATTATTTTTTTCGTTGTTGTGGGAAGAGGTTCTATAATAAGTCTATCAGTTTTCTGGCATAAATTTGTCAGGGGAATAAATGTGTCTAATACATATTTTTGATGATTGATAATGGTTTTCCAAGTCTGCTAAATAAGGAAGTAAGACATTTTCTTTCTATGTTTAAATGATGGGAAAAATAGCCTGGGTGTTATAAAACAGCAAAAATATTATTAGTCCAGAGGGTTTGGAAGTTCTGAAAATTTAGAGGAATTTCTAGTTTTGTGCACAAGGATGACACTGTGCTATTAGTAATTATTTTTTTCTTTTTCTGACTCACACTTGCCGTATGCAAATATTCAGTTGTTCAAACACAAAGTCTCCACAACTCTATTCCCAAACTAAAATAGAAAAGCCAATTATGGAACATCATAAATCCAAGACTCGGGTCTTGGGGTTTTTTTGGCCAAGTCTATTAGGTACTTGCAAATCCTGTTGGGTTTGCTGTTTCTGCTCCACACCTTCCAGTGCTTAGTGAGGGAAAAGTCCACTGGGGGTCTAAGTGAGTGAATAAGGATAGAAATAAGGAATGGTTTTGTTTTGAAACCCTTTGGTGAGATATCCAGAAGCAACTTAACACCAGGCTGATGGAAATGCTTGAATGACAAATGAAAGCTGGGGATGTGATCATGGAATCACAAAAAATCATTATGGTTGGGAAAGAGCTCTAAGATGATCAAGCTCAACCTTCAACCAGCACCATCACCATGTCCCCAAGTGCCAAACACCTGCTGGAAATGTGCGTCTTTAAATGCCATCAAAATTCTTGCTTTATTTGAACCCAAATTTATCATTTGTCTCGGTCCCCCTTTCACCCCTTTTGCCTGAAAATTTCTTTCTGCTGAACTTGCAGTTTTGATAGCCTGCAGTACATGAAGCAGCTAAATAAATAGAATTTGCAAGAGCGCTGGATGAAAAAAATCTATCTTAATTAGATGCTTATTGAAACAGAGCACAAACTGCATTTGAAACATGATTTCAAAACAAATATTTTTTATATTTATAGATACTCAGTAATATATATATCCATTGCCAATGTCATGCGTAGCTTTTGGGGAACAAATGGGAAAATGGAGATTGCTGCTGACCTTGGAGCTTTTCTAAAATAAGTTTCTCAGATGATTGTAAAAATCTATAGTAGAATCATTTTGCAGCAGTGCAAAACTTTTTGTTCATTGATCGTTGTGTGCAAAGAATGATGGTGAAGAGGAGGGGGAACATCTCCTGCACAGATCCAGGGTTGTGCAGTTTGCAGCCCTTTATTTTTGTCATTGGTGTCTTGTTTTATGAAGCAAGAATCTTTTTCTTACTGTCTGATATGATGGGATACATAATATAATATTCAGTGTTGAATTCCAAGACTTGGTGTTCGTATTGTTTGTCATCCATGCTCTTATATTGTGAAGAATCTCACAGGGAGGGAAAAGTCTGAAAACTTAATATTTTGCATTTTAGAAAGGCCCGTTTCTGATGGGAGAAGAGAAACTGAGTGAAAATAATAAAAAAAAAAAATCTGAAAAATAGCAAAATGCTGTAAAGGAAAAATGGGTACTTTGTGAAATTTTATCTTCACGGATTTGGCAGATGGAGCCCTTGGTGGATATGGAATTGGCTGAATGGTCACACTCAAAGGATTGTGGTGAATGTCTTGATGTCCAAATGGGGACCAAGTGGTGTCCTCAGGGTCAGGGTTGGGACCAGCTCTGTTTGACACCTCTCTTGGTGACACGGGCAGTGGCATTGATGCACCTCCAACCAGTTTGCCAATGACACTGAGCCGTGTGGAGGGAAGGGATGGGGCATCCACAGGGACCTGGACAGGCTGGACCTCATCAAGGTCAATAAGGCCATGTCCAAGGTCCTACAGCTGGGTCAGGGCAACCCTAAGCCCAAACACAGCCTGGGAGGAGACTGGGAAGAGAGCAGCCCTGAGAAGGATTTGGGGGTGTTGGTGGATGAGAAATTCAACATGACCCAGTATTATGCACTTGCAACCCAAAAAGCCAAACGTACCCCGGGCTGCAGCAGAATAATTGTGGCCAGCAGGTCAGTGGGGGTTATTCTTCTCTGCTCTGTTTTCATGAGACCCCACCTGGGTCACTGCACCCAGGTCTGGACCCCAACAGAAGAAAGGACCTGTTGGGGGAGGTCAGAGGAGGCCGTGAAGATGATCAGGGTGTGGAAGACAGGCTGAATACTCCAGTCCCACTTTGCTCTCCTGCAGCCGGGAGCATTGTCCCTCATCCCAAAATGCATCTACTGCAAAATGCTTAAGTAAAGTTGTGGAGGTGCTCCTGGAGTCAAATGTCAGACAGAGCCAAGCAGAGATAGAACCCTGGGTGGGGACACTCTCCAAACCCCTCCTGAGGGCTCCTTCCAGGGGCTACCTCTGGGTGCTTGGGCTTCCCTTCTGCTCCATGCTCTGACTCCCAGGAATACACCAGAGAGACAAAGAGCCTTTCATGAATGCAAATTTCAGGACAAGTTATTATTTTTTACTTTCATGGACTAAAAAAAAAATTTAAAAAACGCTGGAACAGCTTGGCTTCCCCACAAATCTCCAACTAACCCTTGCACTCAATTATTCTTGGTGACCTTCTGGTGCCCCATGCCATGAATTGTACCTTGAGGTTATGAAATAGGTCTCGGAGTAGTTCTCAGCCACTCCTATACAGCTTTTGTGTTCTGAGCCTTCAGACACTGTTGATTTGAATTTGAAATTTCTTTCCTGCATAATGTCTTGATCTGATAGAGCTTTCGCTTTTAAGGCTGAGCTTTAATTTGTTTAATCTGGCATATTCTTAATTATACGAGCTGTAAATTTTATTGTATTGTAAAGGCCTGAAACACACACATAAAGCTGCAGTGCCAAGGTACGATTGATTAACGGGAGCGTCTTGCTCTTGGGTGTGACAGCAACGTGCACTGGGGAACGTGGGGCTGTCTGGGAAGAAAATCCCAGTGCTGAACCACTGTCCTACAAAATTTTGCAAACCCGTGGAGTTAATTTGTGAATCCATGCAGTGAAATTTGCAATTCCCGCCCATGGCTGGATTAAATGGGGCTTCTCTTGTTCTTGCCGAGAAGGTTTAAGAAACATAAGTGGGACGGGGTGAGCTAAATTAAAAAAAAATAAAAGGAAATAGCTGAAACGTCTTCCCGATGTCTCACTGGGAGATAAACTTCATCCCCCTTGTCAGTTGTGATTACAGGGTTTCCTCTGCCAGGGCTGGGGCTGGGCCACGATCCATCCGTCAGCATCGGCTCCGCGGATTCTGCCGCCGCGCAAACGGGAGCAGCCACGGTGCTGCCAGAGATGGGAACACGCCGGAGCAACGAGTGAGGACACACAATTATTTCCTTATTCATGCGTGGGATCTCAGGAGACTCGCGATGAAATTTCAGCTCCAGAAACACCAGCTTTTTTTTTCCTGGTGAGCCAAAGAAATTGCTCTGCTGGCTGAGCTGGTGGAAGTAATGCAGCCAGGCTCGGTGTTGGACACGGTTAGGTCAGGAGAAGGCAAACACATGAAAGGATTTTTATTTCAAAGCAGGACATGGGGCCATGTTTGCACCCCAAGAGATGTTGTGGTACCATTTCTGAAGCACTGAGGTGGAGCTCTGGGCAGTTATCCTTGTTCTCTGATTATCCACACAGGCTGCTCTTCCCTTTATCCATAAAATTGTGGGATCATTTAAGTTGGAAAATACCTGTAAGATATTGAGTCCAACAATTCACCTGATACTGCCAGCTCCACCACTAACCCATGTCCCCAAGAGCCACATCTACATATATTTTAATTCCCTTCATGAATGGTGACTCCATCACTGCTGTGGGCAGCCTGTGACAGAGCTGGACAATGCTTTCCAGGAAGAAATTTTTCCTAATCTTCAACATAAACCTCATCTGGTGCAACTTGAGGCAGTTTCCTCTTGTCGTGTCCCTTGTTCTTTGGGAGCAGAGCCCGACCCCCCCGGCTGCCCCCTCCTGTCAGGGAGCTGTGCAGAGCCACAAGGTCCCCCCTGAGCCTCCTTTTCTCCAGGCTGAGCCCCTTTCCCAGCTCCCTCAGCTGCTCCTGGGGCTCCAGCCCCTTCCCAGCTCCGTTCCCTTCCCTGGCCACACTCCAGCAACTCATTCCAGGCAGTGGCAGGAATCACTAGTGCCTGAAGTTTCCAAAGGGCTGGTCATTGTTAGAGGTCCCTGGGGGGATGCAGAGGAGGGGGAATATCTGTGTAGTTTCCATTCCCCCATCTCTTCCTGTATCTTTGTTTAGGGGGCTGCTGAAAGCAGTGCCAAGCCTCGCTTGCCGTGTGTGTAACTTTGGTCACACGCTGCCTTTCATCAGGAGCTCTGGGTAGCAGGCCCAGATAGTCAGCAGTCATCTGTTACCTCCAGATAAACCTGGGACAGTTTGTTAAGTGACTGATGCCTTCTGCTAAGTCTTCTAAGTGTGATTAATGTGCAGAAATGTCTGGTCGGGCGATAGGTAAATAGGGAAAACAGAGGCACTGTGCCCCAGCCTGTTTGTGCATGTCCGTCCCTGGGCTTTGATCAGGGGGAAAAGTTACAGGAGCTGCTGATAGCCCAAACCACTGCCTAAGAGAAACCAGGCACGCTCAAGGGATATCAGAGTCCCAAACCTCAGAGTTGAGCAAAAACCCAAAACTCCTCTTCTAGAGAAAGTAAAACTCCAGCCTTGGAGGCTGAAAAATGTGACCCAATCTGTAAAAACTTGTTCAATCCAAACCAGGTATCTTCATGTCTCCTGCCATTACATGATTTAGGGAATCTAATCCATGACTTTTTAATGGTGAAAGATGGGAATTCCATAGTAACTGTGATCCAAAAAAAAAAAAAAACAAAAAAAAAAAACAGTAAATTCCGTGTTGGTTTTTTGCTGTAAAGACTAATTATTTGTATGATATATGGAGGTTTTCAGCATATCCTGCTGATTTTAATGGTGTAGTGTTGGAGTAGGAGACCATGTTGAGGTAGAGGAGCCTGTCAGGCTGCCTGGACCAGTTTTTGGGGAATAGAGTTGCATTAATGGAAGAAATGGCTCTGCACTCAGCCCAGAGTTCAACACATACGTAGTGACTTGAAGACAACTGATATTTCAATATTCACATTGCCCTGGCATTTTTGAGTACTTTGCTCTTTAAATGTGTGTGGGCAGGTTCAGGTTACCTGTCTCTGAAGGCTCCCTGTGCTCCTCTGGGCTAACTCAGTTCATCGTTGGCAAATTAATTACTCTCCAGCCTGCTATTTATTTCCATGTGCACCACAGAGAAGTATCCCATAGGTGGGCAGATCTACAACTTGCCAGCTGACATTATTGCCCACCTGACAGGTCGGGGGGCTCAACTTCGGGGTTTCCAGGAGTCCTGCATGTCCACAACTCACTTCACAGCCAGCAGTCCTCTGAGGATTTGCTGCTTCCAGGACCTGCTGCTTCCAGGACCTGCTGCTTCCAGGACCTGCTCACTACCATAAAGCCGAGCCCATCCCACACCAAAAGCAGTGGAAAAGTCCCGTGGATGCTTTCCTGAAACACATCTTGCTTCTGTCTAAAGGGTTCAAGCCACTTGTGATCTCATCCTGCATGTTTGAACCACCGAGGGACGTGTCTGTGACTTAAAAAAATGGGTTAAACTCGTGCTGAGGGATGTGTCAGACAGAAACTTGAGCTCAGTAATTCCCCCAAATAATCAGAGGATGTAAAATTGTTTGGGCCAGTTATGGTTTTCCAGATAACCCTTCAATTTTGCCTCCTATATAAAGGCTAATATACTGCTGGCTGCTGCTGCTGGAGGTTTGCTCCGAAACCAGCCATCATTTTTGTACTTTCATGCATATCTTTAGAAAATGATGAAAATATTTCACTGCAAACCAGAAAGGGAAAAAAAAAATCAACCAGTAAACTTGTGTACAGTGAGATAAAAATCAGTGTTTCATTACTTATTTATTTATTCATTTATTTAAAAATCTTTAACCAGAAAAATTCATTAAGATGCAATATCTCATGTACAATGATGGCCTAGGGACGGGAGATGGATTAAAAAATGTAAATACTGTTGGGTCTAATGTGCGTACCATTAACACAAATATGAAATTAATGTAAAAGTTTCTGACAGTACAAACTTGGCTTTAACTCTTTAAATAGATGTTTAAAATAGTGCAGAATGGTGGTAAGATTTGGCAGATGAGAGATGCAGTAAACAAGTGTGTCTCAAAAGAGACAAAATGTCAGCAAAATAATTGCCTAGCAGTACTTCATATCAATTAATTCATTTGTATTTAATTAAAAGGAGTCATAACAATTGGCTGCTGTATAAAAGCCCCTTAGCTCTGGAGTCTTCTATGACTTTCCTTAGTTTTCTGGGGCTGGATATTGTTAGCCTTTTTGAATAATTCAACCCAGATCTATTTCCTAAACAGAAAATCTATCTTGGAGTTATTCCCTTTTCTGCAGGGAAGTAGCAATAAACAGTAGCTTTGTGCTCCTTGTAAATGACACTGAGGGAGACAGGGGCTGGGATTTCAAAAAGCACTTGAAAGCAAAAATGTGGGGGGTTCCTAAATCAGGGAGGTGCTTCTAAAGGTGGGTGTTATCCAGGATGAGTCCAGTGAATCCATGCAGAGGGTGGGCAGTGCTGGCCTGGCCACTGCTATAAAATCCTGGCAGAAGTGCAGCCAGAACATCCAAACTCCTCCAACCTTTCCTCTGTGGTAGTGAGGGTCACTCAGTGCTGGATAATGAAAATGGCATCTTTGGGTTTATCCAATTTTCCCTGTCTGGAGTTAGAATAAGCTCCTGGTTTAAGGTAAATGATGCTGAGTCAGGTGGCCAAGTGGCTTTGTTCAGAGTATTATCTGTGATTATTTTTATTGTTTATTGTTTCGTTGTATCATTTCCTTGCTGACTCACAAAATCAGATAACATGAGGTGCCTTTAGTACTCCTCAGTGTAAATTAACAAAGTTTGCTATTAAACAATGAGTGAATAACATACTAACTTCCATCAGATGTGCCATGAGATTTCTGCTACTTCCAAACCCCTGGAGACACTCAGCACTGTGGTGTAGGATGGCTCAACAGGGGACAAAGTGTGATTTTAGGAATAAAACATGAAGAATATGGAGCTGTTCCCAGGTAGATATCACCAACTGTGCAAATACATATTTTGGGAGGGTCCCAGCCTTAGAATTTTTACTAGCAAATCATTATGACCAGGAAAATGTTCATCATTTGAAAGTAAATACAAGGGGGCAGAAATGTTAGCGCAGCAAATTGTTATTGTGGGTCAGGCCATCCGAAGTGTAGGCTAACCTTCCATCACAAATGTTAAAAATAAGACATTTTGAGGGGCATATTGCCATGATTTCTGCTGTTAATTACCGATCTCCCAATGGTTTGGTTGCTGCTGTCCATAGGCCCATTGGCTCCTCCCTGCCTTTGGCATCACCCACAGATAACATTTGCCAAGGGAGTGGGGCTAGAGGCCTCTGAACATCACCCAGAGGAGTGTGAGAGTGGCAGGAGTCTGTCTGTGGGGTATCCAGCTCCTTGGGATGCCCGTGCTGGAGGTACCCCCACACAGGAAGGAGTTTCCCATGTGAATTTATGATTGCCATACGTTCTCCCTGGTTTTGGCCTCCCCAAAGAGGGAAGCTTGCTCTTGTCCTGCCTGGTGGTGGGGAAGGGTTAAGCCCTGTCAGCCCCTCCTCTGCCTGCTGAAGTGCCTTGTTTGCAAAGGATTGATAGAGCACCCTTGAGAGAAAGATTCGCATTTTCACTGTTCCGTGTCAGGGAATGAGGTTGTGTGATTTTTGTGTCATTTTGCACTGCCATATTTCTTCCATTAGGAATTCTAATATTTCACAACCTCTGTCAAGGAAACTGCTACTCCTAATGCAGACGGCCAATGCATTCCAGATGGCCTCGTAATCCAGTTCAGGTTTTTCACATACATTATTTCGGTTCCAGCGCAGGTCCAGGCTCAGCTTTGCCAAAGCTGGTTTCATGATTCATTTGCAACTGCAACAAGTTAATCCCAGAGCGAAGAGCTGTGTCCACTTCAGGTGAATTCTTCTTGCCTGCTGGCTCCAGACGTTGGCTGGTAAGAGTTCCTTCCAAAAGAGCGATTTATATTCGGCATCCCTGTGCCAAATTCTTCCTCTCCGCATCCATGGCCCATGGATCAAGGAGATGTTTCTAAAACAAGAGTTCCTTAATTTATGAACTGTATTAGCTCGCCAGTGAAACGGGTCCAGATCAATGAACGCGTTTTAAAGCACCAAGGAAAATATTTAAAAGGGGAAAGCCCAATGAGCTATGCACACAGAATATTAAAATTTAAAATAATTCCATGGGTTGAATCGTGATTAGTGCTCAGCTTCATTAATTCTCAGCCCAACAGCACAAACAGTAACAAACAAGCAAAGAGTGACTTTATGCAGGTTCGTTGGGGTCAGCCTTGTTCTCCATTTGTTTCCTTCTATATTTGTTTTGGTTTTCTTTTTATAGATCCCTTGCACTGCTTTGCTTTACGCCGTTGTTTGTTTGGGAATTTCCATAAGGCTGTGCTGAATATTAAATACAATTCTCTATTTACATTTTGATAGTGAAACGTTTTCCTAAACATCGCCCTAGTTCTGCCCATCTGTTGTCCCCTTGTCACAGCCGTGGAGAAGCCCAGCTCGAGGCAGAGCTGTCTCCATCCCTTTTGGTCTCCTTTTGTCTCCGGCACATTTGGCTCCATCACACTGGCTGAACTGAAATGATATTTCCTGAGCACTGACCTCTTCAACACTTATGTGGACTCAGCATCTTAATTGCTGTTAGTGTGAATCATCTAAAGCTGGTGCATAATTTCTCGAGACATTTATAGGAGATCTACAGTAGACATTTACTCGAAATAGCGAAAATAAAGAAATCCATAAATCCCATGAAACTTTCCCCTACTTCATTTTAAGTTGTTTATACAAGGAACTTCATGTTGTAATAACACTTTTTGGCCTTTGTTTGATTGGAAATTTCTATTAAACTGTTATGAGAAAATAACTTTATGCTTGGGGTTTTATGTTTCAATTTGATTAACAACAGGCTTTTACAAGGACTCGAGCGCTGCTGCCTACACCAAACGCATCCAGCGTTATTGCACTGCCTGCTTGGCTCTATGGAGTGGACTTTATCAAGAAAATTATATTTCCTGCCTGTGACATTTTGGAAACGTATTGTATGTCATATCCCTGTCTTAAACGCTGTTAGTGCGAATCATCTGACTCTGGTTTATAATCTTTGGACTGTATTTATAGCAGACCGTTGCTCTGTAGTGTTCTAAATTTCCTGCTTATGATGCAATGGCAAAAGTCATTAAACATTAGCAGTAATAGTATTTTCACTGTAATAAAGTGTTAATTACTTCCACATGTTAATCGAGTTGGGGGGGTAGAGAGATTTTTGCTATTGTTACTGTGCCTAAAATAATTTCCATGTGATAATTTTCCAGGATATCAAAAACTGAATAATTATGCACTAATTAAGAAAGTAGAGCCTGCTCTGGAGTTAAGACTGCATTAATTTTAATGTTTTTACAGTCCTTTAATTGGGGAGAGGGCTGTAAATTGTGAGCTGACGCAGTCCCGCCGTACGCGGGCCTGCCTTCGCAATCTGCCTCCTCTCCACCGCAACCCAAGGTCAACACAAGTTTGCAAAATCCCTCTGCTCTTCGTACGAAATGTATTGGTGCTGAAGCGTGCATCTATCACTCTGACAAGCATTTAACTCTCCAAGAGCACATGCTCTCACTTCTTAAATTATTAATTGCATTAAATACATTTTCATATCGCGGGCTGTTTGCTACAAACTGTTCCCGAGCACGGAGAGGTGCCCCCCCCAGAATGAGACACTTGGCTCTTGTTCCAGCTGGGAAGGGCTTGGTTTGGGGAGCTGCGATTCCAAAAATTGCTGAAAAAGTCACCCTTGCAAAGTCTTTTATTTTTTTAATGTTGATCAGTTGGCTTTGCTTTTCCTCCTCTCTTTTGTTCGGCGCTAATGTCTGTAAGTCCATATTGTTTGGGTTTGTTTATACCTTTGTACTTATCAGCTCGTGCAGTTTTCCAGGGTATTCTCCCTGTCACACCATTATCACAGGCAATGGCATCATCATCCGCTTCATTATCATCTCTGGGTCATTCCAGCCCAGAATGGCTTCGTGTTACAACTAAAAGGAGGAATCTGGCAAATGGATCATATTATCTCCCTCTCTCACTCCGGCATTTGAATGCATTATACACGACGCACTCTTTATATTAACAGGCTTCATGACCTTTGCCTGTAACATGTTTATTTTAGCAGGACTTGCTGGTGCTGCTGGAGTTCTGCTCCTGCCAGTTCCCGGAGCTATTGTGAGCCCTGTGTTTATACCCAGCTCGTGCCAAGTCAGCTCCAAGACTGCAGGGAGAATGGTAAGGCCCAGGTGGGAGAGTGGAGCTGGGGAGGCAGCTCATGCTCCTGCCTGCCTGGGAAAGAGGGAATTCATGGGGCACCATCCCGTGGGATGCTCCCTGGGCAGTGGTGGGACCCTCCTGCAGTCACCCTGCAGACTCAGACCTGGGGATGTCGAGGGTTTGTTGATGACAGAAAAATAAAGGTTCCCTGGATCAGTGTTTGCTACCAACTCTTGAAATATCCTGGCTTTGTTCTAGTGAGAGCACTAAGGTTACTCCTTGGTGCTCCAGGATACTTCAGGTAATGGATGAGAAAAGGACGCACGTTGTTTTAAAGCAAAAATTGCTTTTATGAAGAAAAAATCAGGGGAAAATCTTCCGGGGATGTTTTGGGGGTCACTTCCCCAGATTAGGATGTGGTCGGAAACAGGGAAGCATTTTTACCTACTGCAGGGATGAACCTCCAGCAGAATTTGACATTTCCCTGTGACCCTGAGCTCACATTTGGTGGAGGTTTGAATTTCTGACCTTGGTCTTGTTTTCCCTTCCCTTTATTTCCATTTAGTGCTTGAGGAAAGCACCTCAGAGATTAAGAGAAAAATTGGAATAATTTGCTAGGACATGTCTATGTTTACTTGGTTTACTTGCACTTTACTCACAGTTTAATTACAGCTGTACTTGAATGTACTTGTAAAGCAAGAGGAAACTTCACTTCTTTAACATTTGAGGGTACAAGCACAGGTGGATCTGAGCACGGCTGGGAATGGGATCCCATCTCCATCTGACCTTTCCTTGAGATCTCATTGGATAAACCCTCTCTAGGGCTCCTTTTAAAATTTCCCCAATTTCCTGCTTTTATGCATTTACTATTAACAGTATTTTACTGGCATTAGTGGTGCCAAGACCAAGGTGTGGCATCTCTTCAAAGAAGTGGGTGTAAATTCTTTGAAGATGGGCATAAATGGATCACCTTGAGTCCCCTCCATGTCATTCCAACAATAAATACTGAGGAGATGGAGGACACTTGCCAGTGCTGCAGGACAAAGTGATTTCCAGACACTTTCAGAGGCATTTCTAAGGTGTGTTTATGCATTTTGATGCATTTCTCTTCATCCTGCATCCTAATGAGGGCACACACCAGCCAGGATTTGCTTTGCAGCATGAGTTGGGCATCAGGACACGGGAGCAATGGAAAACTTGTGGATGGAATTGCAGCCCCAAGTGCAGATTTTTTAGCTGCTTTGAAGAATATTTCTAACATCATTTTAATGGCACATTCCTTCGAGGCAACATAAAGGACATTGTGCTGCAGTTGGTGTTTTTATCACGTCTGTTCAATAGCTCAGGTGGAAGAAATCATATTTTTCAATGCCCAGCATGCTTCAGTCCAGTTGGAAAACTCTGGAACATCTCTGCAGAGATCACTCTACCTGCTGTTAAAGAGGGAAAGATCATAGGAAAGTTAACAAAGACAAATTGTAGAAAGGCCAAGAGAAACATTTTTCACCCAACTTACTTTTTTTTTCCCTCACTTTCTTCTGCTCCAGTTTCTCTATTACCATTGCATTAATTAGAAATTTAGGTAAATGACATAAGTGCCCTAATTTTTTATTTCTGCCAGGAGAACAATTAGGCCATTAGAAGTAACAAATGGTCTGGACTCATGTTGCCTGTTGAAAATTTCGAGCTGCATTATTTCTGACATGAAAAAAACCCCAACAAATAATAGTTGTTTCGGCCAATTTTTACCATAAGCAATGTCAGCTTTAGCAGAATCACTGTACCATTGGCTGGGTTTTTTTTCCCTATTGTCATGGCTCATTAAAGTGTGCTGACTCTTGTGGATTCCCATTTCCTTTAGGTAAATAGTTATTTACATGAACTGCGACATTTTTCTTTGGTGACAATTTCTAATTGTTCAGGCAACCAAGGGTGATATATTAACCACTCTGAAGAAAGCTTCATCTATGAAATAAATTACTTGGAATTAACTATCCTTTCAAAAGAGGCAAAATTTCCAAATGGACAAATTAGACCCTTCTTAGCCACATATGGTAAGTGTTTTAAGCATTTCCCCACTGGTGGTTACTCTAGAGAACAATTCTTCATGATGGAGTGGAAGAGTTCTTAACTCATTTGGGGTCCTTCGCATGCCAGCTCCTGCCAGCGGCGGCTCCGACGGAATCGTTCTGGGGCTGAGCTCCACCAGGCTTTGGGAACTTTTTGCTCCCATTTTTAACTCTTGCTGTGCTGTGTTGTGTTGGAGACCAGGGACAGAAAAGCCACACCCTGGTGCGTGTTTTAGTTACTCTTCTTCTTGAGTGAAAATTTGATTTCCAGCTTTGGATTGAGAGCAGCCCTTGGGGAGAAGGATTTGGGGTGCTGGTGGTGAGAGGTTAGACATGAACCCCCCCATGAACCGGGGCTGATCCCCCAGCATGGGCAGGAGGGGAGGGTTTGATTCTGCCCCTCTCTTACACCCTCATGAGATCTGACCTGGAGCACTGAATCCAGCTGGGGGGTTCCCAGCACAGGGAGGACGTGGAGCTGTTGGAGCAAGTCCAGAGCAGGCCATGGAGATGTTCCAAGGGCTGGAGCCCCTCTGGAGCCAGGCTGGGAGAGCTGGGGGGGCTCACCTGGAGAGGAGAAGGCTCCAGGGAGAGCTCAGAGCCCCTTGCAGGGCCTAAAGGGGCTCCAGGAGAGCTGGAGAGGGACTGGGGACAAGGGCTGGAGGGACAGGACACAGGGAATGGCTTCCCAGTGCCAGAGGGCAGGGCTGGATGGGATATTGGGAAGGAATTGTTCCCTGGGAGGGTGGGGAGGCCCTGGCACAGGGTGCCCAGAGCAGCTGTGGCTGCCCCTGGATCCCTGGCAGTGCCCAAGGCCAGGCTGGACACTGGGGCTGGGAGCAGCCTGGGACAGTGGGAGGTGTCCCTGCCACAAACAGGATGGGCTTTAGGGTCCCTTCCAACCCAAACCATTGTGGGTTTCTGTGTCTCTGTGAAACACATTCCAAGTACATCAGGATACAGCAGCTTTGCCTCTAATCACAAGTTCCAGGAGGACCTAAAGGCCTCCAGTTTGGAATCGTTACCTACAACTTCTCTTTACAGACCTGGTTCTGCTTTTACTTATGCAACCCAATTTGTAGAAATCCCATCCGAGGCATCGGGCGTGAAACAGATCACCTGAGTGGATCTTAGGTTTATTCCAAATATTGGTACTTTAAAAAATATCACTGGTCCTTTATGCAGAGTAGAATAATATAATCAAACAACCATTAAGGAGGTCGGGAAAGACTTCCAAGATCATCAAGTCCAGCCTTCTATTAGGCAGGGATGGGATGCCATCTCCTTCAAGTCATTAATTTAAAAAGCTCTTAAATTAATTTTAAATTGCCCATATATTGTTTTTTTGGACACCTAGACAGCTTTATACATTTGTAAGCCCTTACAAACTCATGTCCTCTGGACTTCTGAGTGTCCAAGTCCCATTTCAGTGTTACTCCAGGCAAAGCCACTTAGGCATTTTTGGAAATGTTACTGACATAACTCTTTCCCCAGTGTCTGAGTCGTGCCAAATATTGCAAGATAGAAACCTAAGAAAACATGTTTTTCTAATTTAAGTCATAACTTGACCACATTTCAATGTCCACATTTTGTATTTAGAAACTAAGAACTTCTTGCAAGGAAGCATCCAATCAGTTTAAATTATGCTTAGTTTGTTTTTATGGTTTCCCATGACTTTTTTGGGCCAGTGTAGTTTCCCGTTTCCCACACATTCGAAGCCAGTATGTCAATACTTTGGAATGTATTAGGCTGTTTAGCATAATTTGAGCACACTTTTGAAATGGTTTCTCCTACAAAAGATCTGGATATTGTACATCCATTCAACAAAAATAGCAAATTAAAAGAAGATTGTGTTTTCTGTTTGTATGGAAAAAATTTAATTAGGAGTTATTTTGGTCCTAATATTTACTCTGCAAGAGTAATTAAAATAGAGAGATCAGTAAAATAGGTGTAGCTCTAAACACATGTTCTTGCTTTGTTTAATTATGTTGATTAGGTTTAAACCCCAATTTGGCATCACCTCCCTTGTCTTAATATGTTGTTGATGAAACCATGTGGAGACCTGACCTTAATATAATCGTGACAAACCTCATTTGATTACCTTTAGCTAATTAAAACATACATTATATGTACCATAATATTATTGTTATTCATCTTGCACCTCTCTCCCTCTACGTCGTTATGCTGAAAGTAAATCTTATTGTGAGATTTCTGTCTCTGAAGGACCTCGTGCCTTTGGCATAATTGGGAGAGGTGTTTATTTCATGGGCCAGTTATAATAACAGTAATTATCATATAAAAGCTCTGTGAATTTTTAAGCTGAGGCTTAGTGCTAAGTTTACTGTGGCTCTGTGCTGGAGTGAGCACTGGACAGCTGTGGGATTTCCCCTGTCACACTTCCCATCCTTCTTTCCCATTCCTTCTTCCATTTTGGGACCCATTTACGGCTTCTTTCCCCAGCCCTGGCTGCACAGTTTTCAGTCCCATTTTCTGCCTGTCCTGTCCAACATTAACACTCAAGATTTGGCCCCAGGATTTGGAGACCCTTTATTTAAGGTGCTGGATTCTTTCCCAGAGCAGTTTCTTTGGGTGAGAGCTGGAATCTGCTTTTGGTGGCTGTTTATGCATTACAAAGCTAATTATGACTTAGGAATGCCTTTGGGACTTTCCCTGCCCTCCACCATCACAGGTGTTCCCTTTCCTAACAAAGTCATTCCGTAGAAGTGAAGTGTCATAGAAGGGCAACTAATGGTCACACTGAGCAAATTTAATTATATCTGGGGCTCTGAGCAACCCAGTCTAGTGGAAAGTGTCCCTGATCATGGCAGGGGTTGGAACTGGGTGGTCTTTAAGGTCCCTTCCAACCCAAACCAGTCTGTGATTCTATTTGATTAAAACATTTTTACAGAATCTGTTTCCAGGGACACCACCCCAGCCTTTAATGTCACAGTGGTGTTCAGTGCCAACACCCCCAGTTTGCACCTGCAAGAAAGTACACAAATAAACACAAATAAAGCAAGAAAAAAAAAATCCAAAGACCTTGCAGTGGAATTTCATGAATATTTCAGAAGTGATCAAATATGGGGCTCTTCACGAGCATGTAAAAGATAAAGAAATTTGAACCTTGGCCATGACAGTCCCAGGCTGGTGCCTGTCCCACTGGAACATTCTCCTGAGGTGGCTTGAAGAAATCAGAGCTGTTGCAGATATAGAATTGATGCTGAAAATTGCCTTCCAAATTGTATCCAGAATTCTTCTGGCTTACAGCACAATTGTGATACAGGAACTGAGTTCTTTTATCAGCCAGGCTCACCTGGGAACCACTTGGGTGCTCCCTGACTTGATTTCCCTTCAAAGCATGTTCCAAGCATTGCCTGTGAGAGGCATTCTTTAAAAAAATAAAAGCTGGCCTAAATAACAATAATAATAACAATAAAAATTAAAAGTTGTGGCCGCTTCACCTCTCCTGGGTGCCATAAAAGCAGGACAAGGAGGGTGGTGAGGAACCCAGGTAGGTCCATGCCAGGAGCAGCCATTCCAGTGCCAGCTGCCAACAAGGCACCGGGACAGGGCACCCAGCAAGGCTTCAAAACCGTTCTGTATCCATCCACTGGGCAAAAGGAACGTAATTCCTGGCTGGAATGAGGCCTGGGGTGACCAGTGTGATGATGTAGGGTCAGAGGATGGTGGCCCCACCACCCTTGTTCCTGTTCTTGGCTGCAGACTCCAGCTCCTCACCCTCACAAAAAGTGGGGACATGGCTGAGTGACTCCCCATCTCCTGGAAAATCTCTTGGCTCTTTCCACTGTTCCCTTATTTCTGGATCCATTGGAAAAATACTGATATTTCACCACTAGTGGGTTGAGGAGGTTAAACTTTAATGTTTCCCTCTTCCCACCAATGCACCTCGCGGAAAAAAAAAATATAAATAAATAATGGTTTCAAAAATGTACAAAATCTAATTTAAAATGACATTGGGGTTTTATTTAAAGTCATGGAAGCTGGTTAATTCCAAAATGCTCTCATTAACTCACATCATTTAACAAGTTTCTATTCATTTAGCTCTCTCTCTCCAGAGCCTCTCAGCTGCTCTACCTCAACACATTGACAGCCTTCTGTGCTCCTGCTTCCCAGGGGGACCTAAGGTGACTTTAAAGTACCTTTCCCTTTTCCTGGAGTCAGGGTGCACAAAGGAGATGGCTCTGGAAGCCTGTCTGGATGAAGGTGGGTTCCCCAGGCTGCCCTCCCGAATTTCTCATCCTCCCGACCCCATTCCCAGATATTCCTGCAGTGTCCTCAGCTCCTGCTTGGGGGGAATTCCCAGGGCTGGCCTCTAATTACGGAGCCATCACGGCCCTGCAGTAGGCACAGAAGGGTTGGAGTGTGTGAGGATGTCACCCCACTCGTTCATTGTGGGATCAGAACCTTCCTCCTCTGTGGCTGCTTTGCTGTCCTCTATATCTCAGTCTCAGCTCTCTCGCAGGCTGGTTATCTTCCCAGTTTCAGGATATTTAGGGTTATTGGGGTTTTTGGTTTTTTTTGTCTTTAGCAATAGCATCATCTTGTTCCACTCTTCCTCCAAAATGACTCCCTAAAACTCATTTGATGTGCTTCTGCTTTTCTTTTTTTTTCAAGGGAGAAAAGAGAAGTAAATAATCTCCTTTTCTTCTCTTTTCTCTTTTCTCTTTTCTCTTTTCTCTTTTCTCTTTTCTCTTTTCTCTTTTCTTTTTCTCTTTCCTCTTTCCTTTCCTTTCCTTTC
>VWZT01008678.1:348827-398064 GCA_013397055.1 Pachycephala philippinensis | reverse complement strand
ATTTACTGCTATTACTGATGATTACTTACAGTAGGGTTGAACCTAAAACTTTATTACACTGCGCATCAAATAAATGCTTACTGGAAAATTCCCTTCTCTGAAATTGTGGAAAAAAATTCTTTATAACCCTTTTAATGATAGGAATTAATTGTGATTCATTATTCTGACTGGATGGGAGCAACCCCTTTGGCTAAAGAAGAGGCACTGTACAGATCTGGATGTCCAGAGACACCAAACCCATTGACCCGTCACAGCAGATGATTTTCAGGCAAACATAACCTTTTTCTTTTGTTCTTGTTTAAAACCTGTGAGGTTGTAGAGGCAGGGAAGTACCTTCACCTAAACCTTGTTTAGTCTGGAAGCACTGAGAAGCAGGAATGCTCCTGGGAGCTCTGGGGTTTGCCATCCTCCCTGTGCTCATTTGTGTTTAAGAGCAACTCACTTTTGGCATGTGATGATCATCTGCTGATGTTTTAGCCAGAGACTGCAAATAAGGATTTTGTTTTCTTTTAAAAATAGATCCGCAGCCTCTCTAAGGAGAAATTTGAGGTGAGGTTTTGGATTGGGATATGCAAGGCAAGTACTTCAAACTCATTCTGTATCGAAAGACACCTAAAACATGAATTATGTGATTAGAAGCAATTTGAAAATTTGGTTAAAAAAACTAACTCTGTGCACCAGAAATGCATAATTTAAATTACCGTCTCAAAATACTGTTGCAGTTCCTTCCTTGCTGAAGATTTGCCCTTGCAATTCTTGTTTTAACAAGTTTTTATGTATATGGAAAAGAAAAATGTGAGAAAAGCAGCTGTATTCTGGCTTGCCTTTGGGTGTGATTTGTACCCACTGGTGCTGGCAGTGAGGACTTGTCCCCAGGCTCATGACAGTGACTTTCCTTGGTGACTTTAGACATTGTAAGACTAAGAAGAGCTGTTGACAGACATGTTCCAGGTCATAGAACAACATTTCCTGATCAATATCGTTCCAAGCAAACTTCAGTGCCAGAAATCCAATTCCTGACATGGATAGGACACGAGATTCTGCAAAACATGGGATGCTGTGTGGAGACACCACTGGTGTCACGTCATGATTTCTGCAGGGCTGTGCCAGGGCAGGGACACCTCCCACTGTCCCAGGGAGCTCCAACTCTGTCCAGCCTGGCCTTGGGCGCTGCCAGGGATCCAGGAGCATCCACAGCTTCCCTGGGCACCCTGTGCCAGGGCCTCCCCACCCTCACAGCCAAAAACTCCTTCCCAATATTTAAACTAAAGCTGCCCTGTGGAAATGCTTTATTCCACTGGTTTACCCTGAGCACAGCGAGTTGGTGTTAGATGTACCAGCACCATCACTAAATATAGCCTTACCCAGGAAAACACTATGCACAAAAAGGGAACAGCTGAAAATTGGGAATTCAGCTTGGGAAAAGCAGGACCCTGCCTGGAGGATGCTGCTCCAGCAGCCCCATCCATGCAGCAGCTCCTAGAAGTACTTCTGTCACAATGGTTTATTTCCCACAGTGTGTAACTTGGCAAAAGCAATTCACACTCAGGTTTGGCATTCCAGATCTCAATCCGTATGGAAATGTTCGGTAGGTTTAAAAAGACTTTTTAAAAAAGGAATAAAAATTGTTTTCTTCTTGCCTTTTGGTGCTCCTTGCCCTTCCCTCCCTGAGACTTTAATCTGCAGGGAGCTCTGTACAGGCAGCACTTCTTCATGGTTTAAATCTAACTGAAGCTTGGGTGTCCAATATTAAAACTTTGCTCTGTATTAAAACAAAAACTAGGAAAAAAATTTAGTTTTAGCTCTAAATATAGGTTCTTGCACTTTCTGTGAGTTTGAGGTGATCACACCTGAGGTTTTGGGTTGAATCCAACCCAATTAAAAGTGCTATGTTTTCTTTTTAAATTGGGAAGCTGTTATACATGTTTAATCTCTTTGGTATGGCGAGACTTAAAAAATTAAAAAATCCTTCCCATTGCTTGATTTTAAAATTGGGTTTTTCTAAAAAACACGCATGATTTTAGGCTGTATTTTCAAAAAGAACCACCAAAAGTGTGTGAGTGCTATTTTGCCTGTAAAATGTGACTGCACTGGAATAGTTCAGATGTGCAAACCCACACACGTGCCCCATACCCTATGTGAGCAGCTGACAATGCACAGCCCCCTGCTGCCCACCCCTCTGAATTTTAGCTTCCTGAATGTCATTTTCTCGGCAGAACAAACCTCTGAGCTCTGAAATCTCCTTTAGTCCTTTGTGAAGGCTTAGGCAGGTGCTTGGTCATTAGCACCAGTTCATCCTGGAGAAGTTGTGGTTGTGTCATAGAATCATAGAATTGTTGAGGTTGGAAAATCCCTCTCAGACCATGGAGTCCAACCATTCCAGCACTGCCAAGGTCACCACTGCCCCGTGTCCCCAAGTGCCACCTCCACACGGCTTTGAAATCCCTCCAGGGATGAGGACTCCACTGCCCTGGGCAACCTGTTCCAATGCTTTAAAATCTTTTCCACAAAGAAGATTTTGCCTCTGAGTTTGAGGGCTGGTGACGGCAGTGAGCATCCATCTGCAAGGACATGGGAGCACACACGAGCTGCAAAGTCCTGTCCCTGCCTGTCCCTGGTAGCAGGGCTTCTGTGAAATGCTTTTGTGCTGGCCTGGTCCTCAAAGAGGGGCCAAACCCTTCTGTTTCACTTTACAATCCCTTTCCTCATTTGTGCCATCTAAACAAGGGCTGGTTTTGGAGAGTGGGGAGAAGAAAATCCCAGCTCATTCTAAGGGTGAAGGTATTGCAGTGAAAACAGCTGTCGGTTAAAATCATCTGAGGTCCTTAAAAGCTCCTGTAACATATGAAAGGATTGAAATTGCATGAGTGGTGTGGGAAAATATTTACCATGTGCCTGCACAGCTCAGATGTTCATGGAATCACAGAATATCCCGAGTGGGAAGGAACCCACAGGGATCATCCAGTCCAGCTCCTGGCCCTGCACAGACACCCCAAAAATCCCCTCTATGAATCCCTGAGAGCAGTGTCCAAACCCTCCTGGAGCTCTGGCAGCCTCGGGCCGTGCCCATTCCCTGGGGAGCCTGGGCAGTGCCCAGCACCCTCTGGGGGAAGAACCTTTCCCTGAAATCCACCCTAAACTCCCCCTGGCACAGGTTGACCACACTCCTGATATTGCTCATATCATTTAAGCATTTTTGGGTGCCTAAAAGCTTAAAATCCTTTTATTGTAAGGGTAGCTCGGCTGAGTTCGTGGTCTCATTCCCAGGAAGCACTCGGGGACTGCAGCTTTTATTGAGGCATTATCATCTCCATTTGCTCGTGGACAGAAAAATCGAGGTAAAGGAAGCTGAGGCAGCCCCACACGCGGGGTTAATCCCGTCCCCTTGACCAGGATTGCCCCATGCCGACGTGGAAATGTAGGTTTGCCTCTTTGGGGGATCAGGGCCGGCGGGGAAGGGCTGCCCTGGATCCGACTGTCCCCGGGATCACCTGGGAGCCTCCGCCACGGCTCCTCTCCCGTCTCCCTTCCCACTCCTCTCCCTTCCCGCAGCTGCCTTTATGTCCCCGGCATAAATCCTCTTTACTCGGGCTTTGTGTCTGGGGGCCGGCAGCGCGTTTGTTCCCAGCCGAGGAGCGGCGAGGGAAACCATGGGAGCGGGAATACATGCATATCCAGATATTTACCCAGGTATAAATACATTCCCACAAAATATATGCACCCCCCTAACCACGAGCAGACACTGAGGGAGATTTTAACTCCAAAATTGTCGGGCTTTAATAGATTTAAATCAGGCTCTTAGCGCTATTTCAAGGTATTTTTTGTGCGTGTTTAGGAACAACAGTCATCTTAAATTGTAGTGGCACATGGCCAGAGGGAAGAGAGGTGTTAATGAGACTCACTATAAATGGAAGGAGCTCGCGAGTGACAGTTTTCCGGAGCACTGTTGGCATCGGATCGAAGAGACAGGTGGTGGCACAGGGCTGACCGATCACCTCAGATAATGATGAAAGAGGAGTGACAGGGGTGAAAGATTCAAGGACCACTGAAGAATGGCGCGGGGGAAGGCAGGGGCCATCAGCCAGCCCCGGCAGGCTCGGCCCGCTCCCCACGCGCCGGTGAAATATGAGAGGGGCTGATAAGGGGGAAGCAGGGTATTATCGATATCAGATGTGGAAATGAGTGGACTTAGTAACCTATCTACCATTTGGAGTAAGTATTTACGGTTTCCATGACCAGAATCAATCAGGTTTGAAATTCATTCTTATTTGGCGGAGGAAATGTGCACTTAACCTTTACATTCGGGGTCTCCTGATGAATATTGACCTGGAAAAATATCCCAAAGGTGTTGGGTCCGACGAAAAGTTATTTAATAATTTCGTAAATGATTGCTGTACCGCGGGGACTAAATATTTAGATCGGAAATCCTAACTTTAGATGGGTGCTGGACCAGGGTGCAGATTATTGCTACACTGAGAGCCCTCCAACCTCTCATCAAGCAGCCATAAATCAGGGGGATGGAGGAGTTCAGACAGAGCAAATTCTGGTGACAGCCACGTGATGGACTCACGGGGGAGAAAATGAAAATTCATTCCCTGACAACCTGCTACAGGCTGCAGGTATGGCAAGGGGGAGAAGCTAAATAGATCTGTATCAGCTGCGAGGATGGCAGACCCCCAGCATATGGAAATGCTCCGGGAGGGGAGGTGAAACCCGGAGCTGCTCACGAAATGCTAAAACCTCGGAGCGGCTGAATCACCTGAGCAAAGATTATATAAAAATGTAAATTGCCTGCTCCTGACCCAATCACGTTTAAAAATGAAGGGACAAAGAGTGACAGGAAAGGTGCTATTATTACAGATTCAGGGTGATGCACAGTCACTGCTCAGATTCCTCTTCGGCAGCGGCTGGGAGGCAGCTCAGGCACTGCGAATAATTTCCCTGCAACTGCCCTCTCCTATTTATACACCCGCTCCCAAGGCTTTGGGGATGAAGGGAAACGATCCAGTGGATTTGAAGGAGCTTCCGAGCAGGATCCAGGCAAATCTGCTCCGTGAGGGGATTTCAACCCCCGATTTTTTTAATCTAAGCGAACTTACCCAAGATTTTCAGTGTGCGGCTAAATATTAAATTCACTTTAAGAAAGATTATTTTACAAAGCTGCTCTCGCTTATGTGAGAGTAATGAACTCAGAGATGAGCAGGAATGGCTCTGAAAGGCACAGGCTGCTTGGCTTTACAAAAGATCTCACTAATGGCCTAGATCAAATATTGCTATCCCTAAAATTAAATGCCAGTGTTTAAAACTCCATTTGTATAAGAAGAACTTGCTATTAATAATTTTTAAGGCTCTTGATTAAATAACTACAAATGCATTATTATTGGGTTCATAATTACTTTAAAAGTGTTCAGGTTTTGGTCATTTTCCCTGCATTATTATGGCGCAGAGGCAAAATTTCACTCATATATTTGACTTAAATGACAGTCTTTTGGGATTTGCAACAGAAATTATAACTTCTGCTGCAATTTACATGTTAAGTTCTGTAACCCCGTGATAGTTCAACCATTTGTAAAAGAACAGTAGGTGGCCTAGTGGTCTAATATTCAATGAATAATTTTATCTTACATCAAGCACGAGGTCCAGTTTAATGTTTCATTACATTAAAATTGCACTGGGTGACATAAACTTTGTAATTAAAAGAGCATAACTTTTCCAAAATGCCGTAGATGACTCTCCTGAAAAAATCAACATTTTTGATCAAGCTGTTCCATTGTTGTAAACCCAGTCTGGTGTCACATGTGCAGGGTGCTACCTGTTGAAAAGGAGATGAATTTATTGTCACTGTCACAGTGCTTGGAAATTTAATTCCTTGGTATTTTACACCCAGGGAGTCACACTGTTGCACAGTGCTTAGTGGATAAATAAGGAAAAATGTGTGTAAAAGAGGGAAATAAGGTGGTGTGGCTGCGAGATGCCGCCTTCCTCGAAGGCTGGGTGTCTCGGGCTGTGTGCTCCCAGCTCGGTGGCCTGGCCGAGCTCCGGGGCCCCGGCTGGCACAGCTGGGAAGGGCTGGGACCGCGGAGCCCCGGGGGTTTGGAGATGCGCCGCATCCCTGGGAGCAACCCCCAGGGCACATCAATCTCCACTTCCAATTGCTTCCTAATGGCCCGGGAGCTTTCCAAAGGGAACCGCACCACGGCCCGGCTTTGCATTAGCTTTTATTTGTCTTTCTGGGTATTACCATTAGTCATCGTTAGTTATGAGGCAATGGCAGGTATCAATTAGAAGATGAAGTATGACCCGAGTCACGGGCTGGGGGATGGAGCTGCGGCAGGATCAGCTCCTGGCAGCGCTGGGGTTTTGGGGCTCCTGCTCCACCCTCTGCTGGGGCTCTTCGGGGTGTGCTGGGCTGGAGCAGCCGACTTCGGCTTTGTTTCTTTTCCCTTCCTTCTGTTTGCTCACTCGGGTGAGCTGAATCGATGAACTCATCCTTGCTGAGCTGGAACACTTTGGGGTTTAATAGACTAAAGTTACAAGCTTAGATTCATGTGCTCTTTCACCCCAGATTAATTTTCTTTCCCCATTAAAATTGAAATGCTTAATTGGCTCACAGGTATAAACAAGAGCAGGGGAAGAGCCTTTAATATCTCAAGATGGTTCCAGTTGTTGCTTCCTAAATTGTGGTCTCTGAGATGATGCTCGGAGAGCACTTTGAAGGGCAGGTAGGTAATGGGAGTTTCATTGCACAGTCACACTTATTGTCATAATAGCAAAAGAAGAGTAATTGTAAGGGGTTCAGGAGAGCTGATCTATCCCAGTTCTGGTGTCAGATGCAGTTTGATAAATGCAGCATTAATTGATGCATTATGTAGCATTTGTTAAGATACATCACCCAGCCAGCTTTTATTGTTCTTTGAGATAAAGGATGATATTAACCCCAGATTTCCTGTTGATTTGGTTTTTTTTCCTGAGAGGTCTAATGATAGGATGGCATGAGATGGAAGGAGAAACTAAAAATAGCTTTTAAAGGTATGGACCAAACACCTAAAGAGGCAGATGAGACACAGATGCCTACAGATAAAAAGGGTGATATTTGAAAATGCCACAACACTCACCTCTACTGCACCTACCTCGGTTTCCAGGCACCCAAACACCTTCCCAAACCCATCCTCTTTTGTTGGCCCTGGGTTTGCAGAGATCCCCAGCAGCAGGGTGGTTCCCTGGCTGGGTGTGGGGCTGTCCCCTCTCTCCCTCCGTGCTCGGAGCCGCGCGCCGCAAATGCGCTGCGTGTTCTAAAAATAAAAGCCCGGATTCAAACATGATGTATCTCCTTTGATTTCCATGCAGATACACGAGGAATGAATGTATCTATTATGTCGGGGTCTGCTGGAATGTTAATTTTGAAAGTCATTTCTCTCAATCTATAATTATATCTTCTTTGTCAGAAAGTAGGAATTTCTTAGAGCAAGAGGGATTAATCTCAGTCACTGTTTTCAAACAGTTTGAGTTGGGTAGTTTCTGTAAGACTATCATTTCTTTTCTTTTAAGCCAGTTAAATTTTGCCTGAGGCTAACATTTTATACCCAGAGTAAATCTTACTAAAATTAAGAAACAGAACATACAGCTGCCCTTATTCCTGGCCCACAGATGTTACCAAAATCTGATTAAAAACCCCTCAATCTTCTGCTGCACCTTTTCATTAGTGCAATAATCATTTTTTGCCAAATATGTGGCAGAAAAAGGTGGAAAAAAGTGAAAAATATGAGGGTTTGATGATCAGCATCTTTGAAAAGACTCATCGAACCTAGTGGGAGAAATGAGGACTTGGGGTAATCCATGTGCTGAAATATTTTTGCTTCTTTTTCTAGAAAATGTGCAATTTGGTCAGGCAGAAAAAATTGAACAGAGCCTTCCAAGCAATAAATCACTGGATTGCTGGTGACATTCATACAATGCGGATATAGTGTTAACTGTATGAGTCAGACAGCCCTTACTGCACTCAGCCTGTTCCTAGGAGGTGACCTTGCCACGGTGTAGTAATCAATCATTCTGGCACAGGACACACTGTTTTTGTTTAATATTACACTATTGGAATATATAGTAAACAAAGTGCAAAGGAAATTTCGAAAGCAAGCACTATATAAGGTGTGCTGTAATATTTTGCAGCCCGAGGAGTGCCACCAGCATCCCTGGCCCCGTTTGTGCCTCAGGATTACCAACTTTAGGGCTGTTAGCAGCACCAAAGCATATGTGACTACACTCAAATACTTCAACTGTCTGCACAGCTCGAGAGGAACAATTCAATGGAAATATGAAGTTAGGATTACAAAAAAGATTTACTACCAGAGACGCTGCAGTCTACACATTTCTTATTTTGGCACTTTTATACAGTGTATACATCACGATTTTCCCAGCCAAGTGACAGAGGAGCAACATCCCCAACCGCCTGAAAAAAATTAAGCAAACAAATCTTAATTAGCTAGTAAAAATTCTTTTAGTGTACGATAAGCGAAGTGTTGCTGCTCATAGCCAAGAGGTTATATTGGATTTCCATGCATGAGTTATACCATGAGCCAGTTAATTCATGAAGTTTGCTGTCAGTGCATAGGGTAAAGGAAGACAAAGGCAAAGTCTTTGGAATGAAGGAACCCTAAGTGAAATATATTTGGTTCTTACAGTTTTCACACATAGTCGAGATGAAAGATAATGCGGTGGTAATTGAGTATATAAAACTACCTTGTCAGAGAGGCAGCATTAATGTCGAGTTTGTTCTGATTTTTCCAAGTGCAAACCACTCTGTACGTGCTGCAAAGAGGTGAGGAATCAAATCTGTTATGGCTTTCGTTAGGTATGAATGTGGATATACATAATTTTTTCAATACCGCAGCCTCCTTTTGTTTCCTCGTGGTCCTGGAGACACTGGTGAGCCATGTGACATTGAGAAGTGACCTGGGCCACCATTTGGGGTGACCACGTGTTCCCACGTGCTCTGAGGAGCACAAAAACCTGAACAGGGAGCAGAGGCAAGCAGTGAGCACTCAGCGCTTTGGCCCCGGCTTGCCGAGGGAAGCAGGCGTGGTGACACTTCCCAAGGTGATCTGTAGGTTTTCTTCAAAAGGGTTGGACGCTCTTTCAACTTTAAACAGTTGAGAAAGGCTGCTCTAAAGTGTCCATCACCGGGAGATGAATGGTGCTTTCATAGCAGCGTGTCCTGCCAGAGCAGGGTCTGCACCAGCACCCACCCCTCCACAGCCATCCCGGCTGGGCAGAGACACTCCCCACCAAAATCTTCATATTTTCATATTTTTCTATAGAATGTGGGAGGTGGAAACCATTTTTATAACGCTTGATTTTTAAGCAGCTCCGAGGGGAATGTGGGGAGTCACTGCCAGCAGAACCACAGCCCTTGGAAGAGCTGACCCCATGCCATAAAGAACCATGGTTGAAAACCAGCTATGAAAAGTCTGTGAGCTGTTGGATTTTGAGCTTCAGAAGCAGCTCCAGCACCTGCAGGTCTGGTAGGCTCCATATCCTCACTTCTTGCCCCCAAATACCTCTGAAGTGATCCTGGGTTGCACAGCCTGGGAATTATCAACACCACATATGCACAGGAGGTCAGAGTTTCACATAGTTATGGTTATTTCATACCTGGGCAAAAATAAAGTCGAAACCTGATATTTCAGTGCACACCATGGATTTATGTTGTATTTACTTGAGCACTGGAGCCAAATCCATTTGTCCCCAGACCGTCTCACCATGGGCAGGTTGCAGCTGCTTGCAATGAATTTGGTGACCAGCCCTATCAGTTGACCCACAGAACATGAATGTGCCTTTATTATAGGTCTATGTATTTCATATCCTAATTATTTATTGTCTATCTGAAGGAGTCAGAGGATCTCGGTGTCACAAGCGGCTGGCTGTTTTCATGGAAAAATGAGCAGATAAATGTGGGATGCATGAAGCGGGCTCAGATTCTGAATTCTGCCTTTTCATCCAGTGTTCATATTTCAGAATTTCAGCCAAGAAGGGGAAGAAAGGGGAAAGAAGTATCTAAGTGCTCTCTCAATTTGTCCATGAGCTCATAGGTTTCTTTAGTTTCAATGTATGTGCAACAGAAAGTAAGGAAACCCGGCCTTCCAGTAAAACCTCAAGTCAGGGTAGGTTTACATGGGTGTACCTGAAAGGAGAGCTTGGCATAGTATTAGGGAAAGCAGCAAATTAAATACATTTCCCAGGACATTTCATTTTGCAATAAAGTCCTTGGCAACAACATTTTTGTTTATCTGCCATCGACGCTAAAAACGGAGCGGGTGTTATTTTCCTGGAAGAAACTCTTGCGGAAAGAGATGTCAGTTATATTAAAAAATGCATTTTGAAACTTTCAGTAGATGAGTTTCAAATAGGTGTTATGGCTCCTCACAGTAAATATTAAATTACTATAAAGACACTTAGTGTAAGATGCTGGCTGCTAATGTCAATTTTATCTTGGTTGTTTAATCATTCTACAAATAAATGTCTCCTGTCAGGACAGGAATGTTCCATGTTCTGTGAGTGTTAGCTATACATTATTGGCCTTTGCATGAGTAATGAGAAATTATTATCAGATGCTCAGCAAAGACTTAAAATAATAAAGTTCTGCTTAAACTTAGAACTTAAAACCCCACTTTCTGGTTTAATCAAAACAAGGAAGCCCAAGAAAACACCGTGGCAGGTTAACCTGGATTCTGTGTACAAACACCATAAACCCCTGCACAGGTTCTCTCCCAGAATCCATTACATACCTATTGCAATGCCTCAAATCCGTGGGGAATGATCATTTTCGCTCCAGTACCGCTGCGGTGTCCCAGCTCCTGCAGCAGTAATGGGTGTCAGGTACTGTTTGGACTGGAAGGGATTAAGCCATCAGCCCCCTGGTGTGTGTTAATTTATTGCCTCAGACATTTTCATATCTGATTCATTTTCGCCCTCTCGGTAAAGTTGGGCGCCTCAGTGGTGGGAATGGCTTTGGTTGGGGGGCACGATGCTGACGTGCCCAGGGACAGAGCAGCCACGGAGGCAGGCAATCTGCCGAGGTGTGACACGGCAGCCACGCCACCAGCTCCTCGGGAAACAGGGAGATTGAGATGCCATCCGGGATCCCGGCGCTAGACATCTCCCCGTAATAGCGTTATTTCCTCGGGAAAATAAAGGGTCACCGCCGCACACCAACGACATAAAAAATGCCGTGTTGTGGGTGGGTTTTTTTTGTCTCCCCTGGTTTTGTTTAGTGATTATGTAGAACCTGCCGAAAAGGTGTTTATTTCTGTTTGTAAATTGAATGCGCTGCGTGTTTTGCTCCAGCTTTGCCCCAGGCTCTGTTGGATGTGATGATGGAGCTGGAAGCCGAGGCAGACACCGGCAGAGCGCAGGCGGAGGGAATCTGGCTGGAAAACAAAGCCCTGTTTTGTCATTTCATGCCTCTTAAAAGTCCCACTCCATGCAGGCAATATGTGAGTTAATATACATTAAACAGGATGAGTGAAGTGAAAAATAAACATGCAAAAATAAATAGCAACCCACTGGAAGCGCTGGGGCCATTCCCAGCATGAGGGTGCAGTGGGGCCACCAACCACGGAATTGTCCCCAAAAAACCCGCCCCCACCCTGCCATCCCTCTGTCCTCAAGTCAGGCACCTAGGATAGTTTTCCCAAATCCCATTTCTTCCCCATTTGGGATACATGGGCGATGGAGAACCTCATCCTGTCATGGGTGTGTTGCACACGCACACCTCCGTGGGTTTAATTTCACACGGATCCATTGCACACACACAAATAAATTCTCCCATACCATTTTATTGGATTTCTAGTAAGTTGGCAGACTAAAGTGATTTTTAACACTTCTCGATTGGATTTATGATTTCTGTGTCATCCACCCTGCTTCTGACATTAGGAAATGTTCAACATGAGGGAATCATTCACTGGTTCTTTTAACTACACTATAAAACATTTTAGTCTCCTTTCTCTCAGAAATCCATAAATGGCTAATTTAATCAGAGCCTTACAGCAGAAACCCTCAGTTTCTTCTGCTAATTATGTGGCTGAGTTTTGGTGCTTAAATCATTGTGAGACGTTGGGGACAGGCAGGGAGTGGGGCTCGGTCACCAAAGGCCACATCATGGCTTGGTTTCTGAAGTGTTGAGGGTCACCTGGGCTTGGCTCTTCTTGGTGGAGCACTTGAATGGCATCTCCAAATGGTGTTTTCAGGAGATCAGAGAATCAGAGAATTCCAGACTGGAAGAGAGCTCAACAGTCATCCGGTCTAACCTATCCTGGCAAAGCATGGTCTAGACAAGATGGCCCAGCTGAATCTTAAAATCAGACAAACCTGGCCCAGAGAAGCACTCCAAGGTCATCAGCTCCAAGCATTTCCACAGCACTGCCAAGCCCACCATGCCCCCAAGTGTCACATCCACACACCTTTTTGAAGGCTTCCTTGGACCTCCTGTTCCAATCTTGACCACCCAGGAACCTTATTCTTCCCTTGTCAACTGCAAATTGGAGCTACAGCCATTGTCCTCATCATTCCTCAACTGGGTGGTTTGAAGCCTGGGTCAAGCTGAACCCTTTTGAGGGTCCCCTGAATGTTCCTCTTGTGGCAGGGACAGGCTGGATTCAGAGTCACTTGTGAATGAGCCTGTGAACTCAAATCACTCTGTGACCTCACATGGAAGGAAATTTTGGAGGCAGCCTAGGTGAGGTTCTTGGAATTCAGGGAACTGCTGGACCTTCTAGCTGTTCTGCATACAAGTTATCAGGTAAAAAATATTGTATTTATGCAATAAATAAGGAAAAAACCAGAAATTTATATCAGTATAAAAATTAATACTAAAAGGAAAAGAATTTTAAACTGTTTAAGCAGTTTTATGTATGTAGAGAAAGGCCTAAACCTTTGCACTCTGTATATGGTTTTATTGGAACTCATTTAATGTGGTAATTGCCAAGATCTACTGTCCTTGCTATTTTTTTTTTCATGTTTTGTGGTTTATGCAGTGAATAATTAATTATACAAATACAATTCCTATGTTCTGTCCAAACTCAGGAAATAAAATCAAATATCTCTCAAAACTGAGATATTTGACTTTGCTTTAATTTACAGCAGCAGCTTTATCTCTTTCTAGCAAAAATATAAATATAATAAAGGAATAAAATCTGATAATGTAGGTTATAATAGAGAGGGGAGAAAATATCTTGGAGCTGGGCCTGGAATCTTGAAGAGCACTGAGTTTTTTGGCTGCCTCAAACTTATTAACCTGATGGACAATCCCAATTCAGTGACATCCCAGATGTCACTTCATACTCCAGGTATATTCCACTCCAAAATTCCTCTTAATCCATAATAATCAATACCAGCATGTGAACCATATGCACCATTAGCTGCAATTTACATTTGATAAAATACTGTTTTTCTTCATTAGGAGACTGCTCC
This sequence comes from Pachycephala philippinensis, assembly GCA_013397055.1. NCBI lineage: Eukaryota > Metazoa > Chordata > Aves > Passeriformes > Pachycephala > Pachycephala philippinensis. The sequence goes on along the minus strand of VWZT01008678.1, from coordinate 384,600 downwards.
CGTCACAACGTGCTCATTTGGGGAAACACTTGGGGGTGGAAAGTCGTTGTCCATCTTATTTCTCCCAGAGTCCAAACCCCAGTTTGTGCCCTTTTGCCTGGGCTTGGATGCTAAGAAGGACTGATTTTCATCGTGAGTGAGCAGAAGTCATTTTTCAGTCAAGTTACTCCTGATTTACCTGGGGGTGAGACTCGTGGTTTCTGAGAGAACGACGAGAAGGGAGCAGTCATGGCCAACTTCAAGGAGCAATGGGTGTTTGGGGAGCAAAGGTTAAGTGAGGATGGAGAAAACACAGTGGGACAAGTTAATAAAACACACCGAGATGTGCTACTCCTTAACTGGTTTTAATTCTCAGGGGTTAAAAAAGTATGGCTGTGTAATGGTGTGGAAATGCAAGCAACTGTCGGAGCCAGGTGCTCAAGTGTTTCCAGACATCATTTTCTACTTCAAGCTCAAAGACTTTTGGAAGAGACACACCAACAATGTTCTGCGAGAGCAAGGGGTAAGCCCAATACTGGTGTGTGGTTATAATTTATAATTATAAAATCTGAGTGAAAATATGTGGATTTTGGTGCATTTTCCCCTTAGAAAAGCGAGTTACAGCAAACTTGCTCTTGCACTCTTGCATTAATCTTCTGAAATGTTCTTGGCAGCTGGGCCCAACTTGCTACATTTATTTGCAGGATGATTAAACGACTAAGATAAAATCAACATTAGCAGTCAGCATCTAACAGTATCTTTGCAGTAATTTAGTTTTGGACCCACAGTTCATCCTAAGGCTGATTTTACTGAAGAGAGGGGACCCTGTGGTAGCTGCAGGGACCCCACAGCACTGGTGACTTCAAGGCATTGTCCCAGCCCCAGGTCCTGGTTTGGATCTCACAGAGCCCTGCACTGGCACGAGCAGCAAAAATCCTCCAAATCACAGAATAGAATCATGGAATGGTTTGGGTTGGAAAGGAGATTAAAGTTCACCCAGTTCCACCTCCCTGATGTGGGCAGGGACACCTCCCACTGCCCCAGGCTGCTCCAGCCCCAGTGTCCAGCCTGGCCTTGGGCACTGCCAGGGATCCAGGGGCAGCCACAGCTGCTCTGGGCACCCTGTGCCAGGGCCTCACACCCTCCCAGGGAACAATTCCTTCCCAACATCTGACCAAATCTCTGGTCTTTTAGTTCAAACCCATTTCCCCTTATCCTAACACTGTTTTCCCATGTAAAAAATTCACTCTCCCTCCTTATTGTGACCCCCCTTTAAGTACTGGAATGCCACAATGAGGCCTCTCTGGAGCCTTCTCTTCTCCAAATTCCTGTTGTAGGAGTGGGGAGCGTGGAGGGTGCACAGCCCCAGAGTGCCCACAGCCTTCAAGAGCAGGGAAAGGACATCCTTGATCCTTCATTTGGGGAACAATTTTCCTCTAGTAGCTGGAAATTTTTAATAAGGAGGTTTTATATCACCGTGCAAGGTGCACTTAAGGGAATGTGACACGGTGTGACAGCACTGAGATGCTGCAAAGATTTTGGACAGAATTACAAATTCTGCTGGTGTGGCAGCGGCTGGGCACAGCAGAGCATAAATTAACATATAACTAATAACTATACTGGCATTATAGAGAGTATCTCGTGGTGATAAGCTTCATGATTCTCTTCAACCCACTGAAGTTGAAGGAAGAGCAAAGGCCTTTTCAAGCTTACTTTATCTTCTTGCTTCTTAAGTGAGACTAATCAAGTTTATATCCTTTTAGCTTATTATTAGCCCAGCAGAGCTTCTGGCACTCTTTACAGCTTTTTTGACATGAAAGTTAGTTACACCTACTGTACTTAGTATGACTTCACTTTTCTTGTGATAAATCCTGAAAATTAATATACTGTATCCTCCAGATTACAAAATGAAAGTGTCCTCGACATTGTGAATACTCTGGCTGTGGAATCCTGCCAGTAAAAGAAAAAACTGATGTCTTAATGATCTCTGTTAATAAAAAGAAGAAACTGGGTAGTAAATTTTCTTGGTTAACATGTCAGGCTTTTTTCTCTCTTTCTTATCCTAAACTTGAACTGACACATATTTCAAAATTTGCTGCAAAGTAGAAGAATCCTTGAGAATAAAACGCCTTGGATGTAAAGAAATAATGATGAGAATCCTAGAGTGAAGTGAGTCCTGCTTTCCTCATGCTCCCACTGTCTCCCATAGGAAGCTGGGCCGCAGGAGGAATGCAAGCCTGGGCCCTGAGCACTGAACATAGGTTAAATTCTTTCTTAAATTAAATGAAGGATAATAATGAAATCTTTTGTTACATTATTTGCTGACCGGGCCTCCTGATTTGGTAAATTAAGAGAAAGTCAAGCTCTGAAACAAGCGCCCATTCTTGTTCCAGGGGTAGCACTGGTGGCACTGGTGTCTTATTGAACACAGATCTGCTTAATTACAGTTCCCACTGTTTGTTAAGATAACGAGTGCCAGCTGTTTGATAGCAAGAGGCAGAGCTGGCCATCTTTGTCATTTCCATTTAGGCCCTGGCTCAGGGTTGCGTATCGATAAAATCGTACAGGGAGCAGAATAACTGGGAAGTGCTCTCGCAATGCGTTCCGCAAATTTGGGCAGAGCATTTGCCGCTGCACGCCGAGCTCTGCCATCTATATCTAAAGCCACTCACCATTGGGAATATAAAGTCAAAGCAGAAAAATTGAGCATTTAATGGTCTACCATTATTGCCGAAATCACAATGACAGGCCGTGATCTTCAAGTACAATTTTGATCCTTATGTAGTAACTGAAATTACGGCATTTCATACTCTGACTATATTATAGGGAATAAAACATCTGTCTAAATATTGGAGATATAAAATCCTCAAAATAAAGATATTTGAGAATATCTTGCACAGAGCACCTTTCCACCTGCTTGCTTAGTATAATGCAGTCATTATGGCAATAAATGTTTCTAATAAAGTATGAAAATGGATTGTTTGCTTTGCTGCTTGTATGAACTCTCATTTCTCTTTTTATTATATTGAATCTGACATTTGCTTACCCTTTATCAGTAGAATATTTAATCAACTCCAATCTGTAAGAAGCAAGAGGAATTTCTATTTTATTTAAAACCTGTCCCACATGAAAAAGGACTGGGAAAATAGGTCATGCAGTGGATGGGAAGTGTGGGAAGTGTTAGAGTTGCAATGCTGAATATTTATCTAGTCTACAAAAGAGATGGTTCTAAACTTGTGCAGTAACAGGCGAGCCTGCTCCTATTGTTTAAAGTCCTGCTGAAATGATTTAATGGCTTAATGTTTCTAATTTTTATCCACAGTACAGGATCTAGAGAATTAAGCCTCTGTCAGCTTTATTTATTTTCTCTGTCAGAGTATTTTCTTGCACTTTTTGCTACATAACTCTTCAGAAATGCTATATCCATATCGATTGTAATTTCCTTGGGCTCTTGGCCAAAATACTCAACGTAAACAGTCTGTGTTTCCTCTCCATCTGTATTTTGGCTAATCCTCTGGTTTAGACAATCTACTGACAAGTGCTGGTTATCTGGAGGTGCACGGGTTTCAAACCGGAGCGCTATGATTTATGGTTCTTGTTTTACAGAAAGTATCACAAGCTCACAGAAGTGAAAGCTTCCAAATAAGCACCTAACTTTTGTAATAAATGCAGCTAACAACATGTCTGCAAATATATAGCAAACACAGTGAGTGATGTCTTATTATGCAGGCCGCAGTTTGACTTGGTCTGGTTTTATTTATGAATATGTCCTGCATCTGTTTCAAATTTCAGACCCACTCAGTTTCTCCAATGCTCTCCCAAACAAGCTTGTGCTGAAGGTTGTTAATTATCCTAATAAAATATTTGTATCAATTTGACTAAAGATCCGCAATGCTTCTGCCATGAGCAGACATTTTTTTAATAACTGAATTAAGAGAAATAATTACAGCTAGCACTGGAATGGTNAAGAAAGGAGAGGAGGGGGAATGGGCAGAGTACAGCGAACTGTACAAGAGCAAAGGGACATATGATTAAATTAAAGGGCAATGCTTTGTGAACAAACAAAAGGAAATCCTTCTTCATACAACCCATAGTCAATCTGCCGAATTCACAACCACAGGGGGTCATTGAAACAAATGCTGCGGCGGGGTTTCAGAGCAGACCGGATAATTTTATGCCTCTTATTAAAATACGTAGCCCTGGAAGCTGGGATAATGATAAGGGTAATCAAACCCCGAGCTGCAGCCTGAGAGATGGGGTTGGAGGCATGGGAAAGGAGCCTGGCTGCCCTGAGCCAGCGGGATGGGGCCTTTTGGGGGCTCACCTCCCTTTGAAGAGGCGGGCGCTGCCCACCAGCGAGGCGCGGGCTCCATCACTGATCTCCTCCGGTGCCACGGCTCCTTCCTCCTCAGGACAAATAAAACATGAGACCCCAGGGTGAATTTCTAAGCATTCCCCTCTTCCCGCCGGTTCCTCGGCAGTGAGTGATCTTTGAGGGACGGGGTTCCCTTGGCTTATCCTCGTGGTGTGATTAAAGAGGGGATGCAGGGACGAGCTGTAGGGACCACCCTGAGCATCACTCCCGGGTGTGAAAGGGGCAGGGTTTGCCCACTGCTCTGTGGAGAAACTCTGCTCCAGCATGGCAGGTACTTAACCCTCTGCCAGAGAGTAAAACTTTAAATATATTTTTCTGCCATTAAATATTTTAGTTGCTCTAGGTGAACCCACGTTGAACCACAAGACCTTGTCCCTTACTTTAGCTGAGCACTGGGAATTTTGCTGTCTGTATTTCACACATGTGTTACAATACTTGTTAGCCAGAGATGTCTTTCTTGTGATCCTACAAGAAAATGGGACATATTCCAGGCTCCTTAATGAATACATCCTGCAACATCCTGAGTGCCATTGGCTATATAACATTGGCATCCATGTAAAAAACATAACAAATGAATTTTTTAAAAAAAATATATAAACAGAAAAGTATTTTAAAATATTAAATTATTAAAAGGGGCAAAAGAAGCAATTAAATTATTAAAAAAGCAGCAAACCAGTGAGCTGATCTAGAGGATCTGAGGAGCATTGGGCTGGGGGGAGATATTGCCAAAGGGGTGCCCAGCCTGTTCCCATGGAAGTGGCTCCAGCTGTGCTTCAAGCCACCTCTTAGGGGTGCTTGGGTGTTCCTTGGGAAGCGGGGGACTCACCTCCTGCCAGCTTGGCTGCACTGATGCCACGATGGCCAAGGTGGCATTTCTTTGTGCCCCTTGTTATCCCGCAGCGTGGAGCGATCCGAGGCTGAGTGTGGACAGTGCTTCTCTGAGCAGGGCCCTGTCAGCGCCCTTTATGGAACTCTGATTTATTATTTCACTCCTGGGCAGCAGAAAAAGTGACAACTTTGCCTCTCAGCATTGTCAGGGTAACGCTTTTCCCAGGCTGTTCACACGGCGGGGAGGGAGGGAGCCTGAACATCTGCACCCCTTGGCTAAGGACCACGAGGAGATGTTTAATTGGCATTTAGAGCTCAGCTCCATGGCAGGATGGGGAAGCCAAGCTCTGCTTCATCCCGTGGAGACTTCACCCAAAGATTCCCTTCAATATTTGGAGCCCTCACCCCCAAACCCATGGAGAAAGTGGTATTCTCAGCTCGGCTGTTTCTCAGTGAGGGCTCTGTCCATCATTTGTTTTCACTCAAATTCACGGAGTTAGAACCTGATTTTAGGGTGCTAAAACCAGTGAAATGAGCACACTCCCCTTGCCAGCTATTTTGGATGTTGCCCTAAACTTTGTTTCTTGGATTGCTGTTGCTAACACATAATAAAACTCTGTCATCTGCAAAAAATTTGCCACTCTCCAAAGTTTTCTTTTCCAGTTGAAATAAGCCCAGGCTGGTGTTCTGCTCCCAGGGACAAGCCACTGTCACCAGCGTGTGAGAGACCACTGCCAGGATTAACTGTACTGATTTTCCAGGACAGCATGTTTTTAAAAATTTAATAAATAACTAAAGGAATAAATTTGGTCAGTCCCAATAAAGCAGGGACTGGATTCCTCATTGGGAAGTCCTTGCAACCTGACCCAACCTTCAAGATAAGACATTTTGTCTCATTTCCCACCAGGTATTATTTCCTTCTGGATTTGTGACAATGGTGAGATCTTGTTGGGATTTTTCCACTTTAATCCTTGGGGGGAAAATGGGTAAAATTGCAGGACTTGCTTTCAAAAAGGAGCAGTGAACTGCAGCTGCACCCTGACCAAAGCGGCGGCCTCTGCTTGCCAGCTCCTTCTTTTCCTCGGGAAGAAATTGTCAGTACGCTGGTGAAACCCTGCAGAAGAATTAATGAGATTGTTCAGAAAATAAACCAGCTTTTATTTTTCTACATAAAAGTTTGTGTTGAGCTTGACAGGCTAAAACGACCCTGGGAGAGAACCAGGGCCTGGGCGATGCTCTCCTGCTCATCAGTGTGAGGGCAGGAACCTGGGCTGCTTTTTGTGTTTGTTAAATGCCATTTGTGCTGTGATCACACCCCCAAATCACAAAGATGAAACATGAATCTCCTGATTGTATTTCTTGATCTCAAGGAAATGCCAGATAGTTGTGATAATCTCTTTGTACCTGTAGAAGGATCAATGTTTCCAAAGCAGCCCCTAAAAGGGTGCCCCTAAAAATCTGTGCATGTTCTCATCTCCTCACATCTCCCTGTGCCAGACCAAGTGCACATTCCTGCTGGATAATGGCACATCCTGCTCCTCCTGCATGGGCTGCTGTTGGATGGAGGCACAAAGGACACAATTCCCATACATTAGAAGACAGTGAGCTCCAGTTTTTCCTCTTTGGTTTTCCCCATGATCACAGCAACTGGAGATGGACAAGACCTACTCTGTTCCCTGCACCTCACCTTCCCAGAAAGAGTGTTCCCTGGGATAATTACCACTGCTTTGTCTCTGTCCCAAGCAGTGGCTCTTCCACCACGTCCCTGCAGAGACTCTTCCACTTCTGAGGCCACTTTTGAAAATTTGGCCTCACCAGAGCACTAGAGCTGAGAAATTCACAATGACACAAAGAGCTGAAACATCTGGAGAGAAATGATTTACGAGAGCCTGGAGTGACAGGACGATGAGGAATGGCTTCAGTCTCACAAAGAGTAGGCTTAAGTTGGATATCAGGAGGAGATTCTTCCCTGGGAGGGTGGGGAGGCCCTGGCACAGGGTGCCCAGAGCAGCTGTGGCTGCCCCTGGATCCCTGGCAGTGCCCAAGGCCAGGCTGGACACTGGGGCTGGGAGCAGCCTGGGACAGTGGGAGGTGTCCCTGCCATGGCAGGGGGGGCACTGGGGGGGATTTACGGTCCCTTGCAACCTGAACCTTTCCACAGTTCTGTGATTTGCTGGATTAATAGCTGAATCATTGACTGAATTCAGCAGGAGAAGAGCCAGGGATTGCCCAGCTCTGCTGATCCTGGTACCTTACTGGAGTCACTGGGAATGGCTCTATTGAAGGAAGCCATGTGCTGTCTGCTCTGGTTGTGTAAAGAAAAGAAACCTGAGAGTTAAATTTATTTTCCTGGACCTAAACAAGTGAAGAAGACTGGATTTTAAAACAGTGTTCAGCTGTGATTACTGTCTGCTCCTGGAGGTGGGAAATTGCCTGTGAACACACTGGGAAACTTTGGTGGGAAGGACATAGATGACACAATTTCTTTTTTTTTTTCCCCATCGATCTCTGAATTCTCTTACAGGGTCAAAGGGAAACTTGCAGTAAAAAAAAAAAAGGCAAAATTCCGATAGAAAATAATTGCAACTCTTTTCCAGCTTTAAGTCATCTTGAAGAAATAATTTAACCATACTGTGCTGGCTGCCATTTGTAAATTGTTAATTAACGAGAGACCAAATAATAATTACTGCTGGAGCCATTCAATTAAAAGATGTTGCCTTCCAAACTTTGTTCACACGGTCTACATTACCAACATCATGTCTAGAAATATGCCACAAATGCTGGCAAAAGAGCAAACCCCCAGTTTTTTCCCATCATAATAGAGCAGCAATTTTTATTATTTTGATTGTTAAAGCTTGCGGTCTCCTACTTCAAGTGGCTCAGGAAAATGTCTCTTTGTGGTTTTGCTAAGAGAGTATTTTTGAGAATAAGAGATCGAAAAAACAGCAAACAAACATTCCTTACAAGAAAATGCTGCCCTTCTGTGTAACATGCCCAGGAAAGGTTCCCGTTTGGACTTGCTGTGAGACAGAAGAGAAAATGGAGAACAAATGTCTGTGCCTGGTCTGGATAACCTAAAGTTAACTCCACATGTCAAACTGATTGCCTGACACAAGGCAGGCATATTCTGTGATGACAAACAAATAGCACCTCCATCCTGCAGACATCCCCTAATTATAAAAGAGAAATTATTTCCCATTTTCATTGCCAGCAAATGTATGTTACTCTGGTGCACCATAATTTCTGTCTAAGTACTGTATCAAAGTTTGCTGAATGTGAAGCACAAAGTATGTTAGACATTAAACTGTAATTACAGAAGGGAGTGGATTTCTAGAGTATTATGTTTTTTGGTAATATTTTATTTTATTGGTTTTCAAATATACTTAGACTGCCAGACTAAGCAGGCAGAATAACAGCAACACAGAATTCCAGAATAACATATGACTTTAATAAAATAAAGCAGGATGGTTTCCTTTACTTGTATGGCTGGAAAGAATGGAAAGCATTACCGTGCCCTCAGCCACGGTGCCATCCAGACCTGTGCCCAGGCACAGATGCCACTTGGGGCAGCTTGCCCCCATCCCCACATTTCACCCCAAATCTCTGGTTTTGGTGATCTGACAGGCAGCAATCAGCTCCTGTGATAGGCACAGTGGAGCTTTGATCTTAGCACGGAAATATAGATAATAACTCATTATATAAAAGGCGGTGATCAGAGGGGAAGGTGAATTTGGATACAGGAAACACGGAGGGGGTTATTCAACCCACGTGCGGCTTTTTGTTGCTTTACACTTCCACATTGCCCCCTGAATTTTCAAGGAATGTCGCAGGTGGCGAGCCTAAAAGGCAGGCAGACGTTCCAGGGTGGGATGAAGAGTGGGGTCGATGATGGATTATCAGAGGAGTGGTGTCCGTGGGCTGTGAGGATCGCTGGGAGCGCGGCTCAGGCGAGCGCCGTTCCCGCTGTCACACTCGCGGCTTTCCATTACGGCGCCATCACTCACAGTTCTGCCCTTTGTGGTTCCTGTAATGATCTACACTCGTTCTGTCTCCCGGCGTGTCCACCTTCCCGCATGTCAGGCTCCGCAAAACAGCCGGGAATGTGGTGTTTAATACGTGACCAGCTTTGTGGGGGATAATTTTCTACATGGCTGAGAACGCGCACGTGGGGTCTTTGGGGCCGGAGCACAGCCGGTGCCTCGGAGTGCTCGGCCAGGTGCATTCTTGACACGGTTCCTCAGGAAGGTATTCCCTCCTGGAGGAGATGTTAACACTGTTTCATTAGGATTCTTCTTGTTCTGATTTGCCATCCTGATTTTTGGGGGCAAGATGGGTATCCTCCAAAAGAGCTGGAACTTCCAGGGGAAAGTGCAAGGGTTGTTAGAGTTCAGATGCGGATCCCAGACTGGGTTGGGTTGGGTTGGTTCTTTAAGGAACCTTAAAGCCCATCCAGTTCGACCCTCTGCCATGGGTAGGGACACCTTCCACTATCCCAGGTTGCTCCAAGTCCAGTCCCACCTGTGCCTTCCCTTGACTTTGTGGGCAAACGCTGACCATGGGGTGGAATTTCGCACGCAATCCGGAACCTCTGCCCAATCCCCTCTGAGGTACCAGGTTCCCTCTGGGCAGGGCAGGAGCTGCTCCTGGAGCCAGACAGAGCCGAGCATCCTCACGCCTGTGCTGTGAGCCCTGCTGCACTGACCCCATTCCTGGTGATGCAGCCTGTCAATACTGCTGGTTTATTAATTAGTCTGGAGGAAGAGAGAGGCACTTCCCACACAAATGGGAGTCCTGGCCAGGAAGAGCTGGGAGCAATCCTTTTGCCCACGAGTTGCCTAATGCAGCTACTGAAACCCTGCCAAAGGTTTGCTTTCAGAGCATTCCTGTGGGCAATATTTTTGTAATATCTTACATCCCAAATGAGCTTTCTACGTTTCCTAGAAGCCTGATTTTTTGGAAAGAGCAAATACCCCCCAAACCTTTCACGTTTCCCGCTCCCTTCAGGTATTTTCCGTTTGCTACCTGATCCCTGGTGCGCGGAAGCAGCCTGAGGAGAGCTGATTTTGGAAGGGAGAGCGTGGCAGCACGAGGCAGGTTGTCCATCTAGTGCTGTCATATCCTGGCATTCCTGACCCAGGGAAGCTGGCACACGGACCTGCCACGGGCACCGCGCCATCCCGGCAGATGGGCACGAGCCTGGCCAGCGAGGAGGCCGTGTAGGAGCATTTAGTCTGCAAGCAAAGGGCAGAATTCCTGGACAGACATTTTAAGCCCAGGTTGTTATTTAGGAAATACGCCCCTGATGCATGAGGGTTTTTTTGGGGGTAGGTTTCAATGTACTAATAAAAAATTGTTATAAAATATTATTATAAAAGAAGGAGGGAATATTTGAAAATTTCTGTTTCTTTACAGCATCCTGCCAAGGAATCCCACAGGGATTGCTTCCAGGGATTTTGCTGGATGTCTATGGAAGCTGTAGGTACCCAGGTACAGCTGCCATGACAAAACCCATTTTATTTTCAGGCACAGAACCACTTTGGGTTTTTCACACTCTTATTTTTAGTTAATTGCTGAATATTATGCAAATGGCAGAGATTGAAGTTGGAAGTCTTTATTTTTAAACTTCAAGTATTTATTTTAAACTGCAACTCTTTATTTTAAGCTGTAACTCTATTTTAAACTCTTAAGTCTTAATTTTAAACTGCAACTATTTATTTTGACTGCAATCACCTGAGACATGTATTTTTGGGCGCAGAAATATGCAAAAATAAACCCATATATCCTGGATGTCTGTTTTCCTCTCTGTGTTGGGAATAGATTCCCACTCAGGATATTTGATTCAATATACAGAGAAGCCCTGAGAGGTTGGTGGGGTTGGAGGGGGTGTTAAGCTGGATTCCATGCTGGAATATGCCCATATCCAGATTGATTCCAGCTGACTCCAGCAAGTGGATGAGGAATGCAGTCACCTCTGGCTCTACAATACACAGAATTTAACACCTCTGCCCTTCAAATGGCCCATCAGAGGTTCCCAGGACGGCCAGTTCCCAGAGTTCGGTGTCTCTCCCATCAGGCAAGATGGATCCGGGCCCTTTTCCTTCTGTGCCCTGGACCAGGACCAACTAAAATTACATGAGTGCTGGCAGATGTATGTCTAATCTGTTCTTCAAAATTGCCAGTGAGTTTCACAATCTCCCCTGGTAATTTGCTCCGGTGCCTAATTATCCTTTCAGATAGAAAAACTCCCTTCCTGCGAGCTAAAACCTGTTACTTCTTGTCCAGCACTCTTTGGACATGGAAAAATGTGCTCGTCACCTTATTTAAAATAAAGATTTACATATATTTGCTTTCGTAAGCATGTCCAAAATATATTTAAAATTTAAATAGTATTGAGGGTCTCCTTCCTCTTTCTAGACTAAGAAAACTCATCACAGCTTTTCTCAAATGTTTATAATTTCCTATTATTTTCCCCTGCACTTTTCCCCAGTTTTTCTTCATCTTATTTTTAAAGGCTAATGCCAGGAAACAGCCACTTTATTTTCATTAAGACTTTAAGGATGCTCTGCAGAGATCCCAGAAATTTCTTTGCCTTTTTGTAACACCACTTCCACCATTGTATTTGTGTGGATTGGTTTTTCCTTCCTATATATAGTGCCTCACACTCATCTTTATTAAATGTCATCATTAGGATGCTGCTCCAAAATAATTTGGAATTTTAATACTCGCGATCTTTCCCACTTTGGTGTCATCCAAAGTCTGCTCTCTCTTCTGTCATCCAAGTTGTTAATGAAATATTGAATAGCATCGGATCCAGGACAGATCCAGCTGGGACCCGGCATGGAATGTTCTCCAGCACTGACAAAGAAAGGAATTTCTGGGTTTCATTTAGAGCCCTGGATGATCTAATCCATTGGATTAGACAGCAGCTACAAGAAACAATGAAAAACCAAAATAATATCCTCAAACTGCTTTATGTAAGTGCTCATTTTTGGAGTAATACATAGAATAATTTTCCGTTTCACATCTTGAAGTCCTCTCAATGTATCTGTGCTATATTTTATATCCTTGGTTTTCTTTTTGAAGGAGCAGAATCCCAACTGCCTTCTATAAATAGTCCCACAAGGTTTTGAAGTTCAACCCTGAATTAGGGAAATAGAGAAACAGAATAGTTAAATTCAACGTTTTTTGGTGGTATTTGGCAGATTTATAATTATTTTTTCCAGTAACAGCCTAAAAGGCATCAACACATCTTTACTGTGACAGCTCTGCTTTTGCAATGGAAAGAAGGTAAAATCAACACAAGAAAAGGCAAGAAATCAAGTTTTTATATAAAACTCCACTGTTTTCTAGGCTGAACTAGGGATTTTTAATGATGAAGTCTTCTAAACTCACAAATTTCTACTTTCCCTAATGCTAGGTACATTGCTTAGGAGAAGCTGCATGGATTTGGTTGAAACATCCTTATCCCAACTATGGAAATTGTCTGTGAAGAAACAGGACCCCACTGGCCCAGGCCAACCTGAACAAATGTGCATTAAATCAGAAAAATGACAAGGTATCATTAGGCTTTGAGAAACACTTTAAAGGCTGTGGAGGTTAAAGAATAATTTCAGTCTTGATGGCTTTTTTATATATTTCATTTCCCTCTCCCTTCAATCCATGCAAGACAAACTCTGGAATGATTTATCAGCCGAGTTCAGACTTCAGCCCGGTTTAACAGGTTTAATAGATCCAAAGTGTTCCATCACTCCTGGTTTCCAGTTCTCCTGTGTGCCACAGGTCAAATAGCCTCATCTGGTTGTTTCTGCACCTTGGTCCTGCTCACCTCCGCCTTGTTCTAACCATGGGCACGTAGGTACATGGAATAGGGTCTGATTGATTCACAGAATCCCAGAATCCCAGAATTATTTAGGTGGAAAAGCCCTTACAGACCATTGAGTCCAACCTGTGCCCAATGCCCACCTTGTCCCCAGCCCAGAGCACTCAGTGCCACATCCAGGAATTCCTTGGACACCTCCAGGGATGGGACACTCCAAACCTCCCTGGGTGGCCCCTTCCAATGCTTAAATGATCAAAGAAAAAGAACTGGTTAAATAATTTTTCAGTGAGGTAGCATGGATTCATTCTCTAACAACTCCTTTTTCTTCAATTTTAAGAAATGACTGATTTTCAGAGTTTGGAAGATAAAATATCTGGAAGGATCTGGAACAAATGAATAATGGAGAGCACAAAAAAGGAAGGATTATTTAATGTGACTGCTTAGACATAATTTTGGACCAGAACCTGTGTCTGTACCTCGTAGGACACTTCCAGGGATGGGGAATCCACAACCTCTCTGGGCAACAATTAGTCCCTTCCTCCTTAATTGACTTCTCATTTGCACAAGGTCCACCAGAACATTTGTGTTCCACCAGAACATTTGTTATCCTCTCTACTGCTCTTCTGTCTCTTTATCCGTGTTCTCCTTCCTCACTTTCTTCCCCCTGTTTATTAACATTCCGTGTGATTACGATGCAAGTCTCCTCTAATCTCCTCTATGCTACTGTAAACCTCTTAAGAGCTGCAGCAGCCTGTGTCCCAGAAGACAAGTCCTTTTTGGGACTATCGTGGAGCTTATTCATGGAGAAAAGGTCTTTTCATATTGTCCCACTCCACAGTGCGCCTGTATTTGACTTGCAGATTAAACTGGGATAGGAGAAATAAAACAGATTATTAAAAAATACCATATTCGACCTCTCCTGGCAGATCAGTTGTTCAAGTTCCATATGTGCAAAAGCGATTCTCTGTTCTATTTTATTATTAAATTGCAGGAGTAGGATCCTAAAGCTGTCAATATTGACTCAGGAACTGTAGTTGGAATTCAAAATTTTACAAATGACTTTTTTTTTGGTGAACCAAGCTCATTTATTTACCTTCCCTGCTAGAAAAGACTCATCTAGGTAAGTAGCCAAGAACAGGAGGGTACAAATGGAGAACTGGAACCAGAGTTTGGCTGAGGTTGTATTGACTTTGGCAAAAACAAGAGATGAAAAATTATACCTCGGATAAAAATAAATTATAATCTGCAAGCGTTTGAATTAGAGGAGTTCACCATGTAAACTTAATAAATTAATGTTAATTCAGTTACCAATTTGTAGCTATGAAACATAACTGGTGATGTTATTCCTTGGAACTTGTTTTGGAAAAGATTGCATAACCCATGAAGCAATTCTTCACAAAGTGCATAAAAGTGTCAGTTTATGTATAATTTATGCACCCAATGTTAGTTATGGCCTGTTTAATAGTACTTAATGCTGCTGTGTGACATCATTCTTTCATTTACCAATACAAAAAATAAAAATACCAATCCAAGCCAATTTGAAGATTAAAATATATGGGCATTAGTTTGGGTTTTTTCAGTTTAAGTTGTGCAAGTCAACAATTATCACCGGTGTGGAAAGGATTTTTACAAGGACCGATTGTCATACAAAGTCTACGTATTTATTATTTAGTTAGTTAGCTTAATTACAATTTACTCACTGTGTATGTGTTAACTAATACACTGTTAATGTGCCTTGAGCAATTAATTTTGCCAACAGCGTAGAACTGGCTCTCTGCGCTTGCCCCTTTATTAGTGGCAATTATTAAATCCAATTTTCCTTGTCCTTACTCCATTTCCTCCGCTGCCTACAGGGCGTCCCGACGGGAGGGTTGGGACTCCGTGCTCCTCTTCTCAGTCTCCACATCCCTTCCCATGCCCTGGGGAGGAGCAGGGTCAGGGTACCCACAGAAAAACACAGGGACATCTTCCCTCACCTTCATGGAGGAGGGATTGACTCCAGGTCCAACCTCCAGCTGCACAAAGCCCTGGTTTGGAAGGAATTGAGCTTTTTTTTTAACAGGACATTGATCTAAAGGCATTGGATATCTCCAAAGGATGGAAGGCTTTAACTTCCTTTTGATGCTCAGATTTCTTGAGGTCATTGAGGTTGATATAACATAGAATTATAGGATGGTTTAGATTGGAAGGGACCTTCAAGATCATCCAGTTCCAACCTCCTGCCATGGGCAGGGACACCTTCCACTGGACCAGGCTGGTCCAAGCCCCGTCCAGCCTGGCCTTGGACACTGGGAAGGTGAACAGAGGGAGTTACTCACTTTGAGATCCTTGCAATAAACCTTGTGCCTGTTCTAAGTCAATTTATCTACTAATTAAAATATTGGTCAAAAGTGCCTTTTGCTGTGAACTTCCCTTGGATGGTCAATGAGCAAAAAGATTTTTACTAATATTTACTAAGATTTTTACCAATATTCTCTTTTCTCACTGAACAACCTTCTCACTGGATGTCTCTTTTTGAGGACAGCAAGGCTGTCCTGTGGCTCGCAGATCACATTCCCTAATTTGTGGTGCTGGCTCGTGCTCCCAGGCCCAAAATGCAGTTTGCAATGTTCCTCTCAGGGAGCTGGCCCGGCGCTGCAATTGTCTCCTGCTGCTCTGCCAAATGCAGGATCTCCACTTGGCACGGCCGCCAAAACCTGGCCTCCAGCTGAATGGGTGGAAACTGCCCATTTTGAAAATGCTCTTCTCAGTCTCTCACACTCTTTCTAACTTTTTTTAAATGAATATTCCAAGCAAGGCCCTGTCCCACAGCAGTTTTTTTGGTTTACCAAGAAGATGAAGAATTAATCCATTTGATTGCTGATCTTGACGCATTGCTGATCTTGATCTGTGATTTTATCTATCAGAAAAAATTCTGTGATCCCTTAGAGGACGCACAATCTTTTTTTTACAGCAAACATTTTAAGTGATTGGAAACCAAAGTGATTCCACGGCCCCTAAATGTTCAACAGGACAAACATGGCAAAGTTTAAAGAACATCACAGACTCAAATATTGAAAATTATTAAATTATGAGTTGAACTGTGAAATGTAGGTTCTGTGAGCAGGGAGGGCACTGTCTGATTGGCATAAATGAGGTGTGGGAGTGGTTGGAAGCCTGTCCCAGGATTTTCTGTCACTCACCTTTCCAAGCAAACTCCTGTCCCAAAAGGAGATCCTGATACAGAGAGAAGTGAAACCAGCAGGAGTTTTCCTTTGGGTTTAACCAGATGGGAAGATTCTCCCTTCACCTTCCAAGGCATCTCTGTCTCCCCTGTCTTAACTGGAGCAAAATTTTTGGGTATGTGGTCCAAAAGTCCATCACCATGACCAGATTTAACAGTGTCAGGGGTCTGGGATTTGGGATATTGTTAACCTTGGAAAAATGAAAAGCCACCTTGTTCCATCTCCTCTTTAAATCCAGCCTCCTTGCTGCAACTGCTTTGCACATGAAAACCACCCAGCCAGTAGCTCTTGGGGCAGCAGAAATGTAGAAATACAGAATTCTTCATGAAAACCTTCGAAGGAACAGGAAAGTCTGTGTCCCACGTCTCATACAAATTATTTTGGATCACACCCAAGAGTAAACAGCGTTGTTGTGTTGATACTGTTCTTTCCACACACTAAATTTCTCTGCCAAAATAAAGGGGAGTTCTAAAAGATCTTTCTGATTTCGAACATATAATTTTCCATATGCGTATTTCAGCACATTCATCAAATCTGCATTATTAAGACAAGATTTGACTTAAATGAAAGCCAAAATGTTACGATTTCTAGTTATAAAATCTAATTTTAAAATTTCCACACTTTTATAATTTGATCACAAGTACATTTAATATTGTTGGTGACAAAGAAACTCCAGAACTCTTCTGGATAATAAAGTGAAAATTGTGCTTTCTGTTGTTTCTCCTGGAGATGCTGCTCTCAGATGGGGAAAGGTACAGCACTAACAACATATTTGCAATTACCTGCAAGACTTAACCAAGGAAGTAGTCGGTTTATAGTTACCTTCAATATGTAAACTACAAATTATTAGTGCATGAAAATTGCATCGAAGTTCTGTTGCTGGGGTCTAGTAATTTTGGATATTTTCCATGCTATTACTGCCTGCTCCATATACCTTTACTGGTTCTTTTTGAAATTAAGTTAATGGCACTCTACAGAAATGGACTGCCTACTGAGAGTGAAAGCTTGCTTGCAAGGATGGACTAACTTCCTACTGGGAAGCACTGATTTGGCACAAACAAAGAAATGCTTTAGCATTAATTTACTCCGGTATCAAAATATTTAGAATAAATTATTTAAAATATTTAAGGACCGAACGGTCAATATTTGCTTTTAATAAATTGGACCCGTGTACAAATATTTGATCCTGAAATTTCCTCCGGTATCTCCCAGCAATATTATGGAGATAATGCATTCTCCACTTGCCAGGACTGGGTTTTTTCCCTCCAGGCAACCAGGGACACATTCTTGAATTGGGGCTTACACTTGTGTGCACCCACATTTGCTCACCTATTCTCCTGTGGATTGAGCTCTTACGATTTTAGCACAGGTAATATCACTGCAGGATTTTCCACCAGACAAAGGTGAGGGGAAGCTGATTGCAGATGGTTCCTTGTCACTGCCTTCCCAGGTGAAAGTTTCTTTAAAAAAATAATTATTTTACTTGCTAAATTGCCCTGTTCTTTGAGGATTCTCGCTCTGACACGAAGCTACAGAAGCCAATCCTCTCCTGCATGTGCTTACAGTTATCCTGCAGCCCTGAATGCCTTTCCTTATCCATCCATTCTGTCCCAAATCCCACCAGTGGGTCACTTCCTTCAGGATGGCAGCACACGGTGTGAGTTTTCTACTCACCTGTGATTCTGAATCTGAATCTCTTTCCTCAGGACTGGAATCAGGATGGCAGCACAGCCATGGCCTGGCTCCTGCTGAGCAGCTGGGAGAGAGAATGAAGAGAAGATGAAGGTCTCTGCTCCTCCAATACCCTCATCCCAATATTACCCAAAACACTCTAGTTTTTAAGTTCTATTTTCATATCTAGAAATGGGTAACTTTGCAGAGGGTGACCTTTTTTCACTGATTGGCAGCTTCTAAAATCTATTTTGTAAATTTTTTGAGTGTTTATTGTGTTTTTTTAGTGTATGGCATGTAACATTGCAAACACTAAACCAGACTGATCAGCATTCTGACCTGGTGGGGTCCAAGCTCGGAGCATCCAAGTAACTGCAGGGAAGGAGAAAGATCACTAATCCAAGCCTCTGGAGAAGCCACATACTCCTCAGCTCAGACTGCTCACAGCACTCCACTGCTTTCTCTTGATACTTTTTAACAGGGAGTTTGATCCTTTCCTTTCCTTTCCTTTCCTTTCCTTTCCTTTCCTTTCCTTTCCTTTCCTTTCCTTTCCTTTCCTTTCCTTTCCTTTCCTTTCCTTTCCTTTCCTTTCTCCTTTTTTTTCCTTTTTCCTTTTTCCTTTTTCCTTTTTTTCCTTCCCCCTGCTCAGATATTCTCCTATCGAGGTTAAATCAGACCCGTTATCCATTANTTTCCTTTCTCCTTTCCTTTCTTTTCCTTTTTCCTTTTTCCTTTTTCCTTTTTCCTTTTTCCTTTTTCCTTTTTCCTTTTTCCTTTTTTTTTCCTTTTTCCTTTTTGCATCCCCCTGCTCAGATAGTCTCCTATCCAGGTTAAATCAGACCCGTTATCCATTAAAATCAGGAATTTGTCTCCCTGCTCCTTGGCAGCTTGTGCAGGGGGCACAGACTGGAGCAGGCAGCGGGTGCTCTTTTCTTTTCCCTCCCCAAGTTAAGCATATTAGGCACGGATTGAATTTCCAGCCCATTCCCTGGAACATCACAAGGCCCAGGGAAGGCAGAGCTGCTGGCAGTAAATCGCAACACAAAACACAAACTCGTTTGTCGCTGCTGCTGTAACTTCTCGGTGCTTTGAATGCTGATTTCCACCCATCAAGTACATTTTAATTAAGCAGCAGTACCTTTTATTCCCAGTGATGTCCTAAACTTTTGTAAATCAGGGATTTACTTCATTGCAAAATCATTTCAAGTGACAAAAACCTGTCTTTTTGCTGTCACTGCAATGCGAGGATAAGAAGAAATACAATTTTTTCTCTCAAAAATAGTTCTTTATCTTACAAAATAGTTCTTTTTCTTAGAAAATTGTTGCTGAAGGTCTTGGCCATAAAGAAAAATATTGCTACAGCTCCTCATCATCTCCTAAGCTCATATAGGCTGCCTGCATTTCACATTAATAATATTCCTTTAATGCATTTAAGTAGTTTGGGTTTTATAATAATGATGAGTTTGATGCAGCCTTGACCGGTGCTGGAAATTCGGAGGGGCCTCATGGCCAGAGCATCCCGGGCCAATGGAGTGTTGCTGGATGAGGACTAAGCCCAATTTAGCCATTAATGAGCCAGAGTGGGAAGCAATTTCCAAGTGCCCATAAATCAGTCATTTGGTTTCCTCTCATATGAGGCTCCAGAGCTGTTCCATGCCAAATTTCAGCCTTTAAGCCTCAACAACATTAATAAAAAGGGCATTTTTGTGTCTCCCCCTTTATTGAATTGAACAATTACACTCTTTTTCACCTTCCCTTTTTCTGCACAAGCGGCTGAAGATTTTTTTATTGCGTTTTCCTCCCTTAATTTCTCCTAAGAACCCAGTTCCAAGCTGAGGGTCGAGTGTCATCTGAGCAGACCCAGGTACAGCGAGCTGGCAAGCAGTGGGAAATGAGGAGTCACACTCAGAGTCCTTAATTAGGGAGGCCCCCTCCCTGGCTTTTATCCTAATTGATAAACCCTGATCCTCTGCCCAACAGCCAGTGGGTAGGGATGGGGCACTGAACCTTGAATTTGCCATGGCAAAGAACCAAAGGGAGCCAAAACTGCTGCTGGTTGGTGGAGAAATTGGACATTTTTTGGCTTTTATCTTCATCAAAACAGTTTGGTGACTCTCAGACTGGTTTAGATGGTACATTCTGGGAAAGGGAATTGTGTTCCCAACTCCTCTGCTCGGGATTTTGCTTTGTGTCACAGGGATATTATCTGTGACACTCCAAGGAATAGATGGATGCTATGGCCGACCTGAAAAAAATGAAAATATTATCATANAAAGGAAAGGAAAGGAAAGGAAAGGAAAGGAAAGGAAAGGAAAGGAAAGGAAAGGAAAGGAAAGGAAAGGAAAGGAAAGGAAAGGAAAGGAAAGGAAAGGAAAGGAAAGGAAAGGAAAGGAAAGGAAAGGAAAGGAAAGGAAAGGAAAGGAAAGGAAAGGAAAGGAAAGGAAAGGAAAGGAGGAAAAAAGAAATTAAAGGAAAGGAGAAAAAAAGAAAGAAGGGAAAAAGAAAGAAGGGGAAAAAAGAAAAGAGAAAATGGGAAACATTAAAAAAAAGGACTGAGAACCTGCAACTACTGTAATTTCCTGAAAACTGCTCTAAATAACCCTAAAAATGCCACGTGGAAGTGAGCACAGCACCAGGCAAGCTGGAGCCAGCTTCAGCCTTGCCATGGACAGGCAGGAGCTGTGTGGGGCCTGGAGCTGGCACTGCTGGACAACGGGAACATCACAAAACCCTCCTGATTTATCACCTCTTGCACGGATTAAGGCTCGAGGCACTCCAGCCCTGTCACTCCATAAATGCCTTCAGTGAGTGGGGGAATTTGCTCATATTGTGCTTCTCATTAGTAAATCTGAATACAAATAGGTTTTAGCCTAAATAACTCTTGTGCTGTCCACGCTGCCTCCCCAACCCGTTACATTAGGAAAAGTTAATTTTATATGACTAAATATAATCAGAAACACAACATGAGGCCTGTCAAGTTGACATGGTATGATGGGTACCTTAACACTTCCCAGCAGGTGACGTTGTTTGCACACTGCTTAAACTTGTTCATCAATGACTTCTTGCATGATAACCAGAATATTAACAATACAGTGAAGGTGGCACCGGGCTCCTGACACGTACAAATGCATTTCATCAAGGGGGAACACTTCCAAAGGAAGGGCTGCAGCTCATTTTGGGATTTCTCCCTCTGTTTTTCCCTCTTTATTTTTTGTGCTGTGCCAAGATCAAACCCCTACTGCTCCTTCTGTGCCAATGGAACATAAAATCAACCCTAAAAGTCAACAAAAGAGGTTACAGATAAAGCCAAGGTCCAAATGAGTGTAACCACCAGTGGTGATAAAAGAGCAGAAGAAGGTGTTGAAAAGCTCGAGTTACAGAGGTGTAAAGGTGTGTGGAGATAATTTGTTCACAAAGCAATTATTTCCAGCCAGTCTCAGCAGCCCTTCCTTGTCCTCTCAGCTACCACCAGTGGCACAGCACAAGGGCTTTTAGAAAAAATAATGAAGTTAAAATTCAGGTAGGAGTGTTTCCTTCACTGTATTAAATTATTAAAGATAATTTAAAATTATTTATTATGTATTATTTATTATGTAATTAAAATTATATATTATGTGTTAAGATAATTAAAAATTATCTTCTCAACACCACGCATCTATTTTTTTTTCTGTAATTTATCGCCTTTTTTTTTGTCCCTGTTTGATCCTGTAAAATCTGTGATTTGCTTTATTTTTAGTCTGTTACTACAGTTGTGGTGGCACTCAGTCAGAGGCTGGACTTGATGATCTTGGAGGTCTTTTCCAACCTTGATGATTCTGTGATCCTGAAATCCTATTGGTGAATTATGGGGATTTCGGGCTATTTTGTAGATTCCTGTGAGTGATCCAGCACTTACTGAACTATTTAATCCACTTTCTTATACAGGTGTTTCAGTCCTAATTGATATTTACTGCATAAGCTTAATGGTTTCGGTTTGATCGCTTTTCCCAGACCAAAATTTCCAAAGCTGCTGTTTTAGGGGATTTGGATTCTGCAGGAAGCAGAAGGACTTTCCTTGTGGATGGGAATCCATCCAGGGCCAGTCCTGAGCTGCTTTACTTCAACCTTAGCTCCTGCTTTCCTCTTTCTTTCCCCTCTGCCCTCGAAAGGAGGACAAGATCATTTCCTGCACAAAATCCTAAAGATTCTTTCCCTGTGCTGTCGAAGATTCCCAGCGGCAGAGGAGGGGTCTGGGATGAGGAGCTGAACCTAGATCCAGTTCAAACAGACCCGTGGGGAACTTGGGATGTAAAACTCCCCATTTCTGCATTCCCACCCTTCACCAAGCCTGGCTTTTCCCCATTAAAACCCAGCACCTCTCTGCTTTAAACTAAAGCCATGCCCTGTATTTTAATTGAGGCTCTGGTCTCCAGCTCCCAATACTTATAATCAGATTCCAGTTTTCCAGCTAAAGCTGTTTATTGATGTCCTACTTTTTTCACCGTCGTAGCATGTCAATAAATTGGAGAATAGTTCCGTAGGTTAGATTTCCCCAAGCTTTCTGGGGAAATCCTCTGACAATTCGCTGTATAAAGTCAGTTAATTGCTTTATATAGCAGAGCAATAGCAAGTATTTAGACGTATCATATGACAGACATTCCAAAAATATGGGAAAGACATATTTGTCAATAAAATGAAGGCTGGAAAAGCGAATTATTTTATTATGTGAAAGTTCTGGGTTTAAGCTGAGTTATCTTGATTGTCCCAATAACTGACATGCCTTAACCAGCTGTCTGAAAGAAACACTTGCTGCTTATTTTCCTGAACCTTCTCAGGACCTCCCCATAACCAACCAGAAAGGAAATCTCCAGGTGCCAGAGAAAATTTAATACAAAAAAAGAAAAGTTCAAATTATATTTTCTTTTAAGTCGGATAGGGCCATAATAGAAAAAGATCATCAAAAACAATGAAAAGAAATAATTGTTAATTTCTACAGTACCTTGAAACAGAAGCCCCTGAGAATAAATAGAATAAGAATACTATTAAAATTTCCTCTTTTATTATATCTTCTCTGCCAGAGTAATTGTTGCTGTGTCCAATATATGCAGAGGACAATTTACTAGCTGTTTTCTATTAGTTTTTAGCATTAACATATACAGAAATAAAATGAATAGCTAGCTTTTCTGTGGTTAATTAAATGACTGACAAGTCACAGATGTTGCTGCACCGACTCTTCCGTATGATTAAAAAAAAAATCCACCCTGGCAAACAAAAGAACAGCAGCCCAGCAGTGTAAATGGTCTCTTTATTAAGTGAATATTGATGCTACATTATGATTTTTTTTTATGAATGTGAATAAGGTAGAAGACTTGTTCCTTCTCCTAGTTTTATATTAAGATTTGAAAAGAAAACCTGTTTCCTACATAATTCCCACAAAGGAGTTCAGGAGATGGTTTACTGGAGAAGTGACCTAATTTACAGGAGGTTCTGCTTCCGCAACATCTATCACCAAAGTGCATTTTTATTAGCAAGATACGTATCTTTAATTTTTTTTTTCTCCGGCATAATTTTAATGGAATCTCGGTAGCTAAAAGCTGGTATTGAAAATAAATATTCCATTTCTATTCAGGACTTTGTTTCACTAAAAAAACTTGAAGAGATTTTATAGAAATATTCATAGGATAAGTATATTAAACTGCAGCTCCCTCCCTTCCTCCCTTGTCCCTGCTTTATCTTTATTAATCGTGGAACTCCTCTCGGAGTTGAACAGAGTTTCTCTCACCTGTGGTGCTGTTCCATGTTCCTAAGACCTGGAGCCATTCATTTAATATCCAAATAACTGGAAGTTAAAAATGTGGAGTTTTTGTTAGCAGTCCTGGATTTTCTGTACTGTCCAGTGCCTCCAATGAACTCTCCTGGTTCAGCACTTTTGGCTTTAACAGGTATTAATTTCTGATTTATTTTGCATAGTCTGATGGTTTGGACGATTTTTTTTTTTTGCTTAGTTCCTTCTTCTAAATAAGTATGAGGAGAGTTGGGAACAGAGTATTGTCCAGATTTAACACAAGGAATTACATTTATTATGAATTAAAAACATTTGGGTGAAGCCGAGATGATATAAAAACGCTTTGAAAAACGTAAATAAAACATATATAAATATATACTGTAGTTATGTGCTGAGTAAATTGTGATGGCCCAGTGACAGCACTTGGGAGCCAGAGAATCCTTGTGGAATTCCCAGCTCCCCACGGATGAGTGATGATGCCACAGCTCCTGAGAGGGGACACAGCCCAGGGGCCACAGAGACGGGTCACCAGCACTGCATGCAAGTTTGGGACAGGAAGTGAAGTAGAATAATTTAGCTAATTAAGCCAGGAAAGAATTTAAAAGGACAGAACATAATTACTGATGATGGATTTAAGCCAGAACATTGAGACTGGAAACAATATGCTTGTGTAAAGTGCCATATTTAATTAACAGGGGCAGCTTAGGTATAATATTTACATATTTGTAAAACACTCCAGGAGCACAGAGCCTCTTTTCCATCAAGTGAGACCTCTGGTCCGGTATTGAATTACAAGAAAAATTGAATTTACAAGAAAATCTCCCCACTTACCAAGTTAAGCATTTTGCAGAGCTTGGACGTCATTTGAGATTCTGAATTTTGCTACTGAGCAGGCCTTGCTCTCATAACCTGAGACTGAGCCGGAGCACTGCTTCAAGCTTAACTTTCAGGCAGCTTCTTTAATAAAAGAAGAAAATGGGTTTAAGTAATATTTACCACTTTTTGCAGCTTTTCTCCAGTTTTTAGTGGCATTGAGAAAGTCATCGTGTCTCCTCCAGCCACAGCCTGAAGGGCTGGACCTAAAGTGGCAGGAATTTCACCCTGGAATATCAATAATTCAGAGCATCCCTACCTGCCCAAATCCATCAGGCCACCAACCACACTGCCCCATAAATTCATTTAAAGATTTGGCCCGGTGAATTTGGTGAGCTCTGATAAACCCAAAACTCCAAACTCCTCTAGAAGTTGGGTTTCCTTTTAATTGGGGAGATTCCCATGAAAAGGCCGGTGTCCTGCTCAGAGGAAACCCTTCACCCCTCGTGACTGAGTGCATTAATTAATTACCAGGGTGATGAATGGTGCTCAACCTATGTAAATAAATGTGTGCTGAGGCTCCAGCCCAAGGAAAGTGCAGCTATGTTTCAGTGGACGGCGGCATCATATTTCATGGAGTAAAAGTTGTGAGGGAAGAGGAGTGATATTTATGGAGTGCAAAGCACTGTGGGATTTTGTGGGAAACCACATATATTCAGCTTGTCAGAAAACATCTTAATATTTACTCTTACAATCCCTAGGCTACTGCTTTCTAAACCTAAAGCTTTCATTAGCCCATTTAGCAGATATAAAACATTTGGGAGCCTGGTGAAAGAGTTACTTTCGGGAGTGGCATTTTTCACAGCAAAACGATGATACCTTTGCATAACCTCATTGTGCAGCAGTGCCAGCTCCTGCGAGTGAGTGGCTTCATCCCACCGAATTAATTCCTAGTTCCACATTTCTCTTCGATTACCCCAGACCATCCCCTCAAATCTGTTATTTTCCACACAAAAGGATCCCATTTTTGGGGATGTGCCTCCCCTTTGAAACCACCATCATGGAGAGTGTTGGCATCCTCTGGTAATTCCAGCGTGGTTGCTCTTTGCATTTCATGGAATTACCCATTTAGCAGATATAAAACATTTGGGAGTCTGGTGAAAGAGTTATTTTTGGGGGTGGCATTTTTCACAGCAAAACGATGATACCTTTGCATAACCTCATTGTGCAGCAGTGCCAGCTCCTGCGAGTGAGTGGCTTCATCCCACGGAATTAATTCCTACTTTCACATTCCCAGCCTTTGATTACTCCAGACCATCCCCTCAAATCTGTTATTTTCCACACAGAAGGATCCCATTTTTGGGGATGTGCCTCCCCTTTGAAACCACCAGCATGGAGAGTGTTGGCATTTGCTAATTCCAGCGTGATGGCTGCTTGCATTTCATGGAATTACCACTGGATAAGGTGGTGGTGGTGCCCACATTCCTCTCTGCCCCATTTGCTGCCCCACGGATGTTTTTCCCAGCTGCTCCTGATGCCCTCAGCAGCTTCCTCTCTTTATGGCTCACGAGCCACTGGGAAAAAAAAAAAACAACCTTTTTATTCCTTCCTGTCAGTCCGGGGCTGCGACAATTTTATGATGAGAAGTTTTATAAATTGAAAATAAAGAAGTATTCCTTAAAACCCAAATAAGGATGATATTTGTTTTGGTCAAAATAAATATTTTTCACTCCCGTTGCATGCACAATATGTTCCATTAAGAAAGGTTAATTCTATATTAAATATAATCAAAAACACAACATGGGGCCTGTCATGCTGACATGGTGCAATAGGTACTTTAATACTGCTCAGCAGGAACCCTTGTTATATTTTTTATATGTTAGTAGATGTCTACTTAGAATTGATCAAACCTTTCCTTCTGAAACATATATGCCAACACCTCCACAACACACTATAAACCAGACTCTCAGAAAACAATAATGATGCTTATCAGTCACTCGCCTTGAGTTTGCTTGTGAAAAACCTCTAGCTAGTGTGCTATTGGAGCTCTTAAAACATAGATCTTTTTGCTGCACTGATAATTCACTCACAGCTTGAGATTGATGACTATGTGAAGTCCATAAAAGATGTTACCACTATATTTTCTTCTTATGATTTATTTTATCATGTTGTCAAGGTTTGCAGAAAACAAGAAACAAATCAATGAATGTCATGCTTAAATATTAAAGAAGGCTGTAATACACAATTTTATTCAGATGCCTTATTCAATCTTGCAGCTCTGAAAAGGGTAGCAGCAGCAAAGCTTTTATTTGAATTACTTTTGGAAAAATTAATTTAGTGTGAATGCTGAATTGTGAATGGCAAAAGGGTTGCTAACCTTATTTGTTTAAAGAGGAATAGGGAGTAACTCGGCTTTTTTTGACCAAAGGTTTTGGGAACCTGGGGAAATTCCCCAGCTTTTCAACTCCAGAAACTTTGGAATGGGATTGCTTAATGAGCTCACGCTTTCTAAATTAATGAAATGCTGCCCGAGTGAAGAAGGGGGGACGTGGAGGAGGTTTTCAGCTGGATCTTGGTATCAGCAACCCCTGAGTGCTGCAAAGCTGTTGGAAAAAAGGCTTTTTCTCTTTTATTCCTGCAAACCTGAGATCACAGCACACACCTCAACCAGGGGAGGGTGGGGACAGAGGCAAGGAGGCTGTGGCCCCACGCTGCTCCTGAGCTGCCTCTTCCCATCCCTGATGCCCTTCCCAAGCTTCATTGTGGCTTGGATATAAAACAGCAATTAAAATCAGCTTGATTTTTTTTCTTTTTGTTTGGTTTGTTGGATTCTTTTTAATTCACTGTTTATTCTTAGGAGCAGAAGAAATTCCATCAGAATATTTTGTGTGCTTGTTTGGGTTTTTTTTTCAATCTTTTCTGAGTATAATGAGTTTAAAGCAATGAAATATACTCTATTTCCCACCTCTAGGAAGAGTTTGGTGACCATTTTATCCTCTGTCTCTCTGACATGTCCTGGAGGGGCAGACAGGACAGGTCAGAATGGGCAGCACTTTCTGTCATGAGGGAGCAAAGCTTCCTTTTTTGTCCTTCTTGCACCATTTTATTGCATTCTGGTTCTGTAACTGCACCAAAGATGGGAGCTAAAAAGGAGAAAAAGAGAGCAGAGATGATTTTCAGTCCTACATCTCCATGGACCAGGGGAATTGTCCATGTCTTGGATTTGCAGAGCCCCATCCCTTGGCTTCCAAGAGTGTGGTAAGCAAGGAATCCTTGCAAGGATGTTCCCCAGCAGCTGGCAGGAGCTGTCACTTCAGTTTGTTATGGCATTTGAATTCATAAAATCTGTCCTTTAGCAAGAATAATTGGGTTTGGTGTTGTTCCTGACTGCTGAGTTCATACTCCTCTCAGTTAGAGGCGTGTTCCCAGAGAAGCTGTGGCTGCCCCATCCCTGGAAGTGTTCAAGGTCCTTAATGTGACCACTGAAATGGTCTCTAAGTGACAGCAAAAGCTAATTTTAGACAAGTGAAGAACACAGTAAGCAGCTTGAAGGCAGCTGGCCTGTGGCAAACCAGAAACCCTCCTGCAGCATCCCTGCTCCATTCCTCACCATCAGGGGAGGGATTCAGGATGCTGGAGGTCACCAGGGCTGGCTCCTGGTCAGAGTTTCAGTGGTCAGTGAGGGGACTTTCAATGCTCTCAGGACTTTCAATGCTCTCATGTAGGATGAGGAGTATAAAGCTTACCAGTTTAAATGGCTTTATGGCAAATTTTTTCTGCCTTCTCTATG
This sequence comes from Pachycephala philippinensis, assembly GCA_013397055.1. Lineage (NCBI taxonomy): Eukaryota > Metazoa > Chordata > Aves > Passeriformes > Pachycephala > Pachycephala philippinensis. The sequence goes on along the minus strand of VWZT01008678.1, from coordinate 356,337 downwards.
TTCATGGTGGAGCTGAGTGGGAATTTTTTTCCAAGAAGCCTATTTAAAAATGGTGGAAACACAGAGGCTTCAAGTATTCCTTTCCCTCCTGTTCTTCCTGCACCTTTTCCTTTTTTTTCTTCCTTTCTTTCTCTTTGTTCCTTTTTAAGAAAAGATCAAAGGAACGACAAGGGAATGTGCACACCTTGCCAGCTGCCTCTCCAGTGCCCACCTCAGCTGCCTGCTCCTTCCATGAGAAATGCTGTTGATGGAGGGGAAGGATTTGAGTGACCATTCCCATCACTTCAGCCACACCAGCTCCCTGCCAAAGCTGGGCTGTGCCTCTCCTGGAGGGAACAGGAGGAGGAAGGGAGTTCTTGCAGCCCTCACCCACGAGTTGTTTCTGAAGCCTGGGCAGCAATGACAGCACTGAGTGTCCCTGCAATGTTTTCCTGCTTTGTTTTCTCACAGATCAGCCAGTGCAGGGGCAGGAGGAGAACACAAACCCTGCAGGGAAGGGGCAGAACCTGGCACTGCCCGGGCTGTCCCACACTGACCTCCCCTCCAACTCGGCTGCTCTTCAGAAGAATAAGGATTAAGCCACTCAGTGAACCTTGCACTGCTGCCTGAGGCCGTTTTTAATAAAGTTTTATTCGTCCATGATGTGTTTTTCACACTTGGAGATAACAGAATCAGAGAATCACAGCATTGATAAGGTTGGAAAAGTCCTAAAAGATCATGGTGTTCCCCAGCACTGCCAAGCCCAGCCCTAGCCCATGTCCCCAGGTGCCACATCACACATTTTGGAACATATTTTTGAGATAAGGATCTGCAGAATATGTATAAAAACGTACAGCTCAAGATCACAGAGGCTGCTGCCCTCCCCGGCAAATCCCATTCACAAACCCCATGAATTACAAGGTTTTGGGTAAACTCTTCCCTTTGCTCTGTTTCAAATCTCAGCTCTAAAGAACACGTAAAATATTTTAAGGAACATTTCTCTCTGCTTCTCTGCACTACTTTTTAGTGCACACACCTTGTTTTTTCCTCCAGAAATAAGACTGATATTGAGTGAGCAGATAAGGCAAGATCATTTTTGCCCACCCCAAACAGATCAGGCAGTGAGAGAGATGAGTTATTTTTTAGTTAATTAAAGTTGATGCTTTAATTTAGTATAAGACTCTAAGTACAAATGAAAGGATGTTTTATTTGCAACTTTCAAAGTGCATCTGAGTGTATTTATAACAGAGTATTAAAAATAAAGCGTGTTCAATTATGTGTGTTTTGAGTATATTATTTAAATTGATCTTAGAGCAATTTATGGAGGAGAAATATTGTAACAAAGGATACAATTTTAGCAGTGCATTCCCTGCACACTTTGCTGTTTTTATAACACAGGCATGGAGAGAAAACTTAAAGTTGATCAGTTTTTGCTCTCCAGCTTTTTGCCCTTTTCCTGCCCAGGGTGTAAAACCACAGCCAGGTTAAACCAACATAACCAGGAGCAGGATTATCAAAGATACCAAATTCTGTCCCCAGGGGAGGCACCAAGACACCTTGTGCTGAAAACCTTTCTTTCCTCAGGAAATCACAGAATCCCAGGATGGGTTGGGTTGGAAGGGACCTATTTTATTCTACCTAATATCAAAATTACGAGGTATTTCGTTACAGAGTTGTAGGTATTGCAGTGGAAGGGGGGAATGAAGGTGGAGTTCATGCAGGAGCTGAGCAGAATTCTTCAAATTTTTCATAAATCAGGAATGGTTTGGGTTGGAAGGGACCTTAAAGCTCATCCCATTCCACCCCCTGCCATGGATAGGGACACCTTCCACTGTCCCAGGCTGCTCCAAGCCCTGTCCAACCTGGCCTTGGGCACTTCCAGAGCCACCAGTGCTTTGAGAAATCTGTTCCAGTGTCTCAGAACATTCATAGAATTGAAAACAACACAAAATTATTTTTCCTTTTTTCTTTCTCCATTTATTTGTTTTGGCAATGGCTTTGGACACAACTTGCCCATGTGCAGATGGCAAACACGAGCCCCATGCCCCGAAATCCCCTGCCAGCCTTTTCCTGGAGGTGGGATTTGTAGGATGGCCCCAGCTCCGTGGTAACCTGAGCCCCTCCTTCGAGACTCCAGCTTCTGCTGCTCCCACCTTTGCCAAGATCTGACTGGAAGTGCTGATTTTTCCCAGGTCTGAATAGCTGCTTCAGCTTTTTTTTTTTTGTTTGTTTTCTTTGACATGTGTTTTTTAATTGTGGTGCATCTCAGCTAGTCAGACAGGGCTGGATGGAAAAAAAAATGATACTTTGCATTTTTCAAAAGATCTTTGAGACATTTTTTTTGACTTTTATTTGCACTGGGAAAGCTGATTTGCACAATAGCAGCCCACAGGCTGTTCTCATAAAAATAAAATCAAGCCAAATATATTGTTGTTAGTAGAATTTAATTCTAGGCTATGATTTTGTGGGTTGAGCTGTGTTATCACTGAAGAGGGAGTTGTTTCTTTTAACATTTTCCTCCTTAAAACTTCAAATAACGTGAACTCTAGATGGCTTTTTATTATTGCTCACACATTTGGAGACCCCTTGAAGATGCAGTTAACAAAAGAGAGGAAGATGCCTGGAAAAGTTTCCATTTGTGTTGGAAATTGTTACTTGAACTTTTCAGGAGGTCACCTGCATTCCCCAGCCCCTCTGGAAAGTCCAGGCAAGCTTCCTCACACTGTTTCTGTAGGAAATGTGGTAAAGATCAAGCAGCACAGTGCTATAACTTGCTAAAAATGCCTTGGGCTGTACCTGTTTCTTTGCACACACACATTTATTAAAAATTTACCTGGAATATTCCTCCTCGTGCTGCTTCTCCTTCAAAAAGCTGGACTGCAGCTCGTGCCTTGCCTCACAGTGCCTCAAAATACACCTGCAAATACACACTGTGTGTTCAGGGATATAAAAATGCTCCCATTTAATGGAACAGCTGAGGTGTTGCATCACTGCTTGGATGGGGTTTGGCCTGGGCAGCGCCAGGTGCTAAAGCAGGTGTAACAAAGTGCTTATGGGGGCAAAGTTTGAGGTAAAATATTGATTGTGCTGATGGTAAAAATAAATTCCCTTTGACATCATCAGGATTTCCTCCAGTGTTTGGGAGGAGATGCTGTGTCCAGATACAGAGGCCTTGGTTGGATCTGTCAGCTTTGAGGAGCTGGAAGAGGGAAGCTTCCCCAAGCACATTGAGCTGTTAATCATCCAAATTTTGCTATAAAGGATCACAGAATCATTGAGGGAGGAAAAGACCAACCTGGGTCTGATTCCCACCGAGCTTTCAGCCCAGAGCTCTGAGTGCCACCTCCAGGAATTCCCTGGGCACCTCCAGGGATGGGCACTCCAAACCTCCCTGGGCAGTTCCAATCCCTGAGCACCCTTTCCATGGGGAAATTCCTGCTGCTGTCCCCCCTGAGCCTCCTTTGCTCCAGGCTGAGCCCCTTCCCAGCTCCGTTCCCTTCCCTGACCATGCTCCAGCCTCTCAATATCCTCCTTGTCCTGAGGAACCCAGAACTGGACACAGGGCTGGAGGTGCCTCAGCCATGCCCAGCACAGAGGAACAGGAGTCAAATCAAACCAAATCTTCTGGTGGGAGCCAATTTCCCTGGAAGCTCACAAATACCTGGCTGATCTGATCCTGTTTGTCCATAATCACCCGCAGAAGATCTTACTTTAGTTTCCATTCTGGTGTGTGGGTGCTGATTTAATGGGGTTGAAGAATTAGAAAAGGCTCCAGTCCAGTGTGTGTGTGTCTGTGTAGATAGAATTTTTAAAAACACCCTTATTTACACAATAAATACAAAGTTAATGTTTTGGCTTTCTTCTGGGACAATCTGTAAGAGAAAAACTAGAGCTAGGGATTAAAGAGAGTGTGCAAGTAATGTGTAAACCATGAAATTCAATTAGTTCCTCTTAGGAAGCCAAATTTTGGTGAATACTGTAGAGAAAAGGTAGGGATAAAATGCCTAAGCCAAAGCTGTACTTAATAAGCTTCAGTAATTAGTTATAAATGGCTCGTTAAACCTGGAAACACGTCTCTCTTTGCCCATGTTTATGAATCCTAACAAAAATGGAGGATAGGGTTAAATAATAACTTGGAAGAGTTTCCATCCTAAGTTTTCCACCACAAATTTTTTGGGATGGGGCACATCCAGTGCTTGTGCTGCCTCCCAGATATCCCAATAAGTGTGGGCAGATGGTCTGAGAAGGACTTATGCAAATGTGTATTTAAAAGGAATTTTGGGGAAATAGTGACCAGATTTACTGACGAGGTCACGTCTAACGAGCTGCACAGGAAATTAGGAACATTGTCCTGTTATTGATGGGTCACTTTTTTTACCTCCACATCCTCTCATTTTTTGCTGCATCCAGGAACAATTTGATACTTGGATTGTACTGTGGCTCTTCAGAATTGGGAAGGTGAAAGGTAAATGGTGCTGCAGCGTGTGATGGATTAATTGGCCAATGTTCCTGTTATTGTTTCTGGCAGCTCTACACCCACCTCACTTTTCTTGTCTCGCTGAAGTCAAAAGCACTGGAGAAAATACCAACATCCCAAAACAGAGCTGCAGCTCCCGCCCCACAATTCATCTTACCATCAAAGCTGCTTTGCTGTCAGTACAGGAACTGGAGCAACAAATACAGGCTGAGGGCAATTCCTCTCCCTGCCCCCAGCTCCCTCCAGAACTCACTGAAATCCCCCTCTAATCCATATTGTGAGCAGTAGGCACCTCTGACCTATAAGCCCCTTTTTTTTCCAAGAAAAGTGTTTTCCTGGCTGCATAGTCCAAGTCTCCTATTCAATTTTTCTAAATATTCATTACTTTTGAAAAATTGGCCCAAACCTGAAACATTTCCAACTGGAGCCTTTTACAGGGGGAGTGGGTCAAACTGGAGTTCCTTGATCCATTGTTACTTAATTTCTGGGTCAGGTTCCAGAAAGACCCCTTCTTCCTCTTTTGCTTCAGATGGAAAACACTCAAGAATTGATTTTCTGCTGGGAAACCTGCACAAGATGGTTGGAATTTCAGGAGAAACACAACACTTACGCTTCCCTAGATGGTGGAGCTCCCTCTTTTGGGGCCACAGCCTTGAAAGCATCGGGGTGAGTCAGAGTTAACCTCTTTCTTTAATTCCTTATTAACACAACTTTGTACATTTATTAATTTCTCTGACTGGTTTATCTTTAAGCTAATGACAAACATGTCACTGTGTCACAGGAGGAACTGGACATGCTCAAGGTGACAACAAGGAGAGGTGGCACACCCAGGGACACTCTGACTCTTTGTCCTGATCTCTTACCAGGCCGTCCTTTTCAAGGGCTGCTCCAGACTGTGAGTGCTAAGAGTGAAAATTGTGATACAAGTGTTTGCAGAAGTGTTTAGGATTTCTCTGGGATGGTGGCTCCTCTCCAGACCCTTCCTCTCTCCTGCCTGTGGTTAGTGGACTGCCAGGATGGCTCCAAGCCCTGGAGTCAGCACAGGGCTGGGTTTGGAGTGTTTATGCCCTAAAAACACCCTCTGAAGCCTTTCTCTGCAGCCTTGGACGTGACACTTAACCTTGCTGCCTCCGACTCCCCGTCAAGGAGGGGATAATAACACTTGCTTATCTACTCCAGAGCGGGCTTTGAGGATTAATTAATTAATATTTGTACAGTGCTTTGAACATAAGTGCTTGGTATTATCATTCTTACTTCACTGCTCCAGGCTCATTTTCTCCTTTGGCCTGATGTGCCTTGCTGCTTTTCTGAAAGCTCCTCTCCTTGCCTCAGCCCTGCTGGGTCGTGCCCTTGCCCTGCCTCGCTTTGCACGCTCCTCGTGTGGCTCTTGGGTCCACAGAACACCTGCAGAGGGACAAGAGCCAGCCCTTGCTCCCTTCCTCCTCCTGTTCCCTCCAGGAGAGGCACAGCCCAGCTTTGGCAGGGAGCTGGTGTGGCTGAAGTGATGGGAATGGTCACTCAAATCCTTCCCCTCCATCAATAGCGTTTCTCATGGAAGGAGCAGGCAGCTGAGGTGGGCACTGGAGAGGCAGCTGGCAAGGTGTGCACATTCCAGGGCCCCTTGTCGTTCCTTTGATCTTTTCTTAAAAAGGAACAAGGAGAAAGAAAGGAAGAAAAAAAGGAAAAGGTGCTTGAGGAACAGGAGGGAAAGGAAAGCTTGAAGCCTCTGTGTTTCCACCACTTTTAAATAGGCTTCTTGGAAAAAATTCCCACTCAGCTCCACCATGAACATAGAGAAGGCAGAAAAAATTTGCCCTAAAGCCATTTAAACTGGTAAGCTTTATACTCCTCATCCTACACACCAATCCCACATGGATGTCTGTGTCCAGCTGTCCATTCTTCCTCTAGGAAATGCGTCTTACCCCTGGAACAAAGGCTGAGCTCTGCTGGTGGCACCAGAGCAGCAGCTCCTGAGGCTGCCCCGATGATTGGATGGTTTTCTGCATCCCTTGGCCTTGGCTCTGGCCCTGTTGGCGTCCACACCCATCCCATGTCCCAGATGGGGAGCTGGGGCAGTGGCCACTCTTGTCCCCAGGCAGGAATGACCCCCATGGAACAGGCACTGCTCTGCCCTGCTTTCCCCCTCAGAACCCCTTTAGCAGTCCCCAACTTCTTAATTTGCAATTCCACATTGTCCTAAAATTTCAGCGAGAAAAATCTTGAGGATATTTTTATGCTGGCAAGATATCCCTGAAATTCGCTAAGACACCACTCAAAAACATCAGTGGGTGAATATTTCACCTCTTTTCCCTCTCTTCACTTGTCTGTAATGGATTGGGCAGGAACTGCCTTTTCCTACATCTGTTTCCAGAGCTCCAATTTCTCCTTTCTCCCAGTTACTGCGAGAGAAAAGCATCTGTATTGTCTGAGTGTTTTTAATGTGCAATTCCACCAGCCTAATGGGCACCTGATGGTACAGATAGATTTGATTCCAGATTTGGATCTGCTGACATAAACCTTAATGCTTTTTATTGTGTGCCACTTTGGGAAATCCTGATTAACAGCAACAAAGAGATAATTATGCAAGATGAAGACAATGTAGTTGTTTTAAAAATAATGTATATCATACAATTAATGCTACTTTGTCCTATATCAAAGTCACGCTACCTGCATTAATCGTACACCCTCAGAGTTTCTAAACATTAATAGCAAGAAATAAAAAGAAGAACTCCTAATTCCAAGGAGAGACACAAGAACGGGGGGTTGGGATTCTTTGGAGAAGAAGAGAGATAAGGGATGCAGGTTTTCAGCCTAGTTGTTACAATATGTAGAACATAGGACTGTGTCTTCAAGAAAAAGGGGCTGAAGCTGGTCCAGAAACCCTAATAAATTATTAATTCAATGTTGCCCTCCTGCATTAAAGCTGAAAGTTTGTAATTGAAGGTGATAGTTGAGATAAGAAGGGAGGTTTGCCTGTTTCTGGCAGCAGAAGGCCTGAGAGCTTAAAACCTGGTGGAGGAGGAATAGGGATGGATGGATGGATGGATGGATGGA
>VWZT01008678.1:293385-320869 GCA_013397055.1 Pachycephala philippinensis | reverse complement strand
TTAAAAAAAAAAAAAAAGCTGGATAATTTGCTCTAAAGGACCTTGTATTATAAAATACATGACGTGTTTCCCTTGTTGAGTATGTGTTTAAACTCATGTTTTACTAGGAAAAAAATCCTGCCATTCCTGGTTTCAAGTACAAGCCAGGAACTCAGTGCAGAAGGGAACAGCCACATTTCAGTTCTAATGGACTCAGAAATCAAACAGAAAGTGTTTCAGGATTTCTGAGCGCAGTTATTCCCTTCAAAATAATTCCTTAAACTGGAGTGTAATTAATAAATGTTCAGCCACACATTATTGAATTGCCATTCTGAAAGAAATAAGGGAGTAAAACATCTTTTTGAGTCAAAAAGAGACAAAATATAGATCTGCTAGGTGGTATTCAAGGGTGTAAAAATAATTTCTCTTGGAAGTCTTTTCCTTTTCCAATCGATAAAGTGCAAAAGAGAGACTGAATTTTTCATCTCCCTCGCTCATTGCCTGAGATTAGGTTGGAGCTCTCTTTTGGCAAAGGTGATGCTGATCCAGACGGAGCATTCCTGGGAAGGAAGGGAGATGCTCCTGCTCCTGCCAGCACCAAATATCCATGAAGCATTTCCACCTTCAGCTGATGTGGGACCAGGTCATGTTGGAGCTGAATATTCAGATTTTGGTGATGCTCTGGCTCAGAAGCACCAGGAGAAAACAGAGATTGGGCACCCTTTGACTCCCCTCACCTGCTTTGTGGCCTTTCAGTGCATCCTCTGTACATTTTGGTCTGGCAATAGGAATGGAATTTCATTTTAATGACGCGAGGTACAGATTTGATGGCTGACAGTGGCATCTGGCTTTAATTAAAGTGTGGGACTGGAGCAATGCGTGCACCCCGACACCTTCAGGGGCTTTACACCAGCATTCCCAAGCCAGCAGCAAAGAGAAGCTGGAAGTGATGTGCTGTTACTCGTTCATCTGCAGCAGCTTTCTGGGAACAACCAGGCTGGCCCAACAGCTCTGAGCCATGTTCCCACTTTTCCTGCTGATGCTGCCTCTTGCAGCTCACGTTGGCACATCTCTGCAGGCCGGGGATGCCCTCTGAGGTGTTAAACAGACACGTGCTTTTAAGTGCCTCTTTTTTCACTTCAGATTCGGCATAAATAAATTTCATTTGTTTAACTGCCTTTTAAATACAGAAAGAAAATTCCCGTAATCGGACAGGCAAGAAAAATAGCGATTGAAGATGCAAATCACTTCTTTTCCCTTTAAACAATGCATACTCTGCTGCCTGCATTTCCCCAAAGATACCGCTGCAGCTACACATGGTTGAAGTCTGTTTTACCCTTCTCTAAGGCAACGTGACAAATGATTTAGGGGGAAGTAATCTCTAATCAGCAGAACTTCAGACCACGCGGCCCCAGAATTATTGTCAATTTAATTCCGTCTCCCCGACACGAAACTCTGAAGGGTTTCTTCCCGTTGAAGTTTTGCAGCTGAATAATAAATAAAAGAGGGTGTAGTACAAGTGCTGCATAATGTAATTGTGGGCTCTTTGTTCTTGTCAATCAGCTCCAACACGAGTTAAGTCGTCGTGGATGTCACCACGATCACATCCAGAGCGGGTGGCTCCGAGTTTGGGAATGGGCGTCTCCGGCGAGGAAGTTCCTTTCATAAAGAGGCGTGAGGAGAAGGTTTCAGGTGCTTTATAAAACTTTGACTTCGCTCCCACTGCCAGGCAAGAAAGCACAATAATGCATGCATGAATTGCCAATAAATCAAAGGCCTGCTTTTTTTTTAATTCCTATTTTGACATGTACATACATAGCATTTTTAAGAGATAGCTCCAAGGTAGCTTCTCAGTCCTTGATCAGATCATGAATTTAATTAATTCAGTGTAGACATGTCATAGATTTAAACCCTTTAGAATTACATTTTTAATACAGATCTAACATTTAATGTCCTTTTTCATTTTTTTCTCGCCGAGTAAAAAAAATCCTTTAATACTCTGGTAGCAATTTTTTCCTCTTATTATGAGACCGTGGCTCCTTCCTAATTATGTGGCTGCAAATTATTTACTGTAGTTTTAAATTAAGGAAGGAGACAAGTAATCCAGTGTAAAAAACACTGTTCCAACTTCAAGAAGAAATGAGGGTATATGTTTAATTTCTCTTTAGGCATCCAGCTGTACAGTCACTGTATAATGGAAGGTTTGAGACAAAATGGTCCCCCACCACCTTACCTCCGTGTAATGCAATTTAGCTTCATTAAATTACTGGAGGGCCAGTTACTTAAGCAGAATATTGATTTTCAGTCTGGGCCATGTTTAACATAATTCTGCGTAGGCAACAGCTAATTCTGCATTTGAATCTCGCACCCTAATGGAATTACACGAGGTGGCTGACCATGGGCAAGGCAGGGCTGGGCTGGGGGCTTTAACCCTTCCTCCTCCTCCTCCTGCTCCGAGCACTTCAAAAGGCCACGCCGACAAATTCCTCGTTTCTTCCGCGGAGCTGCCGCCTTTCATCTGGGGATGTGTAGCCCCGAGCTAGGTTTTGGTACTGTAAAATATCCGTGGGGCTGTTCTATTTTCCTTCAGCAACCCACAGCTCGGTCTGCGTGGCACCAGAGGCACCGTGGGATAAGGGATTTCCTCCAGTTCCTAACCCCAAACGCTGCTCCTAAACCTCACAATTAAAGGATGGGTTTTGCTTTAATTAAAAATAAGCCAAGTCTTGGGCAGGAAAGTGCGTTCTTCTCGTGGCTGGCTTGAAGGCTGGTCATTATTTTTATTTATTATTCTGTTTAATGATGAGATACAGTTTACAAGCCATTGAATAATAATAATTTCAAATGGTTCCCTGTGAGTTATAGTTTGTCAGTGTCTTAGAATTTAAATGGTGTGTGGGGAGAAATAGTGGTTATCGCCCACGTTAATGGGGGCCTTGGTGGAGGGGGCCTGATGCTGCCTCAGTGGGTTTGAGATTTCCAGTAATGGGGTGAAAGAGGCTCTCACAGGCCTCAACTTCAAAAATCTCTGCCCACTGGAATCCCCCAAATTAATCAAAATAGCAAAGCACTGAAAGTACCAGGTAGGGCTTTGGTTGATGATGGTTTTTTATTTTTAAATCTAACAGCTAAACTGTCCTCTTAGTTCTCAGTCCCTGGGGAACAAAATATTTCATCATTCCACAAGTAAAAACACTGTCCCTGCTTGTTTTGGAAATTTGGTGCAGAGGTGGGTTCATAAGACCATTTTTTTCCCCAGAAATTCCACTACATGGCAGAGAATTGCTTGAGGGCAGCTTAAAATGTTAGCTGGGAAGAGTCTCTGCTTTAAATGAACTTATTGTGGCCACTCTTTTGCATTCAGCTCATGCTCCACTCAGGTCCCCATAAATAAATTGATTTTAAAAGTTCTTGCTATGTCATTGATGCTGCAAAGGGTCAAGTTCATGCTTAACTTGAGTGCTCTGCCCCATCCTGTTGAATCCATGGAGAAGAGAGGGATTTGGGAGCAGCAGCTGGGTTTTGCTCCCCCCTGACCATGTTTAGACAGGAACATTTGGGGTGGAAAGGGCTTTAGGATCATCAAATCCAACCATTCCCAGCACTGCCCAGGCCACCACTGCCCCGTGTCCCCAAGTGCCACATCCACAGAGCTTTTAAATCCCTCCAGGGATGGGGATTCCACCACTGCCCTGGGCAACTCGTGCCAGAACTTTACAACTCTTTCCATGAAGAATTTTTCCTGCTCTCCAATCTGAACCTCCCCTGGTACAACTTGAGGTCATTTCCCCTTGTTCTATCCCTTGTTCCTGAGGATTCCCAGGCAGCCTTGGCATGGATCTGGTCGTGGATTCCTGGTTTTGGTGTAGGTCCGGGGTTTTGCAGAGCCTGCTGCTGCCATCAGAATGCAAATCCCAGCTGGCCAGGGCTGTGCTGCCCGTGTTAATTCCTCGGGACTTGCCTCTCACGTGCTCTTCCCACCTTCCTTGGGAGTGCAGTGCTGTAGTCAGTGATTACTTCCATAGTCCAGGCAAAAATATGCAATATGCAAACCCGATTTGTCACTGGGAGTCAATAATTGGCACCAGGTGCACTACTTAGCATCCTGTCAGGAATTTGGCTTGTCAGCTGATGGATAACTCCGTGCTTTCTCCTGACATTGAACATCATTTGCTCCCTCTCACGGCCCGTGGTCCTTTGTCACTCCCTGTTTGCCCTGGAACTTTGAATTTCATGGGTGGGAGAGGGTTTTGCTCCCTTCCCCGTGTCCTGGTGCTTCCTGTGCTGTCACATTTCTCATCCCAAAATGGTGATGTGGCAATGAACCCATGGATCAGCCACGATGAAAGGGACAGGGCAGGAGATACCCGTGATAACCAAACCTCAATTCTTTCTCTCTTCACCTCTTCCCTTGTTTTCCACCAGTTTTAACCCATGGATCCCACGGCAAGGAGCTCCTTTGGCTTCAGAGATGCTCCTTCCAGGAGGAGGTGTTCACCACTCTGCACAAGGTAGCAGGATCTGGCCACGTGTAATTAATACAAATATGTGCATAATTTAAAGCTGCCCCAGGAAAGCCTTAAATTACATGATAACCATGCAGACACTGGCCTAGGAAGGAAAACATGGGGAGTCTCTATTAGTGAAATTAATTATATGTAAGATTGTCTTCAATAACCATGTGGGAATGATTAAGTAATCAGTCAAATAAAAGATTTAATAACAAATTCCCTATCAATTATACACGAACACCCAGTAAAAATTAAGTAAAAATCAAGTAAAAATCATTTTCGACGCATTAATTTTAACATTAACAGTGCTGAAAATATTATAACATAATTAAGTGTAATTTCTTGTAGCAAAACACACTCATAACAGCAAAATAAGCAATCCAAGGAGTAGTATTTCCTGAGGAAAGTCAGCAGCTGGAGATGGGTGGTGGCACAGGGAGGTTTGGGTGAGGCCAGCTCAGATGAGAACAGCAGAATGTGGGAAATGGGGTTGGGGTGGCCATGCCCAGTGTGAAGGTCACAACTGTCCCTGCCCTGCTGTCCAGGCACGAAAAGGTAAAGAAAACCAACATCCCAAGTCTGCCAAAAACAAGGATGAAGCAACTTGGAGGTCTGGAACAAATTAGGCAGCACCTAAAACTGACCCAAACACAAATGCTGTGTTCGATGCCTCTAACCCGGCCTTTTCTGGAGGATTTTTTTGTCTGTCTGTGCCTTGTTTCTCCTTTTTGGCAATTATTCCTTTTATTTTTGGGCTGATAAATTCACTTTATCACTACTACCCCCCACTGTGCCACTAGGGATGGGAGCCAGCTCATTTATTGCAGCCTTCCAAGAGTTGGGTGTCTATTTTAGGCTCCACATCCGAGATATTTCTGTAGTTGATGGGGGGAAGGGGATATTTTAGCCACTTCTTTAAAGATTAAATTAATTGTCCTGTGGAAGTATCTACTTCTCCTTATGTTTTAGATGACTGACTTTCACTAGAAATCGAAATTTTTGAACGTTGAGTGAAGGTCAAGGTGAAAAGAAGCATCTGAGAGAGTGGTCCCGAGCTCAGTGAAGTCGATGAGAACATTTCTATTAACTCGAGTAGGTTTTAAACACGCTCAAGCTGCAATTTCCTAAAGGTAAAATGCTCTGGCTGTACTAAAGGCAGAGCAATTGTGGGATGCATTAATAATCCATCCTGCCCAATATCTGCCTGATAGCTGGGATGAATCCCTGGAAGTGTCCAAGGCCGGGTTGGATGGGGCTGGGAGCACCCTGGGATAGGGGAAGGTGTCTCTGCCCATGGCAGGAGGTGGAAATAGGGGATTTTAAGGCCCCTTGGAACCCAAACCATTCCATGATCCCATGAATATGAAGAAGGGGAAGCTTTCCTTGTCTGTTTTCCCATCTCCAGATATCTGCATCTCTGGGACTTCCCGAGCCAGAGGTTGTGTTTAACAGCCTGTGAAGGACCATCGACACTGCAGAAAGTGTCCCAAGGCAAGGAAAACAACCCAGAGCAGCCAGAGTGTTTGGTTTGGCCTAAATTGCATCTGGTTTTCCCCCCATAGAAACATTAAAATAGTGGGATTTGATCTAAGCATTCCTATGCAACTAAGAAGGAGCAACTTTCTGTGAGGTCCTTTGCAACAAGAGCCCATCAAACCAGCTCATAGATGCTGTGAGGGTTAGATTGTATTCCTAGATAACCAGGGAATGTGGAGAAACAATTGGGAGTGAAAGGCTTGACTTTTCAAACGAGGAAATAAATTGCTTTTAAAAAATGTGCTTACTAGGGACAAAGAAAGAAAATAATAATAAAATANTGTGGGTAGGCTCCAGCAAAAGCAAATGGGTATTGACACTATTTTTTTTTTTTTTTTTAAGGTTTGAGCAATCTTGCAATAATTCTGTAATAGTTCTTTCTGTGTTTCTCATAAACCCACAGTTTTCTTTGGATATAGGATACAGCTGGATGGAAAAAGGGGATGAAATGAATATGTTTTTGTGTTGTTACCACAATGTTTGTTCCCACATCAGGGTTCTGCACACTCTGTTTTTCCAAAACCAAACTGAAAACTCCGTCCATTCCTCTCACAGCAAATGCTAATTAGAAAGGAATTGACATCTACTTGGACTTGCAAAATGTTATTTATCTGCAATATTCTACGGGCAGCAGCTCACATGGTAATTGTGCTTCTGAGCAATAGTTAATTAGTCCAAATTCTGGAGTTTTATTTGTGTTCTGCTGAGTTGCTTGCAGGGCTTGAATCTAGAGAGGGCTGGAATATTTTCAGGGAGGGTTTTCTCGTGAAAATAATGGGGGGTTTCTTTTCCTTTTTATCAAAATCTGAGAAATAACCTGCCAAACCAATCATTCCCTCCCAGGAGCCTTGCAGAAGGCCTGGATGTTAATTGCATTTAACCTAGAACAGCAGAGCAGGTTTTTTTTCCTTTATACAATAACTAATATGTAAACTACTGTTGCACTTTGAAATTACTTTCACTTAAATTCTATTATTGGAGCTCCGCAGTGGAAGATATCCAGGGTCCATTTCATTAAAAAAGACTAATTACACTGGAAGCGTGCAACGTACCCGCCAATCTTCCTGGAATGACTGGAAAATGAGCATTCCAGAGATACAGCACACTTATTTGTCCTGGCATCCCTGGGAAAGGTTTCTTCGAGGATGCAGTGGAGGCCAGAAATGAAATTCTGATTGGTAATGAAGGGGCACTTCTTTTTTTTTTTTCCTTCCCCATAATTGCAGGAATTTACATGGATTGGCTGACAGCTAAGGCAGTGGAAATATCTCCCTTAGAATTTCCACTGATAAAAAAAAACAAGGGAGAAAAGGCAGCTTTGCAACACCCGACCAGAACAGGCTGTGACACAATTCCTTATATTTATTTATACAGACAACCCAGAAACTCCATAAATTTTCCGGGGGGGAGCCTCACAATAAAAATACACCTTGTGGAACAAAAATACAAACTGGCAAGGTGATCACAGGGGGGATTGGAGGATAACAAGAAAAGTGTGATATTCCTGTAGCACGCTGCCACATCCCTCTGCTTTGGGAAATCCCTTTGGGAAAGCCAGCATCCATCAGCAGCAATGCCTGGGAGGCAGCACTGGGAAGGATAAAGGGTGTTACTGGGTTTTGCTGGTCCCTCCTCAGAAAATCCTAATTTTGAACTCTGGTTTGGTGAGTTTGGAGCTTTCTGGAGAACGAGGAGCACTGGGAGCAGGCTGTGTTGTATCCCATGGGAAATGGTGATGGCTGAGCTGGGGTAGGTGTGGCTTTGGTGGTCACCAGGCAGCTTTTGTCCAAAATCTCAGCTTTTCTGGAGGAGCTGCTCTGCTCAGAGGGATTTCTCCCAGTTATTTGGAAATGATTTGTTTAATTAGTGATTGATGAGTTCAGTCCTTGCCAATACTGAAATCCTTAGGATCAGGGCTCTGGAATGGTGGGGAATTGCACCAATTGCACTAAAATTAATGAATTTATTACAACTAACTAGATTTGAATGGATTTTGTTTGCTACTTTGACTTTTCTGCTCATGTCACTGCTGAAGCGCAATAAGGACATTTTATAACCTGCCTAAAAGTTTTTGAGTGACATTGGACCTTTTGTCACCACTGTCATAAATTCTCCTGTCAGCTGGTGGATCCTTGGCCAGGGTTTTATCCTTGGAAGTTCCATATCCTGAGTGGCAGTTGCAGTACCCATGGCAAACCCACACTCACAGATTTGGGAAATATTCCTGGTTTCCGTGTTCAAATGCATTATATTTTTGTCTGCCAACGAATCCCGGGATCCCAGATGAGGTAAGGGTGGAAGGGACCACAGAGGGTCCTCTGGGCTGCTCCAGAAATATGATTATGAGAATCACTGCTCCCCTGGTTCCTGGGACAAGTTTCGCAGGGGTTTTGTGTCACAAGAAGCAATTTCCCTCTCTGTGTTGGAAGGGTTGGAGTCCACAGTGGGGTTGGCCCTTTCCCAACCTGGGAAAAGAGGAAAAACAAGGCTGAGGATGCCAGAACTGAGAAGTCCAGGCCCAAGGTGTGCCAGGGTTTGGAACCTCCAGCCTGGCTTGCTGTGCCACCCTCTCCCTGCCAGAAGTCACGGCGGGAGTGAGAATAATGCTCAATTCTTCTGTCTCACACGTTTCTGCATCCATGAATTTGACATCAGAGCAATTCCAGTTCTTTGCTCCCCCCGTTGGGAGAGTGAAAAATAAACACTTAGCACAAGGAGCAAACCCATGGACATACAGAGGGTCTGGTCCTCGAGTTAGGGCCATTAAAACATTGCAAAAACTCTCGTGACACGCTGGTTTGTGTTTCATTAGCAGAGTGCTCCTGCCAAAAATGTGAGACCTTTAGAATTTGTTGGTGCTGAAAGTGCAGCTGACCTTGTGCTGTACCAAAATAATTTCTGATTCCATAATCCTTCTTGTCTAAACAGTTTCATTTTGCCCCAAATGCACAAAATCAGGGAGTTTGGGGGTGGAATTGTGCCTTGCTGGAGCCCATGGATCTATTGTGCTGCATGGGAAGGAGACAGGAAAATGGGATACAGGCAGGAAATATTCAGTGTGGAGGGATGGAGGTTGGGGTTTGGCTCTGTGATGGGAGCTGGGATGGGTTCTTGTTGTCACGGATGGAGAAGAGACACGGTGTCCTTCAGGCACCATGAAAGAGGAAATGAAAATTCAAAAAAGACATTAAAAATTCAAAATTAGAAAATGGAATTTCTGTTTATTATCTCCTGGTGCATCTATGGAAAGTAACAGACTAAACTCTACTTGTAGTAGGAAATAAATTTGCTGCAAGAAGAGATACTGGGGTGGGAGGATTTTCATGTGCTCTGTAAGAACAGGATATAGAAGAGTCCATGTCCTCCACACTACTATAATAATAATAATAATAATGGGATTTGCTGGTCTAAATTCAGAAAAATATAGGATTTATAACTCATCCAGCCTTCATCTTGCCAAGGCAGACAAAACAACAATTCCTGTTTCATTGCCTAGGCAAAACTTGTCATGCTGACAACTAAAGGTATAGAAAATATTTTGTTAGGAGACCCTATTTTGACAAATCCCTGTCAATTGTTTGAACAACCCCTCGGTGTATTCTAAACACTCTCAGCTCCATCTAAATAATCTGAATGTCCTAATCCATTGATTTGTGCATTATGCTCATAAAGACATTACATTTGAACTTGATATGAAATAAAAGGCTCTGGACAGTCAATACTCTTCAAGAGAGCACTTCAAAGATTTTATAGAAGGGTCGCTGACCTGTAGCCTGAGATTGGCCCTCAGCTGTCCAGGGAGAGCCCTCTCCACGCTGGGGCTCTGAACCTGCCCTCTCCCTCTCTCCCAAAGCACCACACAAAGCAATAACTTATTACAATCCGTGTTTCCAATTGTGCATACAAGGAAAAACATCCAAACAACGCAGCTGGAAAGAATCCCCTTCAGAGACGAGGTTCTGGTTTATTGTTTCTTTTACCAGGAGTACAGTGCTCAATATTTGGAGTGATTGCTCTCCATGTACTGCTTTAGCAGGATGGGCTTTGCCTGGCTCATGCTCTCAGCAAGTGAGGAGCCCCTTCTGGTCCACATTTCTCAGGAATTCAGCTCAAAAATGAACATAGGTTTTATGTATTTACATTTCAAGTGGGGACAGCGAGTGAGAAACAATTCACTCGTCGGCCTTTTTGAACCCTCCCCATGTTTGCTTTAAAACTCCAATGTTTTGGGATGTTGTCTTGAAATCCAAACCTCTCCTCACCAAGTGTCAGCTTGGGTTTGGGTGGGAGCATCTGTGATCTTGTGCCCTCCCAAAATCCTTTGGGGGGAGGTTCTACCACTTACTCTGGCACCAGATTTGAGGGGGTTGAACCAGAGATCCAAATTCTTCGGTTCAAGCCTCTTTTGTTTAAAAAAAACCAATCAATTTGTGAGATTTTGGTAGGTCAGACCCATTGAAAGGTGAATTCAACTCTGGAATTACCAAAAATGCTCATCGAAAAGATGTAAGGCCAAAATGTTCTGTGTGTCCAAGCACATCCCTGCTGTGCAGAGCTCAGTGAGACATTGGTACACGGCCGAAATTTAGGGGCAGCGCTGAGACAAAGGAGTTTATTTGCGATCAGAATTCCCTTCGTGAGGACGGTGATTTACGGACATTTCTAAAAGCAGAAGAACTCGGTGCCATTATTTAAAAGGCTGGGCTGCTCGGAGTTATTTATAAACACCAATACAACAGAAACAGTTTCTAACTTCAGGCAGAGAGATCCAATTCATCACGGAATTCAGCGGGAAAGGAGCGGCTCCATGGGAAGCAGAGGGAGAGAATCTTGATGCAGAATCGAATCTACACAGAACAAGTGGCTCTTTCCTCTTCAGAAATCAAACTGCAAAATGTAAAATAAGAAGAAATAAAGACCAAATCGTCCCAACCCCATTTTTTCTTTTTTTTTTTCCCCCGGTCAAACCATGCAAAAAAACCCCCTAAAACTCACAATGGAGCAACTTCCATTTTAGATCAGTTTCTCCTCCTCTCGCATGGTCTATTTATTTTTATTGGTTTGTTTCTCATTAAATCCTTCAATTACTCTGCAGTGTAAAATGGTGAAATTATTGGCATGTGCCACTTTCATCATGTATTTGAGTTTGCTTATTACACTTGCAGAAAATGCTTGAATGGTATTAGGCTCTGCTGTGGATTGAGACAGAGTTAATAAATATTATTTGGTGTTTTTTCCCTGAGAAGCACTGCTTTTCTTGATTGTTTTTTACAGTTGGATTGGGAATATTGATTTATTCACCACTGTTACAATAATTGTATACAAGGAACAAAAAATGCAGAGGTAACATTTCATCAGCTCAAACAGATTAATTAGTTGTAGTAGATTAGGCACAGTGTTACACAGAAAGATTTGCATTTAGAGGAAGAAAAAAGTTCTTTTTTTAATCTTAAAAAAGGCAAGAGAATTTAATAGAGATGTGATACACTGAGCTGCTTGCCTTATTATTCAATCAGTGCTTCCAAATGAGTATTAAAGGGCAACTTTAAATATTAACTCTTCTTTCTAAAATAAAAATAATGTGTAATTGTTGAATGCAGGGTGTGGGGCTAGCCCTGCTCACCACACTTTTATAACAAAAGTTAACTTGGTTTTGCACATTAAATTTGGAATTCCATAGAAATTATAAGTCAAGGCATAACAGGAATAGAGACATTTAAAAATCCAAATTTCCTCTCAGGTATTCTGGCTGCACGGAAGAGAAACTGTTGTTTATATTTTTCTCTTTGTGCCCAGAATTAAGGTGAACTCCAATGCAGAAGGTAAATACGACTGTCTTTTGTGTGAGGTTGGCTTGGCCGTGCCACTGAAAATTATTCATTAAAGGTTATGAGGCATTAACAAGAGTTTAAAAAGTGTCCTGGTTGTTCCCTGTTTGACCCCTTTCTGCAGGGAATTGAAATTTCCCACTGCTCTGGACCACTGACACCACGAGGGTAATTAAGCAATTTCCCTCAAGGTTTCGAGTTTTAACATCTCTCAGTATTGAAATAGAGAAGAAAAACATTTTTTATCACTCTCCCATTCTATAGAAACCTTCAGAGAGCGACACACCGGGCCTTGCCTGACATGCTGATTTTCCTTTTAAACCATCTGTTAAATCATCCTGCCTTGCAACATATTAGACATTATAAATGCCCCTAATTTTTCAAAGCAGTGCACAAGGATTCAGCTGCTTGGCTTTCAGCGGGTGCCGTGCCATCCCACCCCAGCCACTGAGAGACATTAAACATCCAGAGCCGCTTCCACAGCTCCGATAATGCTGCTTTTTTGTCAGCCTGGCAGTGCACAGCATCTTTCAATCTGGCTTAAAGGGCCACTGGAGGGATGCTCCAGCGGTGCAGGATCCTGGAGCAGCACAGAGCTGCCACAGTCCCCTCCTGGTCCCTTGTGGTCCCTCCCTGGTCCCTCCTGGTCCCTCCTCACAGCTCCAGTGCCCACCCAGCCCCTGGATAACGCTGTCCCACTGTCCAGCAGCTCCCTGGTCCCAGCTGAGCAGCTGCTCTTGGGCCCAACACGGCCAGTTCCAAGTCTTTTGGGAGCACCCTGGGGTTTGCTCATCCTGGTGTAGGAGGAGAACCAAAATCTGTTCAATTGTGTGTTGCAGCAGTGCCTGGGGGGGTGGATGGGGCCCCAGGGATGGAGCTGGGCTGGGGGAGGGCTGTCCCACAGGGCTGAGTGCCTTTCCCATGGATTGTGCAGAAGTTATGGTGTGGAGTGGTGTGGGAAGGATGCTCAGGGCACCCCGTGTCCCCAGACACCGGGGGCAGGAGCACAGTGCCAGCCCTTCCCACTCCAGTCCATTTATCCTCATTCTCCTCCTGGCGCCCTGGGTCTTTTTCCCAATAAATTTCTCTGCCACGTGAATTACAATTTGCTGATTTACCACTGGCTGGGTGTGGAGGGAAGAAGGGGAGAGCTGCCCTTGGATCCATCCTCCCCCCTGCCTGGATGTGGTGGGAAGCAGGTGGGATCTGCCTATGGATCCGTCCTTCCCAGCCACCAGGTGCTGCTCCCTAATTCAGCACTGCTGCTTAATCTTGGGAAGCGGTGCAGCCTTGGATCACAAATTAAAGGCCTTGTCGATACTGGGAGACATTAAAAAAGAAAAGAAAAAGGTTGAGGAAGGTTAGGCTTGAGCCATAAAACCTCTGGCAGCATTGCCCTCAGTCTGCGCTGTTTTTCTGAAGGGAAACGTGGAACATCATTACGAAACCACACATGCTGATTTCTTTGCAAAACACCCTCAAGGATCCCAAGGAAGAATTGATAACATGATTCCAATGAAGTCCAGCTCAGGAAAAGATCAAATCCATTGTTTGTGAGGCTGCTCGGCTGCCCTGGGCTCTGGCGAGGCACTGGGAGGCTTTGGCAGGCTCTGACATGAGAAAGGAAAATCTCCTTGATGCCGAGCTGCAGCGAGGGATGCTGTGCTTCTGAAAGAACAAAAATCTGGGTGCAACACGAGTTTGAAAGTCTCCAATCATAGGAGGGTAGCTTTAGATGGGATATTGGGCAGGAATTGTTCCCTGGGAGCGTGGGGAGGGGCTGGGATGGAATTCCAGAGCAGCTGTGGCTGCCCCTGGATCCCTGGCAGTGCCCAAGGCCAGGCTGGATGGGGCTTGGAGCAGCCTGGGACAGGGGAAGGTGTCCCTGCCATGGCAGGGGTGGCACTGGATGAGCTTTAAGGTCCCTCCCAACCCAAACCATTCCAGGACACGCTGGGTGCTCCCAGGGATGAATTTTATCATTTATCAAAGTGCCACCTTTGAACTGACCTGATTTTATCCCTAATTTGTAGCCCCAGACCCTGGGCATGAGCTCCTTGGTGCTCATTAACAGGGGCAAGGAGGAATTTTGGGGAATTCTGCAGCAAACCATCCTCTCTTCCTCCTCCACATGATGGATTTATAAACTTCCAACAAAATTTTCCTCCACCCTGCTGTATTTAACCTTCAGATGTGTCTTTCTAGCAGACAAGGAACAAAATATTCCAGCTGCTATGAAAGATAATCATTAAGGTGATCTAACTCCAAAGATCAATAATATCTCTCCAGGACTCTTCAAGGGTTTCTGTGATATCTTCTCTCTCATTAAAAATCATATTAAAAGATCCTGTTCAGGTAAAGGGGGATTTGATAATTTCTCCAACATTATGGAAAAAGTTTTATGAAACATTTGCTCATCTCAACAATACTTGGATGAAATAACTTAATAAAAATGAGCAGGTTAATATGTATTTATTACACTTAGGCAGTTTCTGAGAATATCACTAATTATATTATAATTACATTATAATACTAATTATAGTAACTGGGGAATGATTTTCCTTTTAAAGATACACATTACAGAAAACAGATCCACTCATTTACGGAAAAAAAATATTCGTAGTTTAACATAGATATTCAATTAAATTTGCATTTTAATTAATTTATTTGACCAAAACAGCAACAAACTGGAGTCAGGAAGGAGCATCCATTGTGGCCATTCCTCACTTGGCCCACACTGGGCTCGACTGGAAACACAGCTGAGGTCATGGATGGGGATGGGGATGGGGATGGACACTTTTCCTGGTATGCAGCAATTATTTCAGGGAATGCCAGACTGATTTGGGTTGGAAGAGACCCCAAAGCCCATCCAATGCCACCCCTGCCATGGCAGGGACACCTTCCACTCTCCCAGGTTCCTCCAAACCCCATCCAACCTGGCCTTGGGCACTGCCAGGGATCCAGGGGCAGCCACAGCTTCTCTGGAATTCTTGCACTCCTATATAATTTTTTTTTCAGGTCTGTTGCCCTTTGCCTTCTCAACACAGCTTGGCTAACCCAAGAGAAGTTTGATTTTTGATTAAAATAAATATAAATTAAAGATAGCTCAAACAAAAGAGGGAGACCCAAATCCTGCAGCCACGATTTGCCTTGCGCTCAAAAACCCTCTGCCACAACAGTTTCTACTTTTATTTTAGCCTGATAGCTCTATTTGGGCACTGCTGAAAAACGGTTAAAATATAAATATTATGAAGAGAAAGGAGTCTATGGCTCTGAAGTCCTCAGTGAGCAGATTTGCTGTAGAAATCAATGACATTTTTACCTAATCACTTTTCAAACAAAGCTACGTTTTTGATTAAATCCTGTGCACGGCCACACGGCTCTCGCTGCTTTTCAAGCTAATCAAGTGTTACACTTCAGACAGAGGAAAATATTGTATTTCATTTCTACACCTCCTTTGTCCATGACAAGGCTATAAAATTTCTGCTTTTTCAGCCTTACAACTCTTGCAGCTTTGGGGTCTTTTTGCACCTGTGAAGGTGTTTACTCAGCTATGAACACAATTATGACATGCAATAACAGTTGCCTTTCAAACAAGCATCTGGAAAACCAGGGGTAGTGTGGATTCAGACAGTGGCAGAATTTGGGAAGACTGTTAGTGATAAGAACTCTCATTTCTTTCCCTGAGCAAGAAATCACACACAGAAAAAAAAAAATAAAAAAGAAGTCAAGCTGTTTAACACTGAGTATTTTAGAGAAATTTAAATATAAACCCAAAACTTGTATGAAAATACTTTTTATTTTAAATTATTAACACTTTTTCCTCCCAGTAAATCACACAGTGAGTGATGTTGCTATAAAAACTTTATTTACAACAGAACTGTACCTGTGCCAGATGAACATGTTCATCCCTCTGTTCCATCAAAGCCAAAATGCTTCAAGGAGCACAGTTTGCATCAAGATCCCTAAATATTCAGGGAATCTGATGGAATTTGGGTAGTTTTAGCTTATCTCAGGTACTTGAGTGTTCACAATGTTTGGGAACACACTCCTGGCCATTCACTGGCTCTTTCATCCCACAGAAACTTTATCCTGGAGAGAAGTAGGGACAGGGAAAATTGTCCCACCACGAGGAGAAATTGCCCTGGAGAGCAGCAGGAGCAGGGCTGTGCTCTGGTCACTCCTCCAGGAACATCCTGGGAATTTCCATGGGAAAAGGTGACTTTCCAGACCTCCTCCCTGCATCAAACTGGGTGTCAGCATCTGCCCGAGGTGTCACTCTGCACCTCTCCCATTTTTTCTGGTTGGAAAAACGGGAAAAAATGCCAATATTGCTGCCATGAGACGGATGTCTCTCTAATAACACAGTAAATACCCATAATATTCTGCAGATTTTTTGTTGTTGTAGATGTTGTTCCACATTTGGAGATTGGCTAAAAGGAGGGAAAGGAACAAAAAGTGCAAATTGGGATGTGGATGCTTCAAAAAAGAGCCACAAATGCCCTTCAAACCCATCCCCGTTGCTGGTGTTGTGCAGACAGGGATTTAGGGAAATTCCTTGTCTGTCCATGTAAAGAGCAGCAGGAATTTGTCTCCAATTTCTGTCCCTGCTGTGGAGCTGATGGGGCACAGTTGCTGCTCCCAAGGACAGGTAAAAAGCACAAACATCAGGAATTGAGCAAATTTTCCCCTGTCCTGAGCATTTAGGGCTGGGCTGGACCCTGCCACAGCACCACACACGGTGAGACACCTCTGGGCACGTGAGGGAGAACCAAATTCCCTCCAATTACTTGGGAAAAAAGGGGGAGAAAGCGAAATTTCCAAGGAATTAAAAAGAGAAGAGGAAGAGACATTGGCTCGCAAAGCAACCGTGAAGAGGATTTAAAAATCCAGCGAGGAGTTCTGCCCAGCTGTGTGGGATAAAACTGTAAGTTCAGCAGAACAGAGCAAAGCTGATCTGGAATAGTTTTAAATGTCTTTTCCCTCATAACTAGATTATTCAGTACAATGTCATTTGCTGCCACTGACATTTTCTTTAAAGTCATAAAGGCCTACATAGTAATAAAAGGGCTCAGAATAAAATTAGGAATATCATGTATAAATTATCTTTAACCTTAGCTTCATTTGGACTGTGACTTTTTAGACCTGATCAATTTTCATGAAACTATCCACATAAAACTGTGAAAAAATATTTGATCCTTGGCTCTCATAAAGCTCCTGTAACAAGCCTGGTACTTTCTTGATACTTAATAGTGCTGTTGGTGTCTGTCTCTGTGGGCAATTCTATAAAACCAGGGATAATGTCTGAGGTTTAATGCAATTTCTCGGAGCATTGTTATGGAAAACATCTACCCAGCTACATGCGTTTTGTGTTATTTGTACATAGCACACGTTCACCCAATCGCTGTTTGGTTTCAAAAAGGGAACAGACAGCTTTTGGTGGGTTTTTATCCCCCCACTCTTCATGAAGAACAAGCTGTTGTGAGATTTTTAAGGTTAATTTTTCAGCACGGCCCCTCTAATAATGTTGAAATTGTGGAAGTATCCTTGGATGCTCTGTAAATGGGAAGAAGATAGAATCGTGCAGTGTCCGATATTTTAACCAAAGAAGTTTCATACTCACATTGAATACCTTTTAAAACATTTAATAAATGATATTATGCACTCCAGAGGTGCCTGGAGAAGAGGCAGAGGCAGCTTTGAACAATGTTTGTCCTCTCCCTGATGGGGAATTAGTTGCCAAAATATCCTGGCAGCCAAAATCAGCAGCAGTGGCTGAGAAGGTTAATCATGACCCAAGGAAACGATAAAATCCACATTTCAGTTCAAGCAGGTATTTAAATTAGAAGCAAAGTGAGAAGTGCCGAGTGGCTCCTGCCCTCATGCCTGCAGGTGAAGGGCTGCAGGTGGGATGTTCCAGGGGGGAGAACAGGCAAATCCTGATGTCTTTGACCTCTAACGAGTCATTAAGGGGTTTCAGGGATATAAAAGGGTGGCACTCACAGCTGGGGGAGGCGCTGGCCATGGTTGGCTGCTCATCCATGCCCAGGTGAGCACTTGCTGCGGGGGAGGATCTGGGTGCTGCAAGCAGAGGGGGAATATCAGGGCTCTCTTGCCTGGCTGGGATGAAAAGCTGCTGGGCTGGTCTCCATCCCAAAATTGTTAAAACTCCATGGACCTTCCACCCAGGGTGGGCACAGATCTGAATAAATGCAGGTTTACTCCTGAGGAAATTTAAGTTACTTTCAACTTTGTGTCTGAGAGCGTAGGAAATGCTCTTTCCCACAAAAAGGCTCTTTGCAAGGAAAGTTCTGCCTTGGTGTCCTCCTCATCCTGGTGCTTTCTGCTCTCTGGTTGTCACCCTAACACCATTGGATGTGTTTTGTTCTGTTCTGAAATTAGAATTAATCAAGAGCTGGATTGTGAGGTGTCCAGGTTAACCTTTCCTCACATGTGTCATATTTTATGTACTAATAGAAATTCCTGTGAGTGGTGTATTTGGAGAGCCTGACAGCAGGATAAAAGCCAACTGCTCAGCACTGCTGTTTATTTCCTGGAAAAGGGATTTCTAAGAGAGCAGGGGAATGGCACAGAGAGGAAATTAATTTCATCTATTTCAAGGGAGCAAGTGGCAATCACATGTGGTTTTTAAATCTCTTGGAGGTCATACTCCACTACAGATTCCTGCTCAGGGCAAGGCACGGTGGTGTGGCTGATTTTGGCTCGAGGACTGATTTTGGCTGAAGCCACTGCCCTCTCTGACACCTCCTCCTGTGTGGTCATGGGCAAAGCTTTGATCCTGCCTGGATCCCACCTGGAACGTGGAAGAGCACAGCTTCTTTGCTGGGCATGGCTGGGCTCATTAATGATGGCAAAATATTCTGGTATTGTCACAAAGCTCCTGAATGGTTTGGGTTGGAAGGGACCTTAAAGATCCCCTCATTCCACCCCCTGCCATGGGCAGGGACACCTCCCACTGTCCCAGGCTGCTCCAAGCCCTGTCCAGCCTGGCCTTGGGCACTGCCAGGGATCCAGGGGCAGCCACAATTTCTCTGGGCACCCCAGCCTCACAGGGAAGAATTTTTTTCCCAATAACCCATCTAAACCTACCCTATCACACTCTGAAGTCATTCCCCCTTTTCCTGTCACTCCACCCTTTGTAAATTGTCTCTCTCCATCTGTCCTACCAGCTCCTTCAGGCACTGCAAGGCCACAATGAGGCCACCCCAAAACCTTCCCTTTTCCAGGTTGAACAATCCCAGCTCTCCCAGCCTTCCCTCTCAGCAGAGCTGCTCCATCCCTCTGCTCATCCTGGTGCCCCTCTGGACTGGCTCCAGCAGCTCCACATCCTTCCTGGGATGAAGGCTCCTCTCTGTGTATGAAATCCTGCTCCTCACCAGTCCTCAGACAGCTCAACACTTCTATAATGGTCAGAAAATGAGTTTTTCTGCCCACTGCTAATGAACAAAGAGCAAAGCAGCTCCACAACGACTGCTCTGCCTTGCTGTGGGCTGCAGCCAGTTCATCCCATCCCCTCGGATGGAGGAGGAGGTTTCCCTGGTACTCTGAGGCCCCCTAAATCACTGCTGTATTTCATGGCAGCCCTTGAGCACGAGATGGAGTGGGTGAACATATGTTTACATTGCTGATAGCTTTGAACTATAAGTTCTGCTGCATATTAATGGCGTATTTATGCATGGTAATTTAGTGTGCATGAGTCATTTATCTAATAAAATGTTAATTACTAGTTACTAGGTATATTTATTTACAAATTGCCGTGGAACTTACAATGGAAATTTCATCCTCTGGCCTTTTCTCAAGGAGAGGTTCTCCACCTCTTCTTAATATGATCTTTTCCATGAAAAGGAGAATTTCTTGATGCTGGATGTGTTCTGTTGTTCCAGCAACATGTTCCAGCAGCTCTGCAACCCAAAATACAATGTGACTGACTCTAAAGGATAAAAATCTTCCCACAGGATCTGATCTTTCAAAACAGGTTTAGGGATCTTATCTGAAACAAAAGAGGGAATCTGAAATGAGGAGTTTACAGTCTCTAATTGATTATTTTTTTCATTCTAATATAATATAATGATGTTGGGATAATGGGAATTAGACACCCATCCTCCTAAAGGGCTTTATGGGATCTATTGTGGTTTTAGGGCGTGGAGGGGGTCGGAATTCATATCTCGGACCCCAAGGCCTGCATGCCCTGTGCTTACTGGGAATCCTGCTCGGGGAGGGGGTTTCTGGGACAGAGATTTGGAGACAGGCAGGAGGTGTGAAAGGGGAGGTGTGAGGGAGCTGGGGATCTGCAGCTCTCCATCCCCCAAACCAGTTTTCCATCCTGTGACGCTGCTCTGGCTCTGAGGAGCGGTGGAGCCGAGGATTTAGGATCACATTTCCCACTTTCCATGGACCACTCAAATTTATGGCCCAGTTTTCCCATGGATACTCTATTGTCCTGCCAAGTGGAGGACCACAGGGGTCCTCGCTCCAAAGTAGCAACCTTTTTTAGTTTTCCCAGCTGAAAATCAGCCCCTGTCCAAAGGAAATCCTCTGATTTGGGGCACGAATACATCAAGAAGAATCATGAGCATCTCTAAATATTGCAATGCAGATGCATATTTTTAAGAAAATCCGGCATCAGAGCAGCAGAATTATGGCAGCAGGATGAAATCTTTCATGTTTTATAGTATTGGTCCAGCAGCATTATAACCTCACCCTCTCCAGAAGGCTTTAAATCCTTGTATTTATAATATGTTGATGCAAGTTTAGTTTTCTATCAGACAGCAGATCCTAACAGTTATGGTTAAGCTCCTCTTTGCTTTTTGCACTCATATTTATAGAGACTGAACTTGCAAACTGATCAGCACTTAAACAATCTCATTGTCTGGGTAATAAGAGGTTACAGCCCAGTGAAAAAGTACCTTGGCAAGTCCAACACTTTTTATTATGACCCTTTTCATCCTGGCTTGGTGTTTCTCGAAGCAGAACCACAGGAGTTGATGGAGCTGTTTCTAGCAATGTGATATTTGGTCATTCATGATTTATTTTTAATTTTTTATTCTCTTTTCTGATATTGTTTTGCTTTGGTGCTGGTGTCAGCTTTAACAAATCAGGACCAGGCTGGACAGGGCTCTGAGCACCCTGATCTAGAGGGAGGTGACCCTGCCCATGGCAAGGGTTGGAACTGGATGAGCTTTAAGGTCCAAACCATTCCATGATTCCATGATTCTGTGCCTGGTAATGTGTACCCAGGGCCTTGTGAGAACAGTTTGGGAAAGAGCTTATCCATGGTGGTTTGGATGGAGTTTGGTGTGGCAGCAAGAGCCAAGTGCTGCCCCAATGTGGGTGAGCGTTTGATTCCCGGCATCGTTCCAGGTGGGATGTGGGCACAGCTCTGGCATGCCCCGAGCAATCAGAGCTTTTACACAGTGGGGAGGGTGCCTGGCACCTTTTGGGATGTTCATGGAGCTGTTGTGGGCTTTTCAAACACTTCTGAGCAGCAAAGAGAATCGAGCAGAAAAAGGGTTTCTGGAGGCGGTGAAAATTATACATGAACACATCAGGCTGGCCAGCGAAGTTTGCGATGTTCAAAAGGGCCCAGCCTGTTGAATTTCATAAGTTGTCTCTGTTCAGAGTAAATATTTTATATATGCACATCCATATATGACATCTAAAATTTCGGGGAAGGGAAAGATTTGCGCCTGAACAAAAATAGTTGTTTCTGTTTGGTCTTGTTGCTTGGATATTAAGGGAAGAACTGAAGGGAAAAACTAAGAAAAAGCACAGTTTGCATGAAAAATCTCCCAGCACATCCCATATTCTGGCTGGCTGGTCCCTGCCTGTTGTAGACCAGCATCACTGTGATCTTGGTATCCTAAAAAAAAGGGGGAAAAAAATGATGCAGAAGCCTGAGCCTCCATGTTTTCCTTTAGCACAGACAGGGTTTCAGAAATTAGAGTGTCCTCCCTGGGCTTCAGATAGAGTAGAGGGTAAAAGATTTCAAAGGCAGTTTTAATGAAAGAGAAATACTGAAAGCAAGAACACAGGGAGCAGTGACACTATAGTTCTGCTAAATTTTACATTTAAACTAAGAGGCTAATCATAATTTATTCTGTCAAAGAAATGACCTATATGTAAAGAAGACAAAATACGACTTGATGATTAAAGACTTGAAGAAATACCCTCTATAGTTATGTCAGTACTGCATGTTACTGTATACGTAATCTAAAGCAGTGTTTGAAATTTCTCCTAATTATATTTGGAACCCGGACCACGGGGTCCTTGGGGACGTGTTGAGTGTGTTGCAGGGATGTGGCAGCTTCCCTGCACTGCCACTTCTGATGGCACAGCTGAGTTAAAGCTTTTTTAAACGCTTTCAGCCCTGGGAAGTGGTGAGGGCTGGGCGAGGGAAGGTTTCTTGCAGGTGACTGGGAAAGACGCCCAGCAACATCCTGGTGGAGGAGCAGGAGGCTGCTGGCAGTGGGAGCTTCCTTTCTATTGCTCAAAGAAGTCATTTCTCTGAAGAGTCCAGGGCGGATTTCTTTATTTTTCTATTTATAGTCGTTCTGCTTGGCAGATAATTTTGTTGTGGTGGCCTCGGGGCAGCAGAAAAGTGCAATTCTTGGTTTGATCTCAACTCAAGCAGAGCACCACGGATTGTGGTGTTCAGGTGGAGGGCTCTTGGCTCTCAACAACAGCATCCCAGAGCAGGAGGCTCAATTTAGGGTATTTGTAGCTTAATAAAGAGGCACGATGTTCAAGTACTTACAAAGCTTTCCAGAAGATGGAGGGTATCCTGATCAGGCAGAGATGAAACAGGGAAAATTACCTTTTTGATGTCCAGAACACTTCCCTCTTCTGTGGTGCCACAGAAATTTGCCATTAAATCCCAGCTACCAAAAAGAAGAAACTCAGTTGTGTTTACGGTGGGGCAATCTGAATCAAATGAGAAAGTGAAATTAAAGCTGAACCCAAACTCGGTGCTGGTGTGAAAAGTTAAATTCTATTCTACTTTAAAGGAAACAAACTTGTTACATTGAATAATTAAAGTCACTCAGAGGTGTTACACCATCACAGATTCCTCCAAATTCAGTGTGCAATACCAAATTATTTTTTCCTTCTAGCAATTAAAACAGAAATGTAGATCATTTTGCTTTTGTCTAATTAAAACAATTAAGAAGAGAATCATTTTGGTCCATTGATGTTCCTGCAGGATGGTCTAATAATTTCTTTATCTAGTTTTTTATTCTCTTTGTGCAGAGGATGAGGGTAAAAATAAATGTGTGATGAGTATGGGACCATTCTGAAGACAAAAAAAAACCAAACCCTACCAAACCACTGCAAATAATGAAAAATGTGTTTTCAAAGTCTTGATGAGGTACAACAGCACACCCATGAGCAAATTCCATTTCAGTCCAAAGAACCATAAGAAAAAAAACAATTGTTAAAAACTGATTTTTTTTTTCTTATGGAGGTGTAGAACCCAGATCCCTCTGCTTCTTGCTTTGTGGATGCACACAATTCTCCCAGGCTCTAAATCCTTGAATTGAGATTAAATATTGAAGTGGTCTCCTGCACTGAGTCCCAGAGATCTACCCAGGAAAATCAAGTTTCTCTGGAGAAGATTAACATAATTTTGTTCTGCTCTGCAGGTGCCGAATTTACTTGGAGTCCATTTCTCTTAGATTGTTTTGTTATTTATTTTACTTTTGTCTTAAATAGCCACTTGCGCTTCTCCAAAACTCAAACCCACAAACCCAGAATATTCTCCCTGTTCCTGTTTTGTATCTCACAGCTGAGATATGGAAATAGCAGGTGTTCCAAGGAGAATATAATTGTTTTACTCTATGCCAGTGGATTTCCTCTGTTTATTAGTATCAAATTTTCAGCAGGTCCATTCCTGCCATTCGAAATCCGAAATCAACACTTAAGGCTCATTACTCAAATGAAATAATTATTTTAATTTTTTCCCATCCATAATACATTAAATGTTGCATATATTTGCATATCAAGGAGAATCTTGATTGCAAAAAAAAAAAAGATACCCATCCCCTTGTTATCATAAGATTGTTGTTGCTACAAAACCATGGGAGGTGAGTATGCAGAAGTTATGGTTGCCGAGCAACTATAACAGCACAATTTACTGCCTAAGTATTGCAGATTTAAAAAAAAAATACAAAAAAAGCACTGGCAACATCAACAATCACCACGTTATTGCTCTTCCCCAGTAAGAGAATTATATTCTGTAATGAAAATTATTCAATATAAGGTCTGTGATATTGTATTAATTTTCTAAAATGTATTTGACTTGAATTTACTCGCAGTTTCTCAGTACTCCCTAGGATCATTATAAGATCATCACTGGAAGCCAACTATTTGAGCATTATAAAAAGATTTTGCAAAGAGGATGGAAAGCATTAAGGATTGCAAGTTATCTCCCATTTATATTGTTCCCAGATTTTAAAAGAAGGAAATCCAGCCTACGTTGCAGGAGGCAACGTGCCAGCAGAGGAAAATGGAACCCTGCTTTTCTTTTTGGGCACTGTGGGGCTCTTGGGAATTTGGATTTTGCTTCTCTTTTCAACTGGAGACAGTATTTTGGGCACAGGACTCAGTGCTCCCGGTGCATTGAGATGAAATCCAGGTCAAGGATGGGTGTTTTCCTTGGAATTGAGATGCACCTGTCCAGCTAGACCGAGCTGGGACCACTCGTGTGGGTTTTGATAAGATTAATCATTTTAAAATTGAATGAGATGAAATCAAATTATGTATTTAATCTGTACGGCAGGGGAAAAGCAAACTTAAAAAATTAAGGCTTCAGCCTCATGTATATCGAGCTCTTCCATGGGAATTGTTTGAGGAGGTTTGATTGAATCTATAAACCTTGAGCAAAATCCCAGTTTTCCTGCGAGGCAGAGCATGGTCTGTGGGTAAGAGCCTGGCAGTGGTCCCATGGTGGGGCTGGAGTGTTGGGAATGGGGCCTGGGAGAGCAGTGGATGCTATGGGGGCATCCCAAGGGATTTGGGACACGCAAAGCCTTGCTCTGATTGCAGCTGGAGGAAGCTGGGGGGAGCGCACTCACGAGGCACGAGGTACATATGCAATATATTGCACTGTGTATTTCTCTGAGCTGAACCAATGTATATTTCAGGTTATTTAAAATGTTGCCCATGATTATTTGAGTGATTGGAGCCTAAAAAGGTTATTAGAAAGCTTTTCGCCGTGACTGTCCCAATTTCATGTACTTTACATACGCCTATAAACACTCACCAATGTTTCAGCTCATTCTTAATAAGGGTGGTAATTAATGTTGGCTAAATATTGGTCTGGTGAAGCTCTTTAGATATAAACCTTCCTCTCTCTCATGCCGGCATTGTTCAGGAATCAGCAACCAGGCACAATTCACTTCGATGGAATCATGGAATATCCTGAGCTGGAAGGGACCCACCAGGATCACCCAGTCCCACCCCTGGCCCTGCACAGACACCCCAAAATCGCCCCCTGGGCATCTCTGGGAGCGGTGCCCAAACGCTCCTGGAGCTCTGGCAGCCTCGGGGCCGTGCCCATTCCCTGGGGAGCCTGGGCAGTGCCCAGCACCCTCTGGGGAAGAACCTTTCCCTGAGATCCAACATAAAAGTCCCCTGGCACAGCTCCAGCTGTTCCCCGGGTCCTGTGATTGTTGATGGCATCGAGCTGTTCTCACCCTGGTGATTTAGGTAATGATCTATATCCTTCCACGTGAAGTGGGAGAGGAGAATTTCCACTTATTGAGTGAGCCTGGTGCCACATTTTTGCAGCAAACTTGGACATTTGGCACGTTTCACCTGCTGCTGGGAAAAGCTGGATGGATGCCTCTGTGTTTTCTTAACTCATGAAAATGATCGTATCTGGAGGGATCTGCCTCGATTTTGCATGCATCTCAAACCCTGGCAACCTCAAAGTTTGGCCAGGTCTTGTTTCAGCTCAAGTGTAGCTCGTGTTTCTGCAGTTTGCCAAGTCTGTCTAGGAAATGAAAATAGAAGAAGCTTTAAAACATATGGAACTGGAGCAGGGTGGATTTTGCCTTGGATTGATGCACTGACTGTTACACCTTGTGCAGAGAAATGAGCTGGAGATCCTCTGCAGTGCTTCAGTGTTCATCGGAGTCCAGAGGAGCTCCCACCAAGGCTGCCAGAGCTCCAGCACTGTTTGGACAACGCCCTCAGGCAAAAGTCCCGATTTTTGGGGTGTCCTGTGCAGGCGCAGGAGTTGAACCCAGTCCTCGTGGGTTCCTTCCAACTCAGGACATTCTATGGTTCTCCTCTTGCCCCTGGCTGAGGAAGAGAATTATTTTCTGCCCTGTTTGAGGCCACAAAATCCTTCTTTTCCCCCCTCACTTTGGAGTGCTGTTGGTCAGGATTTCTTTCAGAGGATCTTCAAAGAGAGAGATGGATGTCTTGGCTCTTGGCCATGAATCCAATTCAGATCCAAAAGCTGATGCCCAAGCTGAGGATGCTCCAGTCCCTCCTGCTGTGTGTCCCTCCTGGCTGGAATGTTTCCCAAGAAACTGCCAGCTCTCATTCCTATGAATATGCCACTTCCTGGACATGCAGTGGGATACTTGAGAAAATCTAGACAATAAAAAGCCCCAAAAAGCCCAAGTAAGACTAATAATCATTATAAAAGGAAATTAGAGAAGGCAGCATCAGCATT
The DNA here is from genome assembly GCA_013397055.1 of Pachycephala philippinensis. Taxonomy (NCBI): domain Eukaryota; kingdom Metazoa; phylum Chordata; class Aves; order Passeriformes; genus Pachycephala; species Pachycephala philippinensis. Next base: position 294,317 of record VWZT01008678.1, on the reverse strand, counting down.
AAGAGAGTGTCAAGTAAAGGACCCGAAATGATTTCACTTTTCCTAATTGGGATGTGATCCCGACATATCTGGATCATGTCGATCACATCATGGCAAATCCAAATCCCAGCTGTCTGGATGGCTCTGGTCAGGTTTGTAAATATTTTCCAGGGGGTGTCTTTAAATCCCATTTCATTTTACACTATTAGACATCCACTTATATATGTGGAGAGCTTTTTTTTCATTTTTCTTTTTTTTTATTGCTGAACTATTTGGCTTCTCTGTTAGGGCCAATATAAGGGTTAATTAGGTAATTTTTATTTGGGTTGCAAATCCCCAGTGCCTAATCCTAATTATTCAGAATTAACACCTACTATAAAAAGTCTATTTCATAACTTTTTTTCCTGGCGCGATCGCAAACACAGTTTTGCAAGAAAAATATGTTTCTAATAATATACTATCATTTCCATGTTTTAGTGTAATAATTAAGGTAGTCCTAATTCACGTCTAAAATCTAATTTTCATAAATGAAGCATCATCTAAATATTTAATTGCAATGAGCAGAGATTTCCGAGCAGGTGTTTTAGGAGCTGGTGGATGTCCCTGATGGCTTTGGGGGTGAAGCAGTAGATGTTGGTGGGGTTCACCGTGGGTGAAACTCTCCATGGGTGACACAGGTGACTCTGAAACCCTTCCTCATCCCTTTTCTTCATAATTAGGGATGGCTGAGATTCCTTTCTGCATGATGCCAGAAAAACCAGCTCAGAATCAGGCTCTGGTGAACCACAGTTTAACCACTTGCACATGGTGTGTGGTTTCCACAACAGCTTTCCATTAATGGCATGCAGTTTTCTCTCCTTGTAGGTTTCTGATTTGTGGCTACATTTGTATTCACCTCCAGAGATCTTCACAGAATGTTAAGGGACGCTAAAGATCCTCTCATCCCACCCCCT